>CM053563.1:19588987-19756487 GCA_028646485.1 Cryptoprocta ferox
AGACCAGCAACGCCTCTTGCAGGTTTTGTCCCTTTGGGTTCAGTTACTTGGAAGAGGGTGTTAATCCAGTCATTAATGGTCGAAACACACAGGCCCACACACACAAATTTAGTCACTGAGGAAGAGCTCAATTGCTGTTGAGCAATTGGCGGGGTGTTTTAAGGTCTCAAAAATGGACTGCAGGAACTGATTCTTAAAGCTAGCCTCGCCTCTCTCTTTCAGCGAGTGTGCTTTTTCCTTTCCAAGCCGGGGCAATTACCTCTTTGTCACACATCGCTTATGAGCTGAGGTGATGTCTCCTTGCACACCTGGCCCTCAGCTCCCTCCAGTCCCCTCCGTGGGCTGCAAAGTCCACACAGCTCACGTCCTGTGTAATTAAATAACACTGGCCTCATCCCCGTGCTGTTCCACCATGGTGTGGCACCTAATTAAGCTTCCTTGGGCAACTGTAGCCTGGAACTCAGTTTTCTCTTCAGCAAAATGGGGTCCCAGTGCTTCCCCCAGTTCCTCGTCACACGCCAGGGATTGGGATTCTCACACAAAGAAGGTAGAGAGATGGAAGAAAGGTCATCCTTATAGCCACCACCCCAGTCTCCCTCCTTCTGGATGGGCCTCCCTTTTCTGGAAACTTCTCTTTCCCAGGCCACCCATGGGTCTGCAATGGTAGTCAGAGGGTGATACCTCGAGCCTAGATTGCTTCTTCTGCCCCCAGCACCTCTTCTCACCACAAGCTTTTGAAAACTGGGGGACACATCGAACACCCTTCACCTCCTCAAGCGGTCAGTGAATGTTGAGCAAGGGCCCTGGGGACACCAGCCACCTCTGGCACTCTGCTGTGTCCCCAGGCCTGAGAGGGTTTGGTTTGCAATGGGGAACTGGTGGCCAGTCACTTCCCTGTCTAAACTGTTGGGCGCAGTGCCACAGGCACCTCCTGACAGCTATGAGAGGTGCTTCGCTCCCTCATTTAATCACCAAGAATGGACCACCGATCACTCGAAAGGTGCTGGAATGCACTGGAAAGCAAACCAACAAGACTCCTGCCCTCATGGGTCTTGAAGTTTCATGAGTGAAGAAAGACATTAATCAGATAATTACCCAGACAACCGATGTTCATGATGACAACTCAGCATGGTGACAGAAAATCAGGGGTAATTCTGGGATCAGAGCATGGATGATCCCCTAAAAACTTTGAGCCACCAGGGCCACCTGGGTGGCCCAGGCGGTTAAGCATCTGACTCTTGATTTTGGCTCGGGTCATGATCTCGGGGTTTGTGAGTTTGAGCCTCGAGTCGGGCTCTGGGCTGACAGTAAGGAGCCTGCTTGGAATTCTCTCTTTTCCTCTCTCTCTGCCCTACCCTTGCTTCTATGAGCACACACTCTCTCTCTCTCAAAATAAGTAAATAAACTTAAAAAAATTGGGGCGACCTGCCTGTTTGTCTCTGTTAGTTTCACCTACTAGGTAAAAGCAGTCCTAAAACTTTAGCCTTAAATGATCATATTTGGTAGAATGTTGGCTTCCTCTGACTTACCGTTTCTTCTTTGATTATCTTCTGTTAATCTTTTAACCTTCCTCTTGTCATTTTGTGTTTCTCTTTGTGGTACCTTTTAATTGTGGCTTCTTAAGCCCTTTGTCACTGCTTTTTACACTTTACAACGTCACTTCTGTCAAGTTTTATCTTGTTTTATTTTTTATAGATTTATTTACTTAATTATTTTTGAGAGAGAGAGAGGGAGGAGAGAGAGGGAGAGAAAGAGTGAGGGAGGGGCAGAGAGAGAGAGGGAGGAGAGAGAGGGAGAGAAAGAGTGAGGGAGGGGCAGAGAGAGAGAGGGAGACAGAGAATCCCAAGCAGGCTCTGCACTGTCAGCTGGAACTCACCAATCATGAGATCATGAACCTGAGCCGAAATCAGGAGTCAGATGCTTATCGGACTGAGCCATCCACCTCAAGTTTTGTCTTTTTGAAAATCTCTAGCTTCTGGTCCTCTCTATTCTGGGGTGAGTATTTCATTTTAAAAACATGTTAACTGTATTTCATTGTCTTACCATCCCAGGCTGGTTATTTGAAATCCTGTTAGTTTTCATCTTATCCTATTCAATCTTATCCTATTCAATCTTATCTTTCTCAATGTTCCCTACTTCAACTTTTAGCTTGTTCCCAATACTTTAATCTCTTACTTGTATCTGTTATGTTTTCCTTCAAGTTCCTTTACTTTTGTCATTTCATTTTGCTTTGCATTTGTATATTGTAAGCTGGAGGTTGTCTGTTCCAGGAGCAGGGGAGAAGCCCTCACAGGGTGCACTGGAGCCAGCGCCCCTTATCTCCGGGTGACGTCGGGTGGTTGGCGCCTGTCCCTCCCACTGTCCCCAAAGCCGGCCCCTAGTCCCCATCACATGATGCCTGTCTCCTTCGATGATAAGCATCCCTGAGACACACACCTCCTGAGTGAGTAACCGTAGGGGCATCAGGTCTGGGGAACTAGGTGGCACCCAAGCCCCATACGCAGAGGTGGTGCCCTGCCCCGTGCCCCTCATCTGCAGAGCGAACCCGGCTCATTCTTCACACCCAGGCTTGGTTTTGGCACCTTCCTCTGCCACAGAAATAGCTTCCTCATTTGGGTTTGGTTTTACCTTATTATAAAACTGGTGACGTGATTATTGCAAAAGATATATGTCAGGAAGGTATCAGCCTTAACTCTTCGACCCTGAGATGATCATTCTTAACATTTTGCTTTATACCCTTTCAGATGTTTCTATGAAAAATGCATATCTAAATATATTTTCATCTTTACCAAAAAAGGGGGTCATATTAGGCCAGCGGACTTTGTAATCTGCTTTTTCCACTTCGTAATACATTGTGAATATCTTTGCACGTCGTAAATGCAGACCTATGCTATCATTTTCAATAACTGCACAGTATTCCATAGTAAGGAAATCACAGCTTCTGTAACCAATTTCTTTTTGAAGTACATTTAAATGGTTTCCAAAATTTTACTATTATAAACTGGGCTGCAATGAGTATCATTGGTCAAATATCTGATACACATATACATACATATATATGAATAATTTCATAAAATAAATTGCTAGGCAATGGGTACACATTTGGGGGGCTCTGACATGTTTGCCAAAGTATTCTCCAGAAACTGCATAAATATAAACACCTACTGGCAGACTAAGAGAGTGTCTGATTTCTCCTAACCCTACAGACAATACTCATTGTTATCAATCTTAAAAAATCTTTGGCAACCTGAGAAGCAAATACAGAAATAAATAAACCCAAACTATTTTTAATTGTTTTCTTAGACTGCAAATCGGGTGAAAATATTTCCATATGTTTATTGGCCATTTATTTTTCTTCCTCTGGGAATCACATGCTCATATTGTGAGGATCCTGTAACATGCTCATTAGAAACAGGTGTACTGTCAGAAGCTTCTTCAAACCTCAGCTTCCTTAGCAGCAAAATAGAGATAATAGAAATGTAAGTGCCGTGAGGGCAGCACTTGTATCTGTGGGGCCCAGAACAGACCTGATGGAAAGCAGATATTCAGTGGGTATTCAATGGAAGGAAGGAAGGAGAGAGGGAGGGACGGAGGGAGGCAAGGAATAGCATTTTCCTTATTAAGCTGTGGAAGAGGTGATATTTGCAGGATGTTTCATTCAATTCTTGACATATAGTAAATACTCACTAAACAAGGGCTCCGAGGTGGGCATTTTGTTCCCTCTTGGTTGGGGTATTATCTTTCTTATTGATTTGTGGGCATTTCCTCTCTACTAAGGATATTAACGCTTTACCAGTCAAACTTCCGAACTGGATTTTTTTCCTATTTCTGAAAATAAAATAATAGCCTTTTTCTTAAATTTAAAAATAATATGCACTCATGGTTAAAAAAATCCCAATAGCACAAAAATATATTTTTTCAATGAATAAAAATTATCCTCAATCCTACTGCCCAATTGGCCTGCAGAGAGAGAAAGAGAAGCCAAAAATCTGGAGAGAACAGTGGTGCCGGAACCTTTTGGCCTAGGAAGCTGGGACTGGGGAAGTGGTGTCTTGCATCCCAGGGATGCTCACAGGTTCCTGACCCCAGCCAGCCACAGGTGAGGCCCCTGTCACTGGCCTGGCAAGTGGAAGGGGGGTGATGAGGAGGAGCTCTTGTACTCCTCAGATTGTTTTTGTTAAAGCCAACTTGGAGAACATTTCTATTGTTTGCACAAAGAATGGGGATTAAGTTACTCTCATAATTTTCCATACATGGACTCATACTCTACCTGCTGTTTTGTAGCCCACTTTTTTCATCTAACAATATGTCATGGGCACCTTTCCAAGTCAGTAAATACAGGTCAGCCTCACACATTTAATGGCTGCAAAGATTTCCTTTACTGCTCTTTGATTATTGACCATTTGTATTTCTTCTTCTCCGAATTGCCTGCCCATGTCCTTTGACAATTTTTCTATTGGAGGATTTGTCTTTTTCTTATTGATTTGCGAGAGCTTTTTTCTTTGTACCAGGACTATTAACCCATTGTGTCTCATACATGTGGCAAATATTTTTTCCCATATTGTCTTTCGCAATTTATGTTTGGATCTTAAATATATTTGTGTGTGTGTATGTATGTGTGTGTGTGTGCGCGCATGCACTTTGCATACACATGTCTGCTGCTTAGAAGTATTTAATTTTTATGCAGTCAAATTCATGAAAAAATACTTACTGAATATTACTATACTAAGTGAAGGAGTAGTAAAGTCTGTCAACCTTTACTCTTAGAGTTTCTGGCTCCAATGTTATGGCTGGTAAAGGCTTCCCCCTACGATTATAAAAATACTTACATTTTCTTCTAGATCTCTATGTGTTTCTGTTTGTTTTGCATTTAACTTCTTGCCACATCTGGGATTTATTTTGGCCGAAAGAATGTTAGAAATCCAAAATAAAAAGAAAAGAAAAGGAAGAAAGAGAAAGGAAAAGAAGAAGGACAATGCTCAGTGTCCCTAAACTCATTCACTTGCCTCAGAGATTTTACCCCAGTGTCTCCTACTGCTTTGCGGGGGGATGCCTGGAGAATCAAAACTCTCCTGTCCAGCCTACACCCTCTTAGTTTGCTGGAAGGGCAAGAAAGGCATCTCAGATCTTTTGTCCTTCTTCCTAAGAAAACAAGATATGATGAGAACGCCTGAGTCCCTATCGACTAACTATGACATAATGAAGAGTCTCTCCCATTAAATCTCCCGGCTGTTCCCCCAGAGAGATACAGCCAAGTTGGCCGTCTCTCCCCACAGTGGACTTGGCCTGGCTGTCCAGTTTGATCTCTCTGACTAGTCACTATTTCCTATGGCGGGCATCCTGCCCTGGTCACCTGCCACCCTGAGTGTAAGCGAATCTCTGCTCCCTGGTGCTAGTGGGCTGAAGAGAACCCTTGTCACCTGCACCTCTGGCCAGCCCCGCCCTGTTCCCACGCATACAGACCTGCTACCAGAAACTGGCTCACTGTGTGCAGTTTAGTTCAGAAAAGAAATCTGTCAGATTCAGGACCGGCAATTCACCCTGCAGGCTTCCCACCACTCAAGGAAAGTGGCTCATTTCTCCCTGGAGTGTATATGAGCCCTAAGGCATTTGGCCAGGTGGGTCCTTGAGGCAAAGATCTGGATATGTCAGCTTAGTCCATGTCAGCTGTGAGATTATTGTCTACATTACTTAGCGGATTCAACTCTTTCAGACTTTGCCTTCCCCCACCTTTCGCCTCTGCCAAAATCCTCAGCAGCCTCAAGTATCGCCCCTGGACCCCCATCCCTGAGATGATCAAGTGAGGTCAATCTCCCACTCTGTCACTGGTGTGGTCCTCAGAGGTGCTGTACAAGATATAGAATTATTATGAATCAAATTCTATTTCCTCACTTACTTACATGAGCATTTCAGGGGTGTGTTACTCTTGGCATTGACTTGGTGCCAAGTCAATGGTTTCATACAATCAGCTCCCGACTGCTCAGGTGATGGAGAAGACAGGGTCAGGGCCAATGGGAAGGGTTCAAATAGGACAGGGGAGACCAGCACATAAAAAGGTGAAATGCAACCCTTGTGCTAGTGAAGATAGGAAATAGAGTTTCTGAGGTGCAGGAGGTAGGAGCAAACACTAAGAGTATCTGTAAAGTGTGCAGCGGTTAAGAGTCTGAGCTGTGACGTCAGATAATCCTAAATTGAATCAAGTATCTGCCATTTGCAAGCAAATGACCTTCAGCTTTTCACTTCTCAAAGCCTCAGCTTTCTTCTCAATAAACTGGGAATGACAATAGTCGTGCTTACCATTTAGGTAATGGAGCTCGTGCTCCATTTATCTCATGTGGAGCACATGAGATAAAACACCCATAGGGTTTAGCACCGTATCTGGCAAGCATTAAACTCTCAGTAAATATGAGTAGTGATTGTTGTTGTTACTGACATTCAATGGTTAGTCCCTTTAATAAGGCATGGGGGTAGGTGGGGACCTTTTCAAAAAGGAAATAATTCTACCTGATACCCATATTTGGGGTCTCAGGTTCTGTACTCAGGGTAAAAGGCTAAACTTCTATGTGATAGGGCCAGACCTTCAGTCACACATCCTGAATAAATCCCAAGAGGAGGGTTGGTAAAAAGCGCAAAGCCAGAAAGGAGCTCACTGAACAGCTTGGCACACTCCCATTCCACAGGTGGGAAGACTGAGGGTCTGAGAGTGAGAAAGGTCCCATGGCAAGGTGGTGGTACTGCTGGGATAAGACCCAAAGTCCTTGCCTTTGTGGCCCATTCCTCCTCCTCCTACTGAGACTACTGGAGCAGGGGTAGCCCTGGGTTGTCAGAGCATCACCGAGCCACACTAACTGGAATTTAAGCCCACCCCAAGAAAACATGTGCTCCAAGAGAAATGATTTAAAACAATCTAAGAAACACTTTAGAAAAATATTAGCTATCTTAGTTCGGGCTGCTATAACAAAACGTCATAAACTGGGTGGCTTATCAACAACAAAAATTTATTTCTGCAGTTCTGTAGGCTGGAAGCCCAAGGTCGGTGTGCTGACCTGGTCTGGTTCTGATGAGAACGTGCCTCCTGTCTTGCAGACAGCTGACCTCTCCTTGTATCCTCCCATGGTGGAAGAGGAGCAGGGCAGCTTTCTGACTTCGTATAGGGGCACTAATATCATTCAGGAAGGCACCACCCCCATGACCCAATTACCTCCCCAGAGCCCCAACTTCAAGTATCACCAATCACACCAAGGATTCGACTTAAAAATGAAATTGGTGGGGAGGACCCAAACATTTACTCCTTCACATTAACCACTTGGGTTAAAAATGGCTGACCCCAAAAGATGGACTTGAAGTACTTCTGGAGAGAGCGCCATCTTGGCTTTGGATTCTGAAGATCCCTGTGAGCAGGCCCATAGGCCCCTCTGAAGTCAGTCATGGGAGGGACCTTCACCACATCCTCATTCACCCACCCTCTTTACCTCACCCCTGCTCTTTGCACCCCTTGAGCAAAGATCTCTACCAAACCCTTGCTGGATGTGCATTACCTAAGGCCAAGAGGAAGTCAGGTCTCCAAAGACCTTTTTGCTCTCAGCCTTGAGGTCCAGGGAAGCTAACAGAGCTAGTGTGTCTGGAGAAGCCCAAAGGACTGCTTTGCGAAAAATAAGACAGACATGTAAAACTTTTAAAACGTGTAAGGCACATCATGTATATAAGTAAGTCCGATGTAAAGTCTAAGATCTGGATGTTTGGAGACGAAATATAAAGTTACATTGTTAAAATATTATGACAGTCTAACAGTCCACACATATATACGTACACATAGAGATAAGTCTCTTTTATCTGTATAGATAGGCCCTCAAAAAGGAGCAGATACTGTAAATAGAAACATGTTTTTCTATTGATTGTGATTATATTATTGGAGATGAGCTCTTCTGGAAAAAGAGGTGGTCTTTAAATATATCAAGCATCATGCAATAATGTAGCAATTTATTAAGATTACACATTTTAAGTAAAAATTAGAATTCTATTTCAATGGCATTTGAGAAAAAAAGAAGAAGAAGAAAAAGAAGTACCAAATATGAGTGAAAAATAGCCAGGCTTATTTTTGTTCTTGGCACTGTAACCTAAAGGCGCAAATGAAAACAGCAATGACGACTCAGCCGAACGGGATGGAGCGGCTGGAAGGCACTTCGGTCCCTCACTGCTCACACTCTGCAGTGTCCCGCAGGTGGTGGAGCATATGGGGTGCAGGGGACACCTGTTGGACAACTGCTGGGCAGCAGACCCAACCGCCCTGAGCCTCCACCCCCTGCTGTGAAATGGGGGCACTGGTACCCACCTCATCCAGACAACCAGCACCAAAATAGGACCCAGCACCTGGAACCTCCTATTTCTGGTGCTTTCACCTCTCTCCTTGGCAGTTAGCATTTTTCTACAAGCCAAAGAGTATTGCAATCTCTTTGGTCGTTTGAAATATGTGAGGAAATGAGTGACTGGGGGAGCGCACACCTAACTGATTGCATATGGCTGATGGGCATGTGGCTAGGAGCTCAGCGAGTGAGACTTCTGGGATTGCCCACTCAACCTGGCCCTGCTCAGGTCTTCCGTGTTGAGTTTCTGCATGACAATCATGGGAATGCGCGCGCGCGCGCGCGCACACACACACACACACACACACACACACTACACACTGTGCTCACACACAAACCCAATCCTACCCTCAAACACTTGTATCCACAACACTGAAGCGGTCTCCTTTGGAAAGCACTGTCTTAAAATACAACAGCCCCACAGAAGGCAGAGTCTTGTGGCCTCCCCCAGAGCACCATTTTGCCTCCTAGCCCCACACGGGGCACAGGGTAGGAGGGCAGGAGCAGCATTGAGTCTAGGGCTCCATCGTAGGGCACTGTGAAAAGGAGGGATGCAAAGTCACATTTGAGTGCCTTCACTTTTAAAAAAGGAAGAAAACGTGGGCTTGAGTCAAAAGTCTCCTTTGGTGATAAAGATTACCGTGCAACAATAGAGCGAGATGTGTCAGAGGCTGCCCCTCTCTCATCCACGCGGGATGCGTCCCCTGCATGCTGGGTTATTGTGCATAAGGAATGACCTAGCCAATGGGAAGCCTATGGGTGGCTTATGCATGTTGTGATAAAATGTAAATGCACTAGAAAGGTCACGGGCAGAGTGATCATTACCATTGTGGAACTCTGACCAATTTGCCATTCAAGAGCATCATCCATGACTCAAGCCATTCACCGTGCCTCTTAAATACACACACCCGGAGGCACACCCACAACGGATGGGCATTGTGGCTGCCAGTGTCTCTCCGTGTGTTTGTGTGTCAGCACCTGCAGATGCTTCTTCTCTGGCATTTAAGGAGAGGAAGGCAGGGGAAAGGATTACCACAATGTCTACCTATTTGACCACTAATCCTCTACCTTGGAAAGGACATTGGAGCCTCTGAGCCCAGCTCCCCCAGAGGGCATGCACTTGGGGCCAGAACCCACTCACTCTCACCCCACTACAGAAGGAGGCTACACCGGCATCACACAGAACACAAGGCTGCCCCCACCCCCATGGAGACCCAGCTCACCACAGGGAAAGCACTTCCCCTGGGGCCAGCCTCAGACGGTCACCATCACATGCATCCACAGTGACCTTGAGCATCAAGTACATTCAAAAGGCCCAGAACTGTGACCTCTGAGCCTCCCATCTTTACTGTCTGGCCTCCCAAATGCCACTTCCTACCCACTAACTGCCTCTGTTGCCTTCCCCCATCTGCAGTTGCAAGAGCAGTGAAATGAGGGATTTGTTCATTCAGACAACAAACTTTCACTCATACTCATTCTATGCAGCTCCCTATACTGGTGTTAATCAACCCAGAGCTCAGTGCCCAGACCACTTCTGGGGAATAGGACAAGCAAGTATATGAGTCAGCAGATGGCTCCTCTGCCCTCCCCATGGAGGAAACACTAAGAGCCTTACAAAGATGTTTGTGAAGGCCCATGGCATTCCCAGCAGTGATCATGTAGGCTGGTGAGGGACAGGGCAATGAGGGAGAGCTTCCTGGAAGAGGAGGCCATCCAGCTGAGCCTTAACGATGAGTAGAGGTTTAACAGGTTAAGAGGGCAGAAGACATTCCACAGAAAGCAAATGGAGGGTATAAATGGACTAAGGTGTTTCCAAAATAGGCCAGGGCCCTTTGCATGAGTTCAGGGTATGGGGAAAGGGCCGAGGCAAACGGCAGGAAGGGCAACCCGAGGTTCAGGTTCTCCTTACACCTGGACACGAGGTCCTCCAGAAGCCTCATGAGAGTGCACATTCCTTCCTTCAGTCAGTTCATCCAACAAATATTTGTTGAATCCCAACTATGTGTCAGTCACCGCACCTTGCATCTTTATGCCAAGTGTTGTCAGTACAGTCAGTGGACTGAAAATCATTTCTGCAA
This sequence comes from Cryptoprocta ferox, assembly GCA_028646485.1. Lineage (NCBI taxonomy): Eukaryota > Metazoa > Chordata > Mammalia > Carnivora > Eupleridae > Cryptoprocta > Cryptoprocta ferox. The sequence goes on from CM053563.1 coordinate 19,599,429, forward strand.
CTGTATGTCCTGATGCTCTTGACTGTTCTTACAAAGGCAAAGCACACATTCCCTAAACCATCATCTCAACAGGCTGGCCCCCTGCCCTACCGCAACTGGAGTCTCTTGCTGTAACTTCTTTGGCTTCACGTCTTGCTTCCTTGAGCACATATCCTTCCTGCCATGCCATGACCCAGCACGCTGCCTTAATGGTCAATCCTGGCCTGATGAGCCCTTGAAACCCAGAGGATTTTCTTCAATCAGAAACACCTATGAAGAGCACCCTAGGCTGAGACTGAGTCAGGAAACCAGTCCCAAGTTCCATTGTGAATGTGCAACCTTGGGCAGGTCCCTGCTGTCCTTCCAGTGAAAGAAGATATTTACATATTAGATCTCTCCACCCAATGATTCTATGATTCTATAGCCAGCTGCCTTTCTCTCCACTGGATACAGCAGTGTGTCTACTTGCTTGTTCAGAGATGAGCTCAGTTTCCTTCCAGAACCCTCCTTGCATTCTCCTTGTCTCCTACAGCACAGGATCTTATGATTGTCTGTTTATTCATTTGTCCAACAAATGTTTATTGAATGCTAAGTAGCAGATACCATTGCCGGCATGGGGAGCAGAGCAAGGAGACAGAACCCCCTCCCCCCCAACCCCCAGAGCCTATCACCTTCTCTGAACTGCCAGGAGGTCTTTACTTGGTATCTTATACAGCATACCTACATTTCATAGCCAAGGTCTTATTTTATCATATCTTTCCATGAAGAAATGCGCACATAGTGAACCCAATTAAGTAATATAATACAGGTAGTTCAAAGAGTTTACAAGACTTACTCAGTGCCTCAATGCTACAAAAAATAGCTGGGCTAGGACCAAAGTCTTCTGGCTCTTGGCCTAGATCACAGTCATCTGCTGAACAGTTTTTTGGCCATAATGTGTAATCACAGGAAACATCCACTAAATCCATGCCCATGTGGTTAGTGGTACATCAGAGGCATCTTTGAGCACTTAAAGACGACCCTGGAAAGGGCCTGTATAGCCCGGAAATAAAGCTAAGCATATACAGTCAACTACTATCTGACATGGGAGCCAAGAACACTCAATGGACAAAAGACAGTCTGTTCAATAAATGGGGCTGGGATAATTGGATATTCATACGTAAAAGAATGAAACTGGACCCCTATCTTATGCCACTCACAAAAACGAACTCAAAATGGATTAAAAACTTAAATATGAGACCTGAAACCACAGAAGTCCTAGAAGAAAACACAGCAAGAAATCTGCATGCCATAGGTCTTGGTGATGATTTTCTGGAAAGGACACCTAAAGCATAAACAACAAAATCGCAAATAAACTGGTGGGATTATGTAAATGACAAAGCTTCTGCACATCACAAGAAGCCATCAACAAAGTAAAAAGATAACCTAGAAAATGGGGAAAAAATATTTACAAACCTATATTTCAGATAAGGGGTTAGTATCTAAAATATATAAAGAATTCCTACAACTCAATAGCACAGAAAACAAATAACCTAATTTAAAAATTGGCAAAAAAACCTGAATACATATTTCCCCCAAGAAGACATATGAAAGGCCAATAGGTATGTGAAAAGGTGCTCAAATCCTTAATCAACAGGGAAGTGCAAATCAAAACCCTGATATCACCACACACCTTTTAGAATGGCCATTGTCACAAAGACAAGAGATAACAAATGCTTGCCAAGGTGTGGAGAAAAGGACCCTGTGCACTGTTGGTGGGAATGTACACTGTCACAGTCACTGTGGTAAACAGTATGGAGGATCCTCAAAATATAAAAATAAAACTATCATATCATCCAGCAATCCCACTTCTGGGAATATATCCAAATGAAATGAAAATACTAACTCAAAAAGATATCTGTATCCTCGTGTTCATAGCAGCACTATTTATGAATAGCCAATACATGGAAACAACCTAAGTGTCCATCAGTGGAAGGATGGATAAAAAAGATATGATATACATACATAATGGAATATTATTCAGCCATGAAAAAGAGGAAGTCCCGCCATTTTTGACAACATGGATGGACTTGAGGGTGTTATGCTATTTGAGATAGTCAGACAGAGAAAGGCAAACACTATATGATCTCACATCTGGAATCTAAAACAAAATCAAAAAGAGACTCCTAGAGAAGGAGATTAGACTTGTAGTAACCAGAGGTGAAGGGTGGGGAAAGAGGGAACTGAAGGAAGGGGTCAAAAAGTACAAACTTCCAGTTAGGAGACAAGTGAGTACTCAGGATGCAATGACCACAGTTAGCACTGCCATGTGATGTAAAGGGAGGTTGTAAGCGAGTACATCCTGAGAGTGCTCATCACCAGGAGAATTTATTTTTCCTTTTTTCTTCCTTTGCTTTTTATTACCTCTAATGTGAGAAGATGGATGTTAGCTGAGCCTACTGTGATCACTTCACAATATGTGTAAATCAAACCCTCATGCTGTGTGCCTTAAACTTATGGTGATGTATGTCAATTATTTTTCAATAAAACTAGAAAAAAATGAGGGGCACCTGGGTGGCTTAGTCGGTTAAGTGTCTGACTCTTGATTTTGGCTCAGGTCATGATCTCACAGTTCGTGAGATCAAGCCCTGCACTGGGCTCTGCACTGACAGCATGGAGCCTGCTTGGGATTCTCTCACTCCCTCTCTTTCTGCCCCTCCCTCACTTGTGATCTCTCTCTCTCTCTCTCTCTCACTCTCTCTCTCTCAAAAATAAATAAATAAATAAATAAATAAAATAAACATTTAAAAAAACTAGAAAAAATTAAAAAATAAAGATGAGAAAGAAAGGCTCTGGAAGTTACTTTGGGCTGAGCAATATATCACAATAAAATGCCATGTGTTAGATGGAGAGACAGATGGAGCCGTTGCGTTCCTAGACACTGAGCTCCAAGTGTATGTGGGACTGGTCAGAAGCATCATCACTGCTTGTACCTTAAAGTCACAAGGTCAACTGTCACACTCTCCAGACAGCAGATTCGTCTCCACCTTACCCGGGAGGCTTCCAAATCCAAGCAGAAAGAGAGAAAGGGCTACGTAAATTTCCGTGGCTGAGAAAGATGCTGTGACTTTGCAAGATGTCCAGTGCTCCCGGGGACGACAGCTGTTCCCAGTGCAGACTGTGCTTGAATGGTCCAGTCGTAAGTGCTCCTCCCAGGGGTCTGCTGGTCATCCCTGCTTCCTTATCTGCCCTCTGTCTGTGCGGATTTCCAAGCCAATTCTGTGCTCAATTCAGAATCAAATATTCCAATTTTTCTAAATCATGTTTCTATGTACAACTAATTATTCATGGGTTCTGGACCTTTTTTGAAGAAAGAGTTTTTGATTTTATAGGGAAAAAAAGGCTAAATAGGGGTAAGGGTGATGAGGAGAAAGGCGGAGAGGCTCAAATGCCTGATCTTCATGTGCGGTGGCTGTTCCCTCCGAGAGTCTGGGAAGAGTTGCAAATCCCCCAGGTATGAGGAGTCGCACAGAAAACCGGAGCCCCTCCCAAACTTGAGATGCCTAACGCGTCATTTCTGCCTGATGCTCAGCATTCAGAATTTCATGGAACCTAGAGGGACCTCTGAGCCAGGACCTGGTGCTGGGGAACATTCACGGCGCAGAATTTAAGAGACCTCAGCACAATGATGTGTTGCTTTCTCTATAGCCTCCAAACATGGCCAACCTCTGGTGTGTTTCTAAAGGACGGGGATGGCTTCAAAGAACCCTCAGTCCCACCACAAACACAGTGAATGATGTGAGAGTTTGAATTTCTACCACCTGGATGCTCTAAAAGGTTCCAAATTATGGATTTGTTTTTCTTCTTTCTCTTGGTCTATGTGTCTATAAAATGAGCCTTTTAATCCAGCAAAGCTTGTCACATTTTCAATTTCTGTGCTAAGTAAAACAACAAAAAGTAAATTAGTGTTGCATATGTAATGGACATTAGAAAAAAAGTCTGAAGGAAATTCTATTAAGCCCACTGCCTGGTTACCTCGTTCTTAACATGGGTATGCCTGTTTCTAAAGCAAAGCCTTACATTTTCTCTAACAAAGGTTTGACGTTCACTAAAATGTCAGCTAAAGTTGCCAATAAATACTCACGGCTGGTGACTGGGCAGGGAGGGAAGGTTTAGTTACCCATGTTTTCATTAGTACACATGCTGAAGAAAAAAATCTTTTAGTACTTAAAAACCAAAGTCATGACGGCTGCCCGGAACTATTTGTGCTCAGGGATGGGCAAAAAAAAGAAAAGAAAAAAAAAGAGAAAAAAAGAAAGGAAAAAAAGAAAAAAAAGAAAAAGAAAAAAAGTGAGTAATAGCAAGGAAGATATTTAAGGAAAGCAATGATTGAACTTTAAAAAAATACTGCAGACTCAAAATGCTGGCGGCAGGCTGACTGCTATTTTAACCAAAGCCGCTGATTTCTGAGAGGTCTTCTGCTTTTACATATTTACGTCTTGCAAATGTTGGGCGTTATGGCGCTGAAATAGGTGTGGCTGACTTTGAAATTCAAGCTCATGGTGTCTGTGGTCCATGAACCCGTCCCGATAGGGCTGGCTAGTCAGAAGCAAAACTGGCTAGTTATGAAACTACCATAGTATATGCTTTATCTGCACCGCATTTAAAGGATTTACCTATCTATCCCGCTGCAGACCCACTCATTGAGTAAGAGCCAACAGCATATGATTGTGTTAATTAATCTGCTATTGTGAGTAAAGGAACAGCTGCAGTGGTCTCGTGGATACGTTGTCAAAAGAAAACAATGTAATGTTAAGCCTCTGACTGCATATTCTGTTACAAAGAAGGTTTACGAGAAGTTAAATTCATAAATCACAGATCATTTTTATAATAATAATAAATAATATCTGACCTTTAAAAGGAAGGTTTGAGTGTTCTTAATTTCGGCTTGAAATATGTTCTGATATATGATACCTAAGCTTTAACCCAATTCTTTGTTTTGAAAACAAACATTCCCCAGAAATGATGGGAAGGGGAAGGAGCTATAGAAATGACCTCTGACTGTACGAGATACATGCCATTGTAGTTCTAACAAAGATCAGAGCCCAAAATATCAAGTTAAAAGAAAAACTTGTTGGCATGCGTCCAATGTCTCATATAATAAAAACGCAATTTCTAATACTATGCAGAAATGGAGAGAAAGGGGACATTCATTATGGGAAACACACATATTATTTACATGGGCTTTATCTTTCTTTATGCAGATAAGGCACAGAGAGCACTTTCTGTCTAATTAATATTCTGTGCCCCTCTATGATCCAACCTTCCCACCCCCATCCTCGCCCAAAATACAACTAAGACTCTGTGCCCACCCCCTGTGTACATATAGCCAGTTAGCGAGAAGGCAAGGGAAGGTACACTTAGACAAAGGGAAATAAAACCTTGTGTTCTGGTGCTTAATCCAGGGCAATAAACTGTAGCAAAAGTCAGGAGGAAAACACAAGACTGATCAAGGAATATAAAGTTGAACTATGGCTAATGGGATTTGGTAAAGAATAATGTCTGGTATATCTTTGAATAGCATTCATTTGAAAAAAAAAAAAATGCTGGGCTCCCCCAACAGACCCCGGGAGAGGAGTCCATGCACCTTGACCTAAGTTGTTCATGCCTACTCTGGGCGGTGTGGGGACATGGGATGCTGACCTTGTGCTTTCTAGCACCTATTATTTCAAAAGAGTTTTTCTCAGTGCATGGGCCTCAACATTACTCTGTTTCAGTCCCACCCACCTCCAACCCTTTTTAAATGAAAAAGCCATTTGAGAGGGAAACCACAGGGTTTGATTGGGGAACGCTGGGAAGCACAGGGCAGGAGACACGGATGAAGTGGGTTTGATCTGTGCGTCCCTTCCCTTTGTTTAGGGAGCTCACAACAAAAGGAAGCTATTTTTAGCTATGGATTGGCATTGTATTATCAGGTACGTGTATCGACCAGATAAAGAGAGGGACTCTGGAGCCCCCGCCCCCAACAAACAGGGTGGTGTCATTTGCAGCAAAAGCCCACGCGTCCCAGGAAGGCAAACTTGGAAGAACAATCTTAACCCAGAAAAATTTCCTAAGCAGGAGATGGAAGGTCTCTGGCTTATTTTGCTCACCTGGATGCCGCTGAAGGAACGATACCCCCAGAGAGCTGTTCTTTCTGAATGTTGCTTCTCTTGGATGCCATTTTAAAGGGGTTTATGGGGAGGAAAATTATCATGGAGTGGTAATTATACAAACTACCCTGCCCCTTGAGTCAGGACACAACTGACCATTTATTCTCAGGAAGACAGGCATCATGGCCGTTCCCACATCGACTGAGGCTCTCTGAAACGCCCTGGTAGACGCTTAAATAGCCCAATGCTCTTCTGATTGAATTTTGCATATTTACCCTGCCCCTCCACCCCCCAGGCCTCCACCCAGACCCCCATGTCTCCAGTGCCCGCTCACTCCTGCACCCTGCTAACAGGCCCAGCCAGGGCTCTGCCCGATAAGCAGCTGGCCTGTTAGTCACCGTGCTGGGGGCCTAGCAAACAAAGTCTTCATTATTACCAACTTTTACATTTTTTTCTTCCAAATCCAAATTTTTCATTTTAAAATTTAAAAGCTCTTTTTTTTTCTTATATCAAAATAAAAAACTTTTCAGTGGGCAATCGGAATACTTGACATTCCCTGGTATTGTACCCCAGCAAAAGACACCATCAACTTGGGGAGCCTTAGGACATACTTAGGAGAGAGTGGCCTTTGGATAACAATAGCGCCTTATTTCTGCTTCCAGGAAGAGTATGTGGGAGAAGGAAGAAAATGCCCATCACTGGCCAGAGCAGAAGTTTCTTTAAGTGAGTAACATTATCTACATGGAAAGAAGAAACCCATGGTGACCCCATAAAGAGCCCACGAAAGAGCAATTTTGAAACCAGGGTCAGGTTCTGTTTCCACCATGATCGGCAAAGGGATGTGACCACCATTTTCTCATCTGTAAAATGGAGATCTAAACAGGATACATAGAGAACTCCTTCCCAGAGGTGGAAAGGGAGGTGGAAACAGTAAAATGCTAATTTTGAATACTTATGAGTCTTTTGCCCTGATTGGAACTTGCCTAATAGGATTGTCTCCCTAGCCACAGGAGTGGTCCCCCCATTCTACGGCTTATCAAAAAAGGATGGAAAAGAAGACTGTGTTTACTCAGCAGCAAAACTATGTGCTGGTCTAAGGAGCGGTCAACTTTGTTAAAAAAAAAAAAAAAAAGTCAACGATGACTTTTATCCTCCAAAACCCAGCATTTTCCTTGCTGGTTCCCACTCACTAGAGCCAACGGAGAGCCTCACAAACCTTCAAACTCATGCAAAATACACGTGAGGTGCACAAGAAGCTCTCAGTATAGGCGGCTGGTTTTCAGCACCTGTTGGCTTTGTCGCAAAGCCTGCACAACAGGAGACAGCAGTACATGTCATCAAGTACCCTCGGGCCATTTGGATTTTACTTTCCTTCTTTAGCCTCTTAAATAATCTTCCACGTTTTATTTATAAAAGTGTTCCATACTTGTTGTAGGGGATTTGGAAAATGGAGAAAGGTATAAACAAAAGAAACTGAAAACCACTTTTAATTCTACCCCCTCACTATGACTCTAATACTTTTATATTCTTGCCAATCATATGCATTTAACTGTCATTAACATACATATTTAAACAAAAACAAAATGGAGATTGTGTTTAGTTTCTCATCCCATTTTGCCCCTTAAAAATAATATTCTGAGGGGTGCCTGAGTGGCTCAGTCAGTTAAGGGTCCGACTCTTGGTTTTGGCTCAGGATATGATCTCAGGGTTCGTGAGTTTGAGCCCTACATCGGGATATGTGCTGACAGTCCAGAGCCTGCTTGGGATTCTGTGTCTCCCTCTCTGTCTGCCCCTTCCCTGCTCATTCTCTCTCTCTCTCTCTCTCTCTCTCTCTCTCTCTCTCTCTCTCTCAAAAATAAATAAATAAACATTAAAAAATAATAACATTCCCAGTATGGTTTGAAGTTATTGTTCTTGAACATGGATTGTTAACTGCTACAGAACATCATATTCCATGACTGCCCTTCCTTCAGGTTTCTGTGTTTTGCTTTAACTTCCCTGTCTAACTGAGCGTTATTCCATGAGATGAGGGCCTCGTCCTCTTTAAGGTTTAGAAGATGGTCTTGCTGCCCCATCTCTCAAGAGCCCTAGGTTCCGAACAAGAACTCGAAGTGTGGATTTGAGCTTCTCTGCACCAGCATTCTGAGACGGCCACTGGGCCACGTCCTGATTTTCCATGATCTATCTGTCAAGAAACCTCAGTTAGCAGCCCCAGCACTTAATGAGGCTCTAATGCTGCAGGAACTGGAAGTAATGTATAAAACGAAGAACAACAATAATTCAGCATAAGCTGAATTTAAGAGTACTATAAAAGCATAAGCCAATCTCCGACAAAAAGGAGATATCTTGCTAAAAACCGCATTAGCAGCAAACACCAGCGCTGGCCACTTATCTCCTCCAAGGGGAGCAGAGTGGGGGCGGCTGTCTGGCTATCTGCAGCCCAGAGCGGCCCTCAGCTCTGGTTCCAGCAGGTCACCCCTCAAGCTGCCCTCTACCCACCCTGCCTTCTTGCTTTCAGAGAGGGGGGTAGAGTGACTGTCTCAAGAACGTGTCTGTGTGATTCAACACTGGAAAGAGTCTGTTGAGACGCTCAGATTTTTGAAAAGTAGCTGAACAGTTTTTTCTTTTTAAAATTTTTAAAATTTGGGGTGCCTGAGTGGCTCAGTTGGTTAAGCGCCCAACTTCAGCTCAGGTCATGATCTTGCAGTCCGTGAGTTCGAGCCCCGCATCGGGCTCTGTGCTGACAGCTCAGAGCCTGGAGCCTGCTTTGGATTCTGTGTCTTCTTCTCTCTCTCTCTGCCCCTCCCCCACTTGCACTCTGTCTTTCTCTCTCTCTCAAAAATAAACAAATGGGGAAAAAAATTTAAAAAAATAATAAAATGTAATCTTATTTTAAAAAAATAAATTAAATTAAATTTTTAAAATTAATAAGAAGACCTGTTCCTGGTTGAATGAAAGAGATTGCATCTCATCAATAATGGACTAAGGGAGAAGAAGAAAACATACCTCCAAATTCCAGTGACACATCGGGAATTAATTCAAGAAGAGCCCCACAAAAGCAGCTGGATGTATTGAGCCCTTCTCAAAGCTAGGCTTAGAGGAGGCCAGCCGCCCCGCCAGTACACACTGGGGCCACAGGCCACCGCAAAACCTTCACAGGCCACTAAGGTTGTCAAGTGCAGGATTAAAGGACAAAGGAGACACGCTGATGAGCATTACACAGATAGATCTATCTGGGTCCAAGCTGGCTCTGTGTGTTAGAAGACCAGGCAGGTGTGCTGACAGGCACCCAGACTGGGAAGGAATCTATAAGCAGACGTCAGTCTCAGATCAGATTCTGTGGCAGACTGACAAGCGAAGCCACGAGAAACGGCTACCTGTGAGATGCCGGGGCTCCCGGCACAAGCCCTAACTGCTCTGGGTAATATTTCTGGAGCAAGTTGCATCCTGATATTTTAAGCTGAAAGTTTTATTGCTGCTGAAACCATACAGTTGAAAAGGAAATTGAACAGCCTTTTCTCTAAATCATCTGATTTATAGAAATTGAAATTGATTCATATAATTGGAGACCACTAATTATAGGAGTTGAAGAAGAAAGATTGTATGCCAAAGTTCTAATTGCTCAACTATCAGAGTTAGTCAAGATTTGTTTCAGGGAATGGGGAAAATTGTCATTTTCCATGGAAATCCAGGGAATATGATCCTTAGGCTGGTTTACTACGACTGCCTCTTTGCTCCTCACTTAAGGTTTCCTAAGAACAAAACAGTAAGTTTGACCTTCCTAAGATGTGCCAGGGGGTTGATTTTTCTAATTCTTTTTTTTTAATGTTATGGAAGCAATGCTACACGACAGAAAATATAGGAGAGACAAAGCAAGAATGCCCCACAATGTCATGCGTGCAGTAATTATTTTAGCATGTCTCTTTCCCTGCTCTTCTGTACATGTCTCTTCACGTGGCCGTGCTCACGGTCCACTTTCGGTTGTGCTTCTTTCTTTTGTTCTTGTGCACAGTCCTGAAAACCATCATTTTAATTGACTGCACAACTGTCCATCAAGGAGACCTGGTTCCATGGAAAACCCCAACGCCATACATTTAGCTCAATTCCCGTCTTAATTTTTGACATCTTAAATGATGCTATAATGAACATTTCACGCATATAGCCTTTTTCATACTTTGGATAAATTCCTTAAAATAGATTCTCAGAAGTAGAATTACTGGGTCAACGAGTCTAACGTGTTATTAGTCTTGATAGGTATTGACAAATTGTCTTCTGCGGGGACGTCAGCCACTTAGAATGCCACCAGCATTATTGCGAGTCCTGGTTCTCTGTCTCCTCAGCAGCTGGAGGATTTAGTTTTTAATATTTGTTATAATTCAATAGGCCAAAAATGGTCACTGGATTCTTGATTCAAGTTCGCAATTTTTTAATACTACAGCGGCTCATCTGTGTTCCCTGTATTTAGCAGTTTCAGTGCCTCTTAGGTGAATTATCGGCACTTGCCCTTGAGCTGAGCCAAGGAAATATTTGTGGAGCACCAGGACCAAGTAGACCAAAACCAGATAAGTGATTACAGAAAATACATGCGCCACATGTAGACCGAGAGCCCCTCTCCCCTTCCCGGTGAGTAAGCGTGATTCAAGCCACCACAAAACCAGAGCGCTCCTTTACTGGGCCCTGGGATGCGTCCTCTCCAGCCCCTGCCTCTGAGCCCGTCTCCTCTCCTGCTATGGGTTCTCCAGGCTGGCAGTATGATAAAAGTGGGTTTGTAACATCTTCCTCTGAAATTTGATTTTGCTAATGAGGTAGACCAAATTAAGAAAAAAACCTGAGAAAGTGACATTAATTTGGAACAACTAAACAAAACCAACAATAGTTTGATTTTCCACTCTACAAACCTTATAGCACTTCACAAACAAAGTAATTAATCCTTATAACAAAGAAGAGATATGGCTCCCCCCTTTCCTGAGTCCCAGAAAAATTAAGAGCCATTACACTGAGTTTGAGTCTTTGCTAAAGGGACCAAGAGAAGACAGGTGGAAGGAAGGAAGGAAGGAAGGAAGGGTGGGAGGAAGGGAGGGAGGGAAGGGGAAATAAAAGTCCACTACTAGCTCAAAAGAACCAAGCAAGGAGTGCGTGTGTCCTGCATAGACATAAGCTTTCAGAACGCTACAGGACATCCTGAATAGAAAAATCTATGGGGAGAGAAAAGAAATTTCCTAGGGCTGGGAGTGACCAGAGGTATGAGCTAATAGTGAAAGGGTACAGGACTTCTTTCTGAGGTGAAGAAAATGTTCTAAAATTGATTGTGGGGAGGGTTCACAATTCTGTGAACATAATGAAAATCACTGACTTGCACACTTTGCATGGGTGAATTGTATGGTTTGTGAGTTATATCTCAATAAAGCTGCTACAGAAAAAGAAAATAGCTAGAAGCTTGGAGGAATCCATGTAATGAGAGAGAAGTGCAGGAGCAAATCATTGTTATCCCAGAGAAAGAAAAAGGATGAGGAAAAACAGTTACTTGATATATTAAAAAAGTAAAAAGAGAACTATACAGCTGAATATGGATTTCTGGAACATTCATTCATTCAACAGAGTGTACAGAGTGTTTCCTGGGGGTGATCGGGAGGTTGGGGGGAGTGAAGAACAGCTGTGATCTGGCCTCTGCGCTGGTGGATGGATGGGCTGGGCACCACAGAGAGCATCCCGGGCGTCCCCTCTGACCCCATGTGACAGTGGCTTCCTGAGGAGTCTTCAAAGGGAGGCAGGGTTAGCCAGGCAAAGACATGGGGCACTGACATTCCAGGCAGAGGGAGAGGAACATGCCAAGATCAAGAGGGATGAATGAATACGGGGCTAAGAGACTGCAGAAGTCAGCCCCATCCCCAAGTGTGTGGGGATGAAGGGAAGTAGTGGTGGAGACAGACAAGTGCAGGATCCCAAAGGGGTCTAGTCAGACTGTGGCCTTTTTGTGGAGGGCAATGGAAAACCACTGGGTTGTTTCAGACAGAGTGGCAAGTGGCATGCTCAGATTTCTGGGGTTTGCAGAACACTGGTTTGAACAAGAGTAGGCTCCAGGGACGCAGGCTGTGTTTAAGAGGGAATTCCACGGGAATGTGAAACAGGTCCTTGCTGTGGGGACCATGGGATTCGTTCAAGAGTTCATTAAGAGGCAGAAAGAAAGGCCCCCATGGGAGTTTGGGAGGGAGCCACCGAGCTGCCTCCCGGGCTTCTGGTCGGCTAATGGATGGTGTGGGGTTCTGTTCTTATTCATATCCAGAGAAAGTGGGAGGAGGGACCCATCTAAAGGCAAGGGGGGTTGGGACCCGCTGAGTGGAAGGTGCAGTGGGAAGTGTGGGGAAATATGGGGAATTATGGCCTTGTCTGGAGACACTGGAGCAGGACCCAAGTGGGCTCCTGACACATTAACAGAGTGAGGGTGTGCAGACCCATGTCCTCCCAGAAGCCAGCTGACCTCACCTAGGGAAGACAGCCTGCTCCATGACCTGGCATCCTGGTGACCCCAAAACATAGAAGATACAACTCAGGGAAGGGAGTATGGAAGCACATAGAGATGCATGCAAGGAAAGGGACTGTCAACAGGCCACTGGTTTACAAGAGCTGGGCAGAGTACAGAACACAAATTAGAACCTCATGGTTAAGGCAGGGCTAACATCTGGAGAGATGGGAAATAGAAGGTAGGCTACCCCAATGTCCAGGACTTCTCTATCCCAAAGGAATGGGCCAGTACAAAAGGTGAAGGAGTAGTCTGTAGACAGGACCCTCACTTCATGGGCTCCTGAATGCTTGAGGGCAAAGCCTACAGAATTGGGCAATGATGAGCCCAAGGAGGGAGGCACGGATATGTTACTGTGGGCTTGCTAAAGGCCACCCAGACAGATGGGGGTGATCAATGGTGTGCTCTGGATACAAAACGCCCAGTTCCACCAGTCAAGAGTCCGAGTACCAGACTGATAGAGCCTTTCACTGTCTGACCATCCATCAGCTGGCTAAAAAGCCAGGCATCGGCCCTTATGATTACTACTGCTGTCTTCATTCATGCAATGAGGTCTTGACCTGTCTTGATGATAACTTAACTTTCCAGACCAGAGAGAATAAGGGATTTTTTTAAACTCTAGATTTAATTCTAATTGATGACGAGCTAGTTAAAGCAGAAAACACTAGAATCTTGGACAACTACAACTGTCTGGTCTTAGTGTTCCCAATTCCCTGGGTGGGATAGGCTGCACAGGACAGAGGCAAGGAGATGGGGCAGGTCAAGAGCACAGAGGTGGAGTAAGACAGAGAGGGATTCGCAGTCAGGCCCAGCACTTCCTGTGTGACGCTGGGAAAGTTACTTAACATCTCTAAACTCAGAGCCCAATTTATCCCTAGAGGATAAAATCAGTACCTATCTCATAAAGTTTTTATGAAGCTTAAATCCATTTAGCAAGTACTGCCTGGCACTCATCAAAAAGTCAATAAATGTTTGTAATTCATCATTAACCAATGTGCATCCTAAATTTTAGGACGCCAAGGTTCAAAACGCTTGAAGTAAAGAGAGGCAGGATTCCTGGGCATGAAAGTCTAGGCAAGCAAGGTGAAGATGCTCTCAAAGATGCTATGCCGTCTGTGAAGCCAGAAGATCCCAGTGAGGGAGAAGACAGTGCCCCAAGAAGCCAGTGTGACTGCTAAAGACAGATTTGAAAAGAACATAGTGGGTGTCCAACATATATATATATATATATATATATATATGTGTGTGTGTGTGTGTGTGTGTGTGTGTGTGTATGTACATGTGCACATATACATACAAATACATACATACAAACACATATACATGCATTTACACACATGCATGTAAACATACACATGTATTTACATATTCACATACACATATCTATTTGTCAAGTAAGCCACTGAATTGGTTGATGATCTAGATAAAAATAGGGGAAAAGAAAGGAACACGTCACTAGAGAGTCAGACATAAATGGCTAGGACTTGGAATGACCTTATCTTTAGCAAAGGCTAAGGGAATCAAAATATTATTAAAGATAGCAAAAAAACAACAACATCCTTTTAAAAGTTCAATTCAGCATGAGAAAGACACACAGGAAGGAAGGGGACACAGGGTCTGTTGTGAGGGGCAATGACACCAAGTTAGAGAATCAAGAAATTGCTGGTCTTTTCCATACCCGGTGTATAGAAGACACAGCTGCCGACCAAGGATCCGCATTTCCTTTCATCCCCACATCTAGCTGGAGGCCCCACATCTAGCTGGAGGCCCCACATCTAGCTGGGGCCGCCACATCTAGCTGGGGCCATGTGACTAGTCCTGGCCAATGGGACTTGGATAAAATGCCATGTGACTAGTCCTGCCCAATGGGACTTGCACAAAGTGCCATGTGACTAGTCTTGGCCAATGGGACTTGGACCAAGTGCCATGTGACTAGTCCTGCCCAATGGGACTTGCTCAAAGTGCCACTGTGATTAGTCCTGGCCAATGGGACTTGCACAAAGTGAAGCACCCCATTTGCAGGTCTACCCATAAATCCCCTACTATCCTCCACCTCCTCCCTTTCTTGACATCTGACTCCAATGTCCTCCCTGATCTTGGGAACTGCATTTTGAAAATGATGGAGAGTCCCCTGGCCTGGTCCCTAACTGAAAGCGCCACATGTCCTACACTGATGGAATTTTCTGTGATAGAGGAAAAGAAGCATGCTGCTGAGTAGTGACACTACAATTTTAGGGTACATCTATAACAGCAGCCACTGTTATCCTAAATAATAATAGGGTCCAAAGGCCCAGAGAGGCAATATAGGGTGGTGGAAAGGGCAGGGTTGTGCCTTGGCCCTGAGAAAGAACTTCAGGGTCAGTCAGTGATAAGCACCCCCAGGGGAAAGCAAAGAAGCAATGACCCCCAGACAAGCAAATACTCTGAACCCCGGGACCAAAGAGAAGAGGAGCAGTCTTAGAGCAGGCCACGCCCATAGGCCAGTGATTAACCATGGGTGTCAGAAGGCAAGGAATAAGACAGGCCACAAAAGAACACAAATTTTGTCTCCTGGCCCGGGGCTAGTGAGGATCTCAGAGAAACCAGGACCCTGTGCCTACACTTTGAGAACAGAGTTCAGGGCAATAAAAGGGGGCTGGGTGGAGGCAGGAGGGAGAGCAGTGGGGGGCCGGGTGGGGGGGAGAGAACATTTACCGAGCGCTGTTCTGGGCTGCATTCTCTGCCTTACAGGAGAACAGCGGCCGTTTCTCACAACTGCCACGGGAGGTACTTGCTGTCTGTCGCTCCCCAGTCCGCATGAGGAAGCCTAGACGCCAGGCTCCTGCCGAGTCTGTGCGCAGTTCGGATCTACACCAAGCATGCCCACTCTGAGCCCTGAGGACAGCAGTATTTCTGTATTCAAAGCATTTTCTACATGGGAGCTCACCAGACACAGCAGCCCCTTGGAGGGGTGGAGGGTGGCCCACCCGAGGTGTGCTAGCAGAGGTGGGGGGCAGGTAGACTATAAGACCCTCCCAACCTTGAAACCTCTGCTTGAGAGAACACAGGAAGTTTAGATTAAATCAGCCAAAATGACTTCATAGCATACATTTCTTAACATCTGATTCTCAGGGTCAAGCATCATACTTTCTCCTGGAAAAAAAAAAAAAAAACCACCTAAGGATTATCCACACCAACAACTTTTTTGGACGTGATCAATCAACACCCTGACCCGCACACGCTGACCTCTGCCCTACAGCCCCTCTGAGGGTGCCAAGGTCTGGAGGAGGGGTGCAAAGGAGACGTATGCTGGGAAGCTGCACGGTGCTTTAAAAAAAATTAATAAAGGGTTGCTGGCTTTCTTCAGTGCTAGGAAAAGGACACAGATTTTTATTTCTACAGAGTAAGGAAACTCTATCCCCTGACCTAAGTGTTTTATAACAACAGAGGCTCCCCTGAGACGAGGGGAAAGAATCATCTTTTCCTTTTATTCCAGACGGTGATAACTACCACGGAGTAGGAGGGGGAGATTTCCACTTCACTTAAGTCCTTAGATTCATCAGCTAAACTCAAGAGTTTGCAGCTAGCATGCCAGCCTCGCTGTCCTTGTGCTCGGCAAAGCGAAAAAGCGGATCCCCATTTCTGGGGACAAGGGACCTGGCCGCGGGCTCAGAGAGCCCCAGGACCAGGCACTCCAAACAATGTACCAGGTTGTCTAAAAAGTCTCAGGAACCAACCACTGCTGGAAACCCCTGCTTCCTTCAAGTCGTAAAGGAGAAAAATTCTACTAAAGGGAAATGCATTTGAAAGGCAGCCAAAGCATCTTTTTCTCAAGCCTTGGGAGGTTGCTGTTCTATCAAATGCACGTATGTCCTATCACTTTGCGAAGAGTCGTTCAACACACTTGTTCTGTCAGTACTTGTTGGATCATGAAAGAATATATGCTATTCTTGTATCACGGACTGTTCTAGGCACTGGATTATCCAGGTGGATTAGAGAGACCCCACATTCTAGTGGGGGGACAGGTAAGGTGCTGGTAAAACACGAATAAGACTATTCCAGATCATTATCTATATAAGTGTGATGGGATGGTTAGGGACTGATGGAGTGTAGGCCACCGTGAAGCTTTGACTTTGGATGGGTGGTCAGGAAAAAGCAAAAAAAGAGTGGCACTTTATGCAGAGAGAAATGCAAAGACCCTGGGACAGGTCCATACTGGAGGAACAGCAAGCATACTAGTATAGCTGAAGAGTAACAGATGAGAGAAGAAACACAGGCCCGAGGCCGGAGAGGCAGGCAAGGCAAATGAAGAAGTTGGCAGTATTGTAGGAAGCTGCCAGAGGCTTTTAGACATCCTTCCGTTCTCTCTGGGGGTGGAAGGAGCCATCAAGAGAACAGAGGTCCAAGTGGTCTGTTCCCCATTTCCACCAGGTCCCCTGTGTCCAGCCACGGGGTGTAGGGAGACATAGAGGGAGTCAGTATTCCTATTTTTTTTTAATATTTAAAGTCAAACCAATAGAATAACCTCAAAAAGGTGCTTTATTCTCTGTTAAGCAATATTCCTTCATGAACAATCAATGTTGAACAGTTTGACATTTATCGCTACCCATCAGTGGCCGATTCTCATTGAATTGTATGCAGTGTGTGTCCACAACTTAGCAACGTTTTCCTGCTTAGTAAATCCATGTGTGCCAGTAACAGACAAATGAAATGACCTACAATTGTTTACCTACTTTAAAAAAAATTCCTCACTGGAGGACCAGGACCCCCTAAACTCTATTTTCCTCATCCCAAATTCCAGATGCTAATGAGCAGGGTGCGCAGGAGCAGTACCGCTGTGGAGTAGACGGCACGGACGGCTCACACAGAGTTCCTGCAGGGGCTCGTCTGGAACAAGGGGAGGAGAAAGGCCAGTTACCTCAGAAGGTCGAGGCAAGAAAAGCCTCGCCCTCTCCCCTCTGCCCCTGGGGAGTGAGAATCTGAGAACACCAGGGCCCAAGTTTTCCCTAACACCCGGAAAAGGCCCATGAATTCGTTGAATCCTTACTATCTATAATGACCCAGGAAGAGTCCTCCCCGTCCTCACGGGCTGGAAATTCAGAATAAAACTACAAAATGCACTTGACTACAAAGTGACAAGTTCCTAGGAAATTTTCCGAAGAGGAAGCAGACAGTTTGGGGAGCAGACACAGCTCCAGCGCTAAGATATGGGCAGGGTTTGAACATGGCCAGATGGGGAGAAAGCATTCCAGGTGGGGGGAAAACCCCTTCGTAAGCACAGCCAAGTGCGGGGCCATTCCAGAGACCCAGGTGGGGTTTGGTCTGACCGAAGTTCAGGGATAAGGTGAGGAGGGCTGGGAACCTGGTGGGCCACAGCAAGCACCCTTCTCCACACCTGCCCTGGCGGCTGCTCTCACATGTGCTCTCAGAGACGCACAGAGATCCCCGCCGTGTCACCGGCTATAGCAACAAGAGGAAGAAAGGGGGAGGGGAATAACTTAAATGTCCCCCAGTTGGGAATTGGCTATAAAAATAAACAAGACCAATCCCATGGTCATACTGCGTGGACATGCAAAGGAGTGAGCCAGAGCTCAAGTCATGAGGTGAGATCACCTTAAGCCGTGTCACTGAAAGGAAAAAGCAAGTTGCAGAATCTCAAGATGGTATCATTCATGGCAAAGAAAAGAAAGGGAGAAAGGGAGGGAGCGAGGGAAGGAGGGCATAAGAGGGAGGGGAGCAAAGAGGGGTAGAGTAAATGGCAGGAGGTGGAGACCAGTTTGGGGGGTTGGGGGCAACAGGGAGAACCAGGAAAGAGAGGTGACAGAAAACACTGACTCTATATAATTCAATCACTTACTTGGTTTTAAAAACCCAGCCACTGGCCACTGTCTCAATATTTTGATAATGATGACTAATGATGACTCTAGAATAGTGATTAATAAAAAATGATCTGCTCCTGCACTCCTGCTGATTGTAAATATCAACCTTAATTAATAGTAATCAATGTTAGCAGTAAGAGAAAATCCAAACTGCTGTAACGCACCATTTCAGGGTCTTCGTGCGGTATCCTCGCTCAGCAGCACGTGGGCGCTTTGACTCCCTGGTGGAGGGGGAGGGAGGGAAGACAGCAGTTCCCCAGGCCCAAACCAGGCCGCTGACAGGGACCCAAGAGCTCCAGAAAGATCTTGGAAAGGGGCGGATATCAGAGGGAGGGGAGATCGTGAGGACCCAGGACACGTGTGACAACAGGGAACCCTCCACAGGCTGTCAGCACAGCCAGGCTGCAAACCTCAGTCATTTCTCACTCGCATAGCCCAGGAGCCCAGCGCCTGCCCCATTAAGTCCTGGCCTGGCATCAAGGCCCTCCACATCTGGCCCTAGCCTCCTCTTCCAGAGTCAACTACTTCCAGTCCCTGATACACTTCCAGCCAGATGAGGTTGCTGTCCCCAACACACCTCGCTGGCTTCCATGTCACCTTTGTCCTGCCTCTGCTTCTGCCTCTGCCTTCTTTTCCACGTGCTCTCCTCCTTCTCTCCAGGCTACAGACAGACAGACTCTGCAGAAGCCCCACTTCCTCCATCCACGCATTAACACATATCTAATGAGCATCTACTATGTGCCAGATACATGATCTCATATCTAATCCTCACCACCTTACAAACTGCAAACTAGTGCCTCCCATTTTACAGATGGGGCATTGAGACTCTGGAGGTCTCTTACTCAAGGTCACACAAGCTGGTCCTTGGTGGCACTGAGATTTGGACTCCCATCTGTCTGACTCCATGGGTGCCCCTCGTGGGAGGAGGCACACAGTGACAGAAGCATAAGCACCATCAAGGAAGTATGGGCACAAAGGGCAAGCGGTTAACTATCCAATCCAAACAGGAATGGACAGAAAGGCTCCTCAGAGAAAGTGGCACTTGAACCGAGGCTCAAAATAAACTCACGAAGTGAGCTACAGTCTCAGGACACACGGTAAGGTGCTTGATGGACATAAGTGAAGGAAGAGTGTCTGCAAAGGTTGAGAGGCATGGGCCAGCATGGACCATTCCAGAAACTGCAGAGTCTCCCGCCTCTGACGCATTCTCCTTTGAGGCAAGGGTTAAGATTCTGACAGGCAATGAAGTGGAGAAAGATATATTTGTGACGATTTCACGTTAGTCAAGTAGAGAGTTAAGGGCACAGACTAGAATTGTCCCTTTGATCATATCAATAGAGTAAAGGATGCATGTCTTCAAGTCACCTGCGCCTGGAAGTGCATTTATCCATCACTACGCCCGGCGACTTCGTTTTCACACGGGAGACTCCTCCATCATGTGTAAACCAGCCATTTATTAATTTTTGCAACAAGTACCCAACTTCATTACTCACTTTCGAGATCGCACACCATGTTTACATAATCTTTCTCTGGCTACAGGAGGCGCGCAGCAATGTCCCCGGGCAGCCGCTGCAGTGAGATACCGGGCGTAGTTCGGGATGGCGATGTTACAAGCCTGCGATGCAGTGTAATTACACAGCTCCGACTCGCTACCACTCTCTTCCACAGGTACTCCTGGAATGCAGTGTCAAAATTTGCATGCAAGATGCTGACCAATAATGTACATTTTAACTTACCACGGCAAATAAAACTCCATGCCATATGGCTGATTAGAAATACTCTCTCCTTCTCTAAACAGCTGGGTGAGTAACAGCAAGGAGAAGGCGGCTGGCAGCTGTACGCTCTTATCGCTGCACCAATGCTGCTGTGAGGGGTCTGTGCTTCCGCAGGTACGCACCTGAGACCAGGGAGTGAGACGCCCTCCACTCCAAATGAGGGAGCAGCGAGGAGAGGGGCTGCCATCGCCAGGGGTCCCCCCTCCAACCCGGCTCCCTGGGTTGCCCTGCATACACAGGCTCATTTTGCACTTTGTCAATAAGATATTCTAAGATCTTCCAGGGAGAAAGCACTGCTCTGGCCGAGAAAATGGAGAACGTCCCCCCCCCAAAGAAAGCGCATTTTTAAAAATTATGGAGCTGCTGAGTCTGCTACTAACCGCTGCCTCATGCATACCCTTGACCGTTCTCTGTCTCTCTCTGTTGCAGGGGGCTCAGGTCGACTTCTTCATGTTCCCAGGCAGGTGGCTTAGCAGGACCTCCGCGGACACCTGTGATGTGCCGACATGCTCGGCTACACTGGTGTTGCCCACGTGGCTGTGGGTACTTCTGACCCTCCCTAGCCAGCTTCCCCCTTCAACTGCCCGGGGAGCCATGACCGCCAGCACAGGGCTCCTGTGCCTGTGCACGCGGGGCTCTGGGGGAGTCTGGGGGATCTGACAATAGTGCTACAGGCAGGGCTGGCTTGCAGGAATGCAATCAGTGCCGGCACACAGGACCCTGACTTCGGTTTCACGTTTTGTGATCATTCTCTTGCAATTCTTAGTAATTTTGAACCATGGGTCCTAACTTCTCATTTTGTACTGAACCCCAAATTATGCAGCAAGTGCCACCAACTAAGTTTCACTGAAAGGGGTGCGGCTTGCAGTGGAGAAACCTGCCAGACACAACCTCAGCCAGGTGGCCAGGATCAACATCAACAGTGATAAGTCAGGTTGACAGCACGGACCCCTGAGATGATGTGATGCAGGTAGCACATTACCGCTGTGGTCTTCTTCCCGAGGAATCATAACCCCAGTCTAGCCCTGAGAGAAACCTCAGATAAACCCAAATTGAAAGACGGCCTATAAAATACCTGACAGGGACTCCTCAAAACTGTCATGGTCACCAAAAACAAGGAAGGTCTAGGAACTGGTCACTGTCAAGAGATTCTAAGGAGACAGACAACTAGGATGTCAACAGTGGGGGAGGGATGTGGGTGCAGGGGAATGGGGAGACTCTGAGCTTCTCCCTCAGTGTTGCTGTGAACTAAAAATGGCTCTAAAAAATCAAGTTTATTAATCAAAAAGAAACTAAATGCAATGTGGTATCTTGAATGAGATCCTGGAACAGACAAGGACATCAGGGAAAAACTCAGGAAATTTGAATATAGTATGGACTTTAATGATAACGTATCAATCAATATTGACTCATTCTTTGTGACAAATGCGCCCTAGCAATGTTAACAGGGGATTCGACACTCTGTATTATCCTCGACTCTTTTCTATAAATCTAACACTATTCTAAAATAAAAAGTTTATTATCCTCCCCCAAAAAAAGAGTGCAGCTGAAGGGATTGTAGTTCCAACAGGCCAGGAAAAGGTGAAGGGGGGGGCACAGGAAGCCCCTCCTTCCTCCCTATGACTTGTACTACCCACTAGATCCCCCATCCACTGCTCACCCTGGAAGAGGTTGTGGGGTCAGCATGACAGAAAAATATACTTTAAAAATAAATTTAGCCCGGGGCGCCTGGACGGCTTGGTTGGTTAAGTGTCTGACTTTGGCTCAGATGATGATCTCGCAGTTGGTGAGTTCAAGCGCCACATCAGGCTCTCTGCTCTCAGTGCAGAGCCCACTTCAGATCCTCTGTCCCCATCTCTCTCTCTGTCCCTCCCCTACTGATGCGCACGCTCTCTCTCTCTCAAAATAAATAAACTTAAAAAAAATAACTTTAACTCATACAATACTTTTTTTTTAGTTGCATTTCTCCCCCCTGGAGACCACAGGGTGCTGTTGAATTGTCTGGCTCCTTCCCCATCAGCTAAATATGGTGCTTCTAGCTGTAAATAGCATGCAGGGAAGATGTGGGCCAGTCAGGGACAGCTTGAGAAGGCAGAATTCATGTAGTCCCCCTTGTAACCTGCGTTGAGATTCCAAGGCAGCCACTGTCGGTCTCTGGTGTCCTTGGTGGCCCCAAAGCAGGTCATGGAAACTGTGAGCCAGGTGGGCACCCCTGGAGGGACAGGGCACCGAGTATGGAATGGAGACATCCATCCATGGCTGCATTTCATGATCTAAAACTTGCCAGACATCCCTCTTTCAGATCTGCCTCCATCAGCCACGGGTTGTCAGTGACCCCCAGAAATGGGGAAAGGTCTAGGTACGCTGGCCTGTAATGTTCAAATGTTTTGCTCCCCTCTGAAGACAAGGATTATAATTTTACCTGTGGACCCCTGGACAAAGAGAGGTCTGATATAGCACACAGCATGCTGCAGTTTCCTGTCATTTTCTTTTCTGGTCTGTTTATGTTTAGGGAACTTGGTCAACAACACTGCTTTTGGGGGAACAGTGAAGAGGCGCTATAGACTGAATATTTGTGTCTCTATAAAATTCCTGTGTTGAAATCCTAACCCCCAATACACTGGTATTTGGAGGGGTGGGGACTTTGGCAGGTGTATAGGTCATGGGAGTGGAGCCCTCATGAATGGAATTAGCGTCCTTATAAAAGGGACTCAGAGAGTTCCCTCTGCATGCCCCCATGTGAGGTCACAGTGAGAAGACAGTCCCTATTAACCAGGAAGCCGGCCCTTATAACAAAGTGAATCTGCCTTGATCGGAGACTTCCCGGCCTCCCGAACTGGGAGAGAGAAATCTCTGTTGTTTATATTCTAGTCTATGGCATTTTTTATCGTAGCCCAAATAGACTGAGACAGGAGGCAGCACCCCACTGCAGGGAAGGGGTCTGCAGCAGCCCACCCATGGCCCTGACGCATGGCATCTTGGCCTTCAGGCACCAAGGTAGGGAAAAATCCCCAGGAGGCCTGGAGAAAACTCACCTTTATGGGACAGTGGTAAAGACACTCATCTGGTCTCTCATCCTTCCATCGAGAGCAGAAAGAATGAAATTCTGCCTGGGGTACCCTTGAACCTTCACACCAGGCCAAGCCGACCTCTACCACCTCCTTCTCTGCTGATCTGAGCATTCGACACCTGTCCCTGCCCCAGCTGCAGGCTGGCACCGGTGCCCAGGACCTCCAGAGCCAATTTCTACCCCACTGCCTCCCTCCAATGCACCAGCTTCCAACTCAAGACCATCTTCACCCGCCATCTTGCAGGTGCCTCTCCATCACCACCACCTCCATCAAGAAGCCCTCACAAACCCTGTTGAATCCACATCACTCAAGCAGACCCTGAGAAAAGATGGGTCTTTAGGCTTATCCTCCTCAGTGTGGACGCCTAACCCCAGGCTATGATTTCCTGAGTAGAGAAGGGGGATGTGTGTTTTCCGGTAGCCCGCACCATACCTAGGTGGCATGCAAGCCATGGAGCACACACAAGCAGCCACTTGAGATGCTCCCTAATGATCCGGCCAAGTCTGCTGACAGCCAGAGGTCAGCATGCACACGGAGTGCCTGGGTCCTTCCCTACACCCTTCCAGCTGCATGGCATGCCCCCCCCCACTGCCAGTCACCGCATCTCCCCCATCCAAACTGAACTGCTGAGTCCTCATCTTCACCCTGACTCCAGCACTGATCCAGGCTGTCTTCGGGAAAGGGATTCTATTTCTAAAAGGCACGGGGCAAGCTGTGAGGAGAACATAACTCCCAGTGAAACATACAGGACACCAGGGATTGTTTTCTGGAATTCCGAGCTCTGACAGAAAGCACGCACACTGGCTGCACACAGTTTAGCATCGCCATGGAGTGCTGCTGCCCTGCTCTGCCCACTACCTCCTGGTGTCAGCCCCAGGAGGCAGGACCCACCCCACCTCTGCCCTGCCCAAGGGCACAGTGCTTGCTCACACACACACACACACACACACACACACACACACACCAGCCACCCCACACATGCTATGGACACAACTCCCTTCACAGGATTAGGAAACGAAGTTCTGACAGGGCGGCCATGCTCCTGCCCCTGTGGAAAGAGCTATGGCTACTCAAGGCATATGGCGGCCCTCCCGGTGGCCCAAGGTCTGACCAGAAGCCAACCTCCCATTCCCCCTCCAGAAACTCTCTGGCAAAAATGCTCGGTGTCTTGGTGGCCAAGCCCCAGACCCCAACACACGTGCTTTGCTGAGGCCCAGCTGGTTTCCGGAGAGTGGGTAGCACGGGATACAATGGGTCACCAAGTCTTCCCCTTGGGCTGGTGGAAGAAGAGGTGCAGGACATGCCCCCCGCCTTCATTCATTCATTCAAAAGTGGTTACTGAACTAGCCAGAAGTGTCGCTAGTGCCCAGCAACAGGCGATGGGAGAAACAAAATGTGTTCTAGCCACACAGGGGAATATTTGCAGCCTTAAAAAGGAAGGACATCCCATCCCATGCGACAGCACGGATAAATCTTGAGGGCGTTAGGGTAAGTGAACCAAGCCAGTCACAGACACAGAAGGTAAAAGGGTGTTTGCCAGGCGGGGGGAGGGAGATAAGGAATTACTGATGAATGGGCACCGTGTTCCAGTTCTGCGGATGGATGGTGGTGATGGCTGCACAAGAGTGAATGTAGTTCACCACCGGATCACTCACTTAAAAGTGGTTTTCACCACCGGATCACTCACTTAAAAGTGGTTAAGGAGGCACCTGGATGGCTCTGTTGGTTGAGCGTCCGACTTCTGATTCCGGCTCAGGTCATGAGCCCAGGGTCGTGGGATCAAGCCCTGCTTCAGGCTGCGCACTGAGTGTGGAGCCTGATTGGGATTCTCTCTCTCTCTCCCTCTGCTCCTCTCCCCTGCTCACGCTCTCTCTCTCCCTCTCTCTCTCTCTCTCTCCAATTAAAAAAGAATGGTTATGACAGTAACTTTAATATTACGTATATTTTACCAGTGTTTTTGCAAAGCATTTACTGAACTTCTGCCACATCCAGGCACTGTTGTGGGCACCAGCCACACAGCAGCAAACCACACAGAGACCCCGCTCACACGGAGCGTGCGCCAGGGGGGTGAACAAGCCCACCAGTAAGTACGTGGCCGAACAGAAGCAGGGAGTACACGAATCAGTAAACAGTGAACGCAACGCTTCCCAAGGGCTTCAAGGATGAAAATATAGAATAGAGAGGCTGGCCCAAGGATGGTTCCTACCACGTGGCATGGAAAGGCCCCCTGGAGGGAGTGACTCTTGAGGTGAGGTCTGGATGACCACATGCAACTGGCCTGTGACACTCTGGGTCAAGAGCATGCCTGAGAGAGGACAGACCATGCAAAGGCCACCGGGGGGCTGGCTCTGTGGGGCTGAGAACAGAGAAAAGGTAATAGGGCCTCAGCGAGTGAGAGAGGATGCAGTGGGCGATTATGAGGCCTGACCGGCCACGGGTTTTATTCCACGTGCAGTGGGAAGTCCCTGGAGAGTTGTAAACATGGACAGGATGTGGGTGAATCATTCAAATGACCACCCCAACACCTGGGCCAACATCACTCCTCACCCTGCCATCCCTGATAGCCCCAGTTTTTATCAGGAGTTCTCATCCTCTAGGGTCCTTAGCCCTCACGGGTTCTGGTATGTTCCATCCAAATTCCCTGCAGCCTTGCTTTCCCTGTTGAGGAGCTCAGATAGGAGGAGCCTCCATTCCCTCACGGGCACCCTCCTTCTCTACCACTCATGGCTTCCTCGCCCCACCATCTCCTCTCACCAGGGCTCATACCTCAGAGGTAACAGCACTTCCTCAACTGTCAACCAAGAAAGGAAAGCTGACTCCAAAGCACTCAGTTTCACACATTTGTGGCAGGAGCTGGGCAGAGGGGGCCTGTGCTCTCATGGCTCCGTGTGACTTCTAGGAAGACTTTCACCAAATTCATGGCTGCCCTCACCTGCCACATGTGGCCGCCTGATATTTTCTTTCTTTCTGAACTTATGGAATGGCTAGAAGGTGGCTTGACATTTCAGGAAAAGGGGATGCTATGCCATGTCCATGCAGAGGTCAGTGAAAAGCCCTCTGATCTGGAGTTCCTCAAAGGCTCAGTGCCCATGTGGTCCCCAGACTCTGACGAGACTGATAACCCCTCAATGCCTGCTACTTGTCTGGGGTACCATTCTGAAGACTCGACCTTGTGGTGAGCTCAATAAGGCTCACCTCCAACCACTCCCCACCCCTAGGGATGCCCTCCTAGGTTACCCATGGCGGCCATAGAACTTGGCCAACTGAACCCAAAAGTGGCGTCAAGATCATTTCACAAACTGCTGCCACAGAGGCGAAGCCTTTCAACACTCTGATGACCAACAATGTGGTGCCCGTGACTTGTACTTCACTGTCCTGGGCTCCATCAGGCACATTGTTGGTGAGGCTACTGCTGCATCCAAGGAGGGGGAGGAAGGAGAGAGAGCTGTGAAGTTCATGGAGGACAGTCATCAAGGGAGGAGGAATTGTATATGGAGCCAAGGTTGCCAGTGCCCCCAGAGAGGGGCTGTCATGGGTACTGATGGCAAATTGAACACATCACCATGAGGGCTTGATCCCAGAGCTACAGTCCCATAAGCTGTCCCCCATCTCAGACCCCCACACTCTCCTGTGCCCTCGGGGCCTCCCTTTCCTGGCAGAGGGAGGCCTGACTGGCTCAAGCGACCCTACTTCGGGTCTCTGTTGCCAGGCTCTGCACTGGGATCTTAGGTTTATTGGTACCTAGAGGAAGAGTGATGGGAAGGACTGAGCCCTGGTTGGCTCCTGGGCAAGTGCTCTTTGTTCTGGAAAAGAGCTTTTCATTTTATTCTGTGTAAGTGGCCCAGCATTCCCTGATCACCTGTTGTATCGGTGCTCTATGCTGGGGGCCGTGAGAGGAATGCAGCGGCCCTCGAGGGGCTTCTGCTCCTACTCCAGATACACAGCTGGCTGAACCCCAGAACAGAGGCTCCCTGGACAGGACCCCAGACCCTCAATCCCCGGCATCTTCCACGAGGAGCTTGAGGCTACAAGGGCCTGGTTGTGAGATGCTGGAAGACAAGACCCCCCCTGTGTTTGCCAGGTTGCAATTCAGGAGCCGGGGCTTCTGAGGCTGAGCCAGAAAAGGCAAGGAGACCCCAATAGCAACGCTGTGAGGTTCTAGGAAAGGGGGTGGGGCTGGGCTCAGAACCCAGCCTCTCTTCCTGCAAGGAAATGGAAGGGTCACAATGCTTTGGGGAGGCCAACCAACCCTGCATAATAGTTGGTAATAGTCTAATGGCATGTCCATCACGTACCTCCCCACACACATCCTTAACCACACAACACACAACCCAGCACCCAGATCGACACAGGCAAACTCCTGCGGATACACACATCCCAACACACACAGTGTTATACACACACGCCAATGCACTTCCCAACACACACAACCACACAACACATACAACACACACCACTGTATACACCTCAACACACATCCTGTACTAACACGTGTCAACATACACATAGTCACTCCCCAGAACCACACAACCACCCCAACATATTTGCAGACCCCCCAATGACATCCGAGTGCACACCCCAATATCCACACACACACATGCTGATATTCACAGCCCAACCCACCCTCACCCGTACACACATCAATATGCACACCCAACACATGCACATCCACTTGCATACCAATACATCCATAGCCCGAGACACCCAACATACACTTAACGCATAGCCATGCAAACTCATGGCCACACACACCCCCTCAGCAACCTACATGCAACAAGTAAGGCACCTTGCAGACACCCACACAGTAACGCCAGCCCAGGACGGCATGATCACTCTCGCACCAGCACACCCAACAGGCATTCAAATACACAAGCCCCTCAACTCACAACGAATGCTCCATTCCCAGTAGCCATGGGGAATGTGGACCTGCTGACCCTCCCTTCCCCCCACCATGACGGCCAACTCAGCCCCCAGCTGAGCCTGGGCCCTTTCCCAGAAGCACCGTCATGGGTGCAGGGCAGAGTGAGAGCTCATAGCATTCTGCGTGGCACGGCCAGTGTGAAGTGGCCACTTGGTTCAGCCTTTGGTACCACGAGGCGTGACAACAAAGGACTGCGCAGCCCCTCCTCTGAAAGGCTTCCCAGATGAGAATTCTGTCCTCCTAATTTACACCTCAGAGGGAGCAGGATTAGAGACCTCCCTTTCTCTTCTCTTCATCTGCCAGTGGGGGGACTTCCCCCTCTTCTCCTCACAAAAGGAGAGGGGCGGGAGAGAGCCCCCTTCTGGGTGGAGATCTGTGGGTACATCCACTGGCCAGGGGTGGCCAGCGCCAGTGGCAAACCTCTGCCTGCATTCTCTGTCCCACCACCCAGACAGGACTGCCTTCCTACACCAGCCTTCGAAGGAGGCTCTGTAAATGATGCCGGCAGACTTAGCGTTGGAAGGACTGGGGAAACTCAGACCCAAGCCAGCTCCCACAGGGCTGAGAACCGGATCTGCCAAGTCCAAACCAGGTCCCCATCCATCGGGACATGCTCCTGGGGCCTCATTCTCCCCATCTTGGGCCAGTAAGGGCACCCTGGGGACCCATTCTCAAGACACCTGTGACCTGTTGTACATGTGACCTTGAGCTGGGGTTGGTGGGGGTATCTGCAACTGCAGGCTTGGGAGATCACTTCAAGTGTAAGTATGAAACTCGGAGTGCACCCTGGTCAGTCCTCAGGGCGGGCAGAGCAAGTGCTGGGCAGAGGGAAGGAGGAAAGTCCGGGTTGCCCAGAGGCTGATGTAGCAGAACTGGCTTTTGCCAGTGTGGAGCTGGGGATGCAGCTGGTGGGCAGGGCCTCTGCCTTTGGCTGCATTCACCCCATTCCCAGCACAACCAAATGGTGGGATTAAACGGCAAGGGTTCAGACAGATGTGCGTTTCATTCCCAGATCCGCCACTTCCTGCCTCTGTGACATGATACAGCTTCCCCATGCTTCAGTTTACTCATCTGATGGCACTCTCTCCCTGGCCAGACTGTAGGCCCTGGGATGGCCAGTTCCTGGCGATGTCTTCTGTGGAGCCCTCCACTGTCCACCTGTATAGCCCGGAAAGCAGGGCCCCACGCTGGTGTAAAGGCTCCCTCTGCTCAGCCTGGGAGCGCGGCTAACCACGCCCGGCCCCTGGGATGGCCCACCCCCCATGCACCTGCAGTTTCATCTCCACCGTGTCCTCTCAGACCCAAGATAAGTGCATGTTTTTGGTCGGTTGCCATGTTTTCACCAGGCCAGGAGGCAGCCGAGGTGGAAGGGGTGGAAGCCCACAACCAGGCTGCTCCCCTTGGCCTGAGAAGGCAGACCAAGCCCTGCCACATCCTGCCACAGCCTATGCGGGTAACCGCCGGGGCCCTGCACTCTTCCAGCTCTCTGCTGGGTGTGCCGTTCCCCAAAGTCACACCACTTTCTCCTCAGGAGCAGGAAATCACACCTTCTCCTCCTTTCGGGTCCCATCCCTGCACTGATGCGCCCAGGACACCGCCCTGGGCAACACAGGGGACACATGGGAAGACATGTCGGTTGACTTTGGTGGTGGCTGTTTTCATCTCCAGGCTACCATGAAGTCCACAGCACAGAAAGAGAAGAAACAGAAATGGACACGTGGAGAAAATAACTAAGGAACTAGCACTCCTCCCTGAACGACCCGGTGGGGCAGACCTGGATAGACCCCTAGCCACCTTGCTCAGGAGGCTGAGACATCTTTTTAGATGTCCTGCACAAGAGGGCAAATCTCTCCACTGCTGGGAGTACCTCGGAGCCATGACATTTTGGACAGTTTTGTTGCTCGGGCTCCATGCCTCCTTCATCCAAATCTCTTTGGGAAAAATTCGTCTTTCCCATTCACAGCGACTGGGCTGGATGAGATCACACTCTCCCCCATCCCCCACCCAAAGGTGAGCCCTGCTTGACATAAGCCAGGTGGTACATGCCATGGCCCTGGCCACAGTGACTGATTCAGAAATGGGTGTGATAACACAGTAAGACATAACAAAACACAACGGGATGGTTGCTGGGGCTCCAGAAGAGCGTCCTCCTTTAACTGATGGGGTGGGGATGTGAGGTCTCAGCTGTGGCAGCCTTTTTGCTACTATGAGGAAAGGAAATCTTGGGGATACCACTTGCTAAATCTGCATCACTTAGAGTCAGACCTTTCCCCAGAACTTTCAGTGACTTGAACCACTGAATCTTTGTAGTTATAGTTGTGGAGTTAGTTTGAATTGGGATTCATTTGTGGCTACAAAATGCAAGAGGAAAGTGGGCAGAGAATGGACCTCTTGGTAGTGGTCCCCAGAAAGGAGGGGAACTGCTTTCCCAAGACAATGTCAGCTCCTGCTTCATAAGGGCCCCAAATCATCCTCCAGTGAAGACAGTGGGACAAATCCAACCGATCCCACTGTTTCACTGGAGACGCAGGCAAACGCCATCCCGACTCTGTGAGACTAAACCATCCAGGCCAGCCCTTTGGTGCTGTGTGACTTCCAACAACCAGTCCACTGGCCAAGTTTCTCATTTTGTACCCACTTGTTTTTGTACTGTGTAGTGCAGAAATAATCCTAGTCACAGGCCACATTTATTGAGCACTTCCTCGTGCCAGGGACTGTGCTAGGCCTTGTATAGAATGACAAATGCACTATGGACACGGAGGCACAGAGAGGCTAAGCAGCCCTGGCTGGGCTACACAGCTCCTATGGGCCAGCACACAAGCCCTCCACTGTGACTGTTGAGAGGTCAGCCACAGGAATGGAAGAGCAAGCCTTCAGCCACACTGGGTTAGGCTCCCTGGCGGTGCCCCCCCTACCCCAGCAGCCAAGCTCTGTCTCCACGGTGTGCCTCCGTGGCCTCAGACAGAGACAACAAATGGGAGGGCAGCCCATGGGAAAGGAAATAAAAGAGGGTCTCACCAGGCTCTCCAGCCCTGCAGGGATAATGTGGCCTTGCCTTCTGCTCAAGGCTCGGAAACAAACATCAACAAGAAATCCATGAAATCCTCAGACCCTGTGAACTCCCTGAGTTCTCGGCTCAGGGATCAGGAGATGACATGCTTGGAAGTTACCCTTGGGCCATGGAAAGGTTTGGGAAGGGACAGGAGGGGAGATGAAGGGGGTCTCAGAGCCTTCTAGACTTCCCCACCCCACTCTAGTCATGTGGATGAAAGAGCCCAGGCCCAGGGAAGAGGAGTGAGCTGCACAAACAGCCCAGTGGCGTGGTCGAGATTCAGCTGAAGGCTTGGGGGGCTTGGGGGACAGCTCCACGCTGAAGTGTGTGTGCTCTGCTCTGAGTCGTTCCTCAAACATTAGAAGATGCATCTGTCTCTGGGTTAATAGCTATGCTTATCATGTTTCATTCACAGAAAATAAAGGGCAACTGAGGCTTGATGTGTCCTGGAAGAAATTTTTCCCCTTTGAAGCCTCAGCCCCTATCCCACTTCCTAGCTCAAGATGGCACATAAGTCTTAATTGCCTGACAGCCTTTGAGTCTCATGTCTTTGGGGCACCCATACGGACAAAATTAAATTTGTTTTTCTCCTGTTAAAAAAAAAAAAAAAATTCTCATAGTGGGTCTGTGCTCACGTCCCACTACCCGTAAAAGAAAAACAGCTCTATCTACAGTGCCCACGACCCGGTTCTCATGCTACTGGAGAAGGACGTTGGACATATGAGTGGGTAGAGCCCCCCTCATGACACACCTGATACCCTGTGGGGCAGGTATGGACAGTTCTGAAGTCAGGGGAGTTTGGGTAAAACTCTTTCCAGCAGGGGTCTTACGTGTTCTCATGTGCTCTATGTGCAGGGTCCCATGGGAGGCCGCACACACGGACACCTGACTCATGCCCCTTACCTACCCAGGGCACATCAGAGCCCATGAAGCAGAGCTGGGAGCCTGCCCCTTCTCCACTCCCCTTTACCATCCTGCCCCTCCCCAGTGACCCCCTTCCTGCTCTGGGCCACCGGGGGAGTGTAGTTGGCTACCCAACACCACTGAAAAGTTAACAATCCCCCCCTTCCCCTGCTGCCGCCTCCCCCACCCCCACCTCGGTGGGGGGGGGGCTTCCTCAAAAGCGCCAGCTGGACTTCCCCATGGGGCCTCTTCTGCAGCAAGAGAGTGATTCCAACTCTAGGTCACAGCCAGACCCAGGACCCAGCCAGGGTATCTCCTTCCCACAGAAGCCGACGGATCGGCCAGATCGTGTGGAGGGACAAAGTGGCCTGCCAAAGGAGTCACTCAGGTGACAGAAAAGCTACCTTTACCTTTCCAGGTCTCTCGGGAGCAAATGCGGGTGCCATGGTGAGTTGGCGCTCCTCCAGGCCATGGGATGGGGCCTCCCATGTGTCTCCTCTCTCTGTTTAAGGACCTTGGGATGCCCAGAAGTATTTCTCCCCATCTTTGCATCCCCAGTACCTGGCACATCGCTTGGTTCAGAAACTACTTAATAAGCATCTTGTCTTTGAATGAATAAATAAATTAATGAAAGGACAAATGAGTATTTTACACACTAATGAGTCGCAGAGTAGCGCGGTGTAGTGAACTTCCTAGCCCCAGAGAGACAGATTTCAGTATAACCGTAGGACGAGCTTTTTCACGGTAAAACTGCAGCACTGGAAGAGTGGCCTCAAGACGCAGCACCCTGTAATATACATCTGCAGCCTCAGGGTTGCTGGCCTGTGACCAGAGAGTCCACTTCCAGGAGTCTCACTAAGAAAATAATTGTGCAGATGCTCAGAAAGATTTAGGAGCAGGAAAAAAAATGGAAGCAAGTCCTATGACGCTCTGCAGTTAGGGGACTGGCTACACCGTTCTACACATGCAGATCTCTTTTCCTTTGCTTCTCTGTATTGCTATCTTTTACTCAAAGAATATATTACTTGTGTGAGGGGCACCTGGGTGGCTCTGTTGGTTCAGCATCCGACTCTTGACTTTGGCTCAGGTCATGATCTCAAGGTTCGTGAGTTTGAGCCCCACATCAGAGCCCCGCTGCTCTGTCAGTGCAGAGCCTGCCTGGAATTCTCTGTCTCTCTCTCTCTCTGCCCCTCCTCTGCTCGCACTCATGCCCCCTACTCTCTCAAAATAAATAAATAAATAAATAAATAAATAAATAAATAAATAAATATAATAAAAAGAACATATTACTTGTGTGAAGGTTGAAAAAAAAGCCTAGCTATTACTGTAGAACAGGAGTCTGCAAAGAATAGTCCATGGGCCAAACCCACCCGTCACGTGTTTTTGTAAATAAAGTTTTACTGGAAGTCCATCATGCACTTCCATTTATGGTAGAACTTAGTAGTTAAAATAGAGACCCCCACGGCCTGCAATACCTATAACAGGTATTATCTGGGCCTGTACAGAAAAAGCCCACTGACCCTTGTGTAGAATCTTCAGTGACAACAAAAATACAAAATATATTTAAGTAACAACTACAGCGTATAGAATTATGTGCAGTATAATCCTTTTTTGCTAAATACATCTCTAGGCCCAGAAAAGGGACTGGAAAAAAAAATGTGCTAATTATCTCTGAGTGGCGGTGAGCATACATACTTAAAAGTTATTTTTATTTTTATTTATCCATATTTTCTAAATGCCTAAGAGGAATACAGTGATAAAAACCATCATTGGACAACCGCGAAAGCACCAGAGAAGTCAGGCAGCATCCCTCTTGGAGGACGCCAGGTGGAAAGGGTTTGAAGATCACCCATAAGGGATTCTTCAGAGGGGGCAGGCCCCAGATGAGAAGGACACAGCCCCATCAAGGTGTCTCCCACAGTACCAATTATTTTATGTCACACCATGGCTTTGAGAGGGGTCGATTCCCTTTTTCAGGGCAAATTACTTAAAAAAAAATTAAAACACCTATTTTGGCAACAAATTCAACAGAATATATTTAGCAATGAAGAGAAACACGTCTCTGTCTCGGTCTTCAAGGAAACAAGCGCTGCGTACATTTGATGTTGAACCAAACATAAGCAAGTTGGAAATATTCCAAAATGCCTCTCAAGATGATTGAAGACAACTGAGGGTGCCCAGAAACCACAGATGACAACCACTGAGTTAAGAGTTTTGGGGCATTACTTTAATGAAGAGAAGAGAGCTTCGGTGGTGGGGTCCTCTTTTGTCACACAGCAAATGGCTTTGGAGCCGAGGTCAGACAAAAAGACAAAACTGGTGGCCACCTAAATTCCAGTCCAACAAGCTGCCCCCACCAGAGAAAGGATGAATTCCTCTGTGGAATGTTCTGGACCCAAGGCACAGAGTAAAACATATGAAAGTTTCCCAAAAGTGTACCCTGCCTCCCAGGAAAAGGAGAAAACTGACCCCAGCCTTTGGAAGCAAGTGACCAGGTGTTGAAAGCCCAGACCCTCCCCCCACACTCCCTCTTGCCAGCACCTGGCTGGGTACCCCCAAGAAGGGTTCGCCGGACCCCCACGTGGTGCAGTGGGCAGCCCAGCCAAGGAGTCAGCTGGTGCTGTGCCTCACACTTCTCTCATACACATGCCACATGTCAAACCAAACCCCAAGGCTCGCAGCAACAAGGAGACGGGGCCCACCAGAAGCCAGGCCCTGGACAGCTTTCCTTGGGTGAGAAAAAGAAACGAACTCGTGCACACAAATCCCACCCGGACTGTCTCCCTGGCATTCGGCATGGCAGCCTTTGTGCCTCGGCCCACCCATCAGGTAGCCAGAGGGAGTGTTCAGACACGCATTGTTTTGGGGCTCTGCAGCCTTATTTGAAGATGTGGATCAGGGAAAGGATGGTGGCAAATCTCTGTGCTTAGCTTGGCCCTGTTTGTCAGAAGCCAAGCCTCTGAGTTCTCGGTCCGATCTCCCCAGGACCGTTTAGAGGCACCACACTCATTTCTTGCATGATGTTAACAAGCCTTGTTATCACAGGGCTGTATCCGTAACT
Organism: Cryptoprocta ferox; assembly: GCA_028646485.1. NCBI lineage: Eukaryota > Metazoa > Chordata > Mammalia > Carnivora > Eupleridae > Cryptoprocta > Cryptoprocta ferox. The sequence continues at coordinate 19,634,700 of CM053563.1, forward strand.
AACCAGAACAGTCCTGGCTGGCTCCACAACTGCGTACCCACAACATACCAGGACTCGGGTGAAAACAGTAAGCAGGACACAATACAAAATAAATAAATGGAAATACAACCCCAGGAAGTCGAGTGCACTCCCAACAAAGAACAGTTAAACCAGATCTGGCTCCGACTTACGCGTCCCGGCAGAGAGAAAAGCCACGAGCCACGAGCCGGCCAAAGAGGGCCCTGTGTCCACTACCTACGTACGTGGCTTCCAGAGGATCCCCGCGCCCCACACCAAGCTCAGGTGCCTCCAGGCTCAGGTTCTGCCTGAGCAAAAAAGCCCCAAAACTCTGCCCAAGTCCTGCTCCCCTGAGCTCTTTTGGGAGGGTCCACGGCTTTCTGAGAAGGGCTTTCCAGATGGTGCCTGGCGGCAGCAGTGCCAAACTCCACAGCTTAAGTAAATGTTGCCGTAGTCCCGTCCTGCCAGGAAGAGACAAGGGGGACCTGCGGCTCCTTTCAAGCTGCTGTGAGGCTCACTTCCTGGGGAGAACAGAGAGCCCCCTACCACCTGCCCTGCACCCTGCTGGAGAGCCCCCTTTCCTCTCTGCACCCCCTCCTCCTTCCTCAGTGGTTCAGCCCAGTGTGCAAAAGTGGAGGGAGGAGCCTTTCAGATGACAGCGGGGCAAAGGGAGGTGAGGAACTCAGAAAGGCAGCAAGCAGGCCCGAGGGGCACAGATGGCAAAGGTCCTAGCCCAGTCATCACGAATTTGGGCTGTCTGCACAAATCCAATCTCCTGATCTCTGCAGGTGTTTCTCCACCCCTGCCATCAATGCTCCCAAACAGCTCAGCAGTTAAAGGAGTTAACTGCTCACTCCTCCTCTGACCCTCACAGGCTCAGAACGCTCCCCATGTGGATCTCTCCCCATGATTCCCTCTGCTCTCCACCTCACGAGCCCCGCCCCCCGCATCCCAGTGGGGGACTTGCTGAAGGTTGCCCTTGACTCCACCCTCCTGAGACATCAGGGCCACCTTCCAGAATCTTCTCTCCAAGGACAGTGGAGGTGGGAAGTGGCCGAGGTGCGGGGCAAGGAAGCCTTTCATGTCTTACCCTCTCGGGAGTGTGCTTCTTATAAACCGGGTTCATGCCAGAGAAGGGAGTCTAATATGAGGGACCTGAAGGGGAAGGGGTTTGGGTGAACAGGAGGTCCTCAAGCTTCCCCCAAACAGAGGCTGGCTTCACGGGCGTACGTTCCCATGCCCCTAAAGGTACAGAGAGAGAGTGGGGGAAAAGGTGGCGCCTAGAATCTCACGATACCTGCCTGCTTTTGGCCACATGTGGCTGTCTGTAAAGCAAACTGCTAGTTCCAGCCCCAACATACTCAAGGTGCTGGCCAGAACCCAAGCCCGAAACCTTCCATCCCAATTAATGGGAATCATGCACTAATGCTTCATACTCTATATTGAACACTGACTGCTTAATTCTTTGCCTCATTGTAACCTGTCCTTAGCTAATCTGTGTTTTTCTTACTACCATTAAATTTAGATTTACATACACGTGTCCGTTCCTCGAGTTAACATGTGCACAGAAGGGGTGCGCTGTGAGCATTTCAGGCTTCTCAGGGCTCTGGACGGGAACACAGCACCCCTCTGAGCGCTCGAGGGGACCCTTGCAGCATGGTGCCCATCATGAGGGTGGGTGAGGTGAGGCAATGGGCCAAACAAGGGCAGGGCTTTGAGTGACCCTGCGGCCAGGAATGGAATCCCTCCCGCACAAAACGGTGTCCATCCTGGGAATCTACAGAAACGTCCAGGAGGCTTTGCTGCTGGGATTTTATGTCACACATCTTTTATATCACACTCCCAATTGGAAGAGTTTTAGAGCCAGTACAATTTCTCTTTTTCTGAAATGCTAAGTGACAGCGCCGTCAGGCAGCCCCGTGGAAGTGGGATTTATAGCTACATGCAAGGGGGTGACACAGACAGGAAAAGCCCCAGAGTGGTACTGACTGTTCCCAAATAATTGCTTCTGGACATAAGATAATCAAAGTGCACGCAGTGAATGAGAAGTTTATAAAAAGGAGCTGCTGGTAGGCGTCTGGCTCCTAGATCAGGAGGAGAATGATCTGAATCAGCACCTGAGGTCTACTTTATCACTGCTCCAGCACGCGGTCCCCAGACCCAGCAGCAAGGTGAGAGACCAGAGGGAGGCCACCAGGCCGTCTGACCTTCGCCCCATCCGACACCTGACTCTTGAGTCAGCCCAGGTCTGGCCATCAAGTTAGGGCTGGGGTGGGGGGGGCATCACCCCGCTGGCAGGAAGGGGCCCCTGAGTGCCTGCCCGGGGACAGCTTCGGCACACACAGCGGAGCCTCCGTAAATCTCCACAAACACGGCGGCCTCCTGCACACGCTTCCACGTCGGGGATGGAAGGGCTGCATATGGTGCTCAGTTTTAACAGCTGAGCTTTAAAAAAGTGCAGCTTTTCATCTCACTGAACCAGCTCCCAAACTAGGGGGTAGGGGAGGGAGGGGGCGGGGGGGGGGGAAAGGGGAAGCTGGAAAGGGCAGGGGGAGGTTTCCACACTAAATTTGATATTACAGGGAATTTCAGACTATTATTTGCTCCAAAGGTCCCTCTGGAAAATGACATAATGTTCCCTGTTTGTCATCTTCGAGTTTGCTAATTTCAAGAAAGAAATTTCATCTTTTAAAAAGGACTTGGTAGGTTTCTTTTTCTTCTTCTGTTTTTAATAAAAAACGAAGCAGCCTCTCTAAGAGGAATCATTCACATGCCTCAGATTGGGTTAACAATTTTTAAGTAAATTTGTAAATGGGATTATTGTTTTCCAAAGTTCTGCTCAGCAAAGAGATTAGTTGCCACAATGCCCACGGGGCGTCCCCTGGTCCTCTGAATTCCCTGCCTGGAGGCTGAAGGTGTTTGGAGAGGAACAGGAGGAAGAAGCCTGATAGGGCGGTTTTCCTGGAATTGCCTGGAAACTTTTACTTTCTGTTTCCTCTGCTGATAATGACTGTCTTCGGCTCTGCAGCCAGCTTCCCTCTTCCCCCTCCCAGCCCCCTGTTGCTGCACGCCATCCCTGAGCTCCAGTATAAAGTTTGGCTTTTGCAGCAGGAAGCAGCTGGGCCAAGCAACCAGCGAATGATAATGACCTCAGAAATCTGCTGTTCGCTCGGCAACAATAGGGTGCTCAGTCTACTGGAAAATTGTGTTCATCAGCTAACTCTGCTCAGTTACTAATTGACATTGCCAAATATTTTAAGAACAATTGGAATGCACAAGCAAAAAAAAAAAAAAATGAAGATCTTAATCCTCAGACTTAAATTTTTTCTCTTTCTTTTTCTTTTTTTCCCCCCTTCTTTGGGGTGCCTCGATTTGTTTGTGTGCAGCAGGCAGTGGTTATCAGGAATGGGGGCAGGGAGGAGCCGCATCAGAAAAAGGGGTGGAAAAGAAAGAAAATCTATCATATCACTAAATGCAAGGGAGCCCCGGATAAAGGCCTTTGATGCAGTGGTCAATGGGCCTACACAGGATGGAGGCCCAGCATTTCAGGAATTCGGCTCAGCCAACAAAAGAGGACCCCACAAGGCTTCCAGTCCAGCTGATCAAATAATCCCTGACCATCTCAAAATATTATACCAGAAGTAGTAGGGGTTAACAATATTTTCATCTTTGCATCTCTCCCTGGCTTTCCATTGATCACGTAACTTAGCCGACTTTATTTAATGAACAGAGGGTCAACGCATTCAATTACCCCTTTCCCACCATCAACACTTCAATTAGCCCCTCTCCAAAATTATGGGGAATGCAGAAGGTAACTGCCCTGTTGGATATAATGAACAGTATCGTTTCTTAGTACATTAAGTTTTAATTATTCCGAGCGTGATTTCCAAGGCAAAATCCAAAGAAACAGAACTTTGGTCGTCTTCTGGCTCAGAGCAAAGCTCCAATATGAGCACAGTCTTAGACGAGGTTCTGGGGAGAGATGCCGAGATTAATGCCATCGGAGCGTCTGCACACGAGCCAGAAAATGAGGGAGCGTCAAAACAGCCGCCCCGCTTTCTAAATGTCATAAAACAGTAAAATTTATAAGCTGCTGCTTTCCAAATAGTTTCCTTTTGCGTGGTACACGGAGGCAGAAATGACATCTAACGATGGTGTGAAATTATTGGCAAGTCAAATCAACAACAACAACAACAACAACAAAAATAAAACAAAGGGGAACGATGGGGAAGTGATCCGTGCGACTAGTTTTGTCCATTTTCTGTTAGAAAATATGACCTCTCAATTTGTCAAAGGTCCTAGTTTTCGCGGTTGACCTTCAGCTTGGTTCTCAGCAGTTTGGAGAGCCCAAGAACAAACACATTTTCTGGTTCACTGGAATCATTTTCACATGTTCACTGAATCAAACATTCTTTTGCTCACATAACAAACAGCTGCATCCCACATTAGCCTAGCCAGTGACAGTCGCCCATCTCGGCAATAACTGTTTGATTGCAAACTTGACCCTTTCTTCGTCTGGGTCTGGGCAAGACATTTTTAAACAGCCACTCCGTTCCCAATCCTCCTTTGCAAAGAATTACATCAGATAACAAAGGACGTCTCTGCCACTCATTGTAAGCCTTCTTCTGGAGATCTGTTCTAAGAGGCTCTCTGTAAAAAGGTTTTTTATGATGAATTCAGAACTACTATCATGTTAAGAGCAGCGATTTATAAAGAAGAATTCACTGGTTAAGATCTGAAAAAATAGTTTCTCAGGCCCTACTGACCCAGTTTTCAACAAAACAAGAATCAAGTGATGCAAATTGAGTTTTGCGACATTGTTATGCAGTCTGAGAAATTTGTAAAACCGTGTTTTGTGGTTATTGCTTAATAGAAGCCTTAATAAGTACTTTTCTTTCTTTACTTAAGGGCTTAAAGATTTTCTTCCCCCTTCACCTTGCAGGTTTCTCTCTAACAGGTAATAATAAAATGCCTATTGTGTAAAGATTTTTATTTAAATGCTTATTTTAATCGCACTTTACACAAGTCGTACTTGTTAGAAATCAGAGGGAAGACTAACCAGATCGGGTTAAGGGTCCTAATCCCAGGACAACCTGAATGCCTCAGGCATGCGGCTGATTTGGGCTGCGTATTGGTATGCCATCAATTTTCCCACTTAGTCAGAAAATTATGAAAGGGTCTAATTTGAATATGAAGAAAACAAAGAAGTCAACCAGAAATGAAAGAATCAGTATTCACAATTGTAAAATACTTCAATGAGGGAAATAAAAGCTAGAAGATAACCACAACTCAAGAATAATTCTGCTTAGAGTTGTAAGCCCGGTTGGTTCTTTTAAGCAAAATGGGTTTTTTCATCGGAGTATTTACAGATATGGAAACTACAGAGATAGAATAGCATGAGGCTATCACTTGGCCAGAAGGTGGGAAAAACATGGTAAACACGTCATTAATAAAGCCGAACATTTGGTGCCGGAATATTCTGCTGAGACCTCTTCGTTTCAGCAGGTCTGGGAAAGGGATGAAAATCCGTCAATGTTAACTCCATGTCACTCCAAAAACTTAGGGGAGCCTGTTTGCCCTCTGCTTTCTGCCCCTTCAAGGCCCCCTGATCCCAAAACAGTGAGATGACACTCCCCAGAACAGGGGATCTTTTCATAGGAAGGCGGAAATAGTCCCTCCTGACATTGGACCGCCTGGCACTTTGCTGCCTCTGCACGGGAGATCCGTTTTTAGGGAGTTCCCGCTGTCAGGCAGCTAAAGTTGAACACCCTTCCCTTGCATCTCGTACATTCCGCGCAGTGGTCACTCCGTGCGCCGTGGCCTCACCCCTCCGTGGTAGCTCACGTTCCTGGTCGGACTCTTCCAGAGTGCCTCACCAGAAATAAATTGCAAACGAGTCTAGGACTCCAGGAGTAGACAGTGTGTTTCATGGGTATTTAAGCAGGAGCATTAAGTGCTATCGGAATCCCTGGAATGTGCAGTTCAGATTTATGTGTGTTAACAATTCTTTACTGGTTTGTAATAAGCCAGCCGACTTTCACTTTATTTTAACACTAATTTTGTCCTAGAAGAAGGGTATACCGAAGCATGACAGTAACAAACAAAACTAAACCGGCATCTACTTAATAACTATAGCAGTGAACTGCTTCCAATACTGAACCATTTACTGAAACCCAGAAGGGAAAAAAGCAAAAAGAGGAAAAAACTTTACCAAAATGACCCTCAACAGTGTGCCGCCACGCCTTGAACAGTGAGCAATGCAGTGCCTTGAGGTGCCTCAAACTGTCTTTCATTTTCTAGACTTAATGGCTGATTGCAGAAATCAATGTTGCCATTAGTAACAGGGTATTTGTTATGGCATGATTTCCTCTGTTGTTAGGCTGCAGAATGATTACAGTATTAGCGAGATGCTTTCTTTATAAAGGGCTAGAGATATAACTTTCAATTTACCATCCATTAGAAAGGGACTTTGAAAATACGGATGGAGGCAACAAGCTTACCTGCTGTTAGGTAGCGATTTTAATTCAGCTATCTTAGGCTAGTGTGCTTTTTTTGTTGTTGTTTTTGGTTGTTTTTTTTTCCCCCAAAGCGGGCCAGGAAGCTTCAGCGTTTCACAGACATTTTGATGACAGATTTTCTGCTTTGCTATTTTAGACCCCAAAGCTGTATCGCCCGTGTAACAGTACAATTTAAGACATGCAGTCATGCATCTGTGTTTCAAACCTCTGTGCTTTTCTAAACCATCAGACGAAAGTGGTGTGGTTCTTCAGGTTACAGGGGCCCAACAGGTGAGCCACGCTGTAATTTCAGAAGGGGACAGGAGACAGGTTTGGTCTGGGGAGGGAGAGTGGGGTGCCCAAATGAGACCACTGTGGGAATATACTCAGGGGAAAAGATGGCGAGGGTCTGAAGTTACACCTTCACATCCATGGATGGAGCCAAAACACCAGCTCCCGGGTTCCAGAGACCAGGTGATGGTGGATGGGGATTGGGGCAGAAAATGGGGCCGGGCAGGGAACTGCTGGGGGGAGAACAGGCTATGCCTGATGGCGAACGTACCAACCGACCATCTCTACCACACAGTAGGATCAACTTTCTCTCCTGGTAGCCAGTGCTCAAGGGAAGGCCAAAGGCTTGAAAAAGCTAGCCTTCCTTAGAGGCAGGGCAGAAGGGCAAGGTCCACATTCGCCACCAAGCCAGAGTGAGCTCAGGACTGACTTGGAGGAGCAGCGGAGGCCCTTCCCCCCAGAGGCCAGTGTAGAGCCAGGCCCCCTGGACAGGGCGGGCCCTCGTCCCAGCTGCTCCTCCCCGGTCTTCCCTGGCAGCCTACCTGAGGAGGACGGCGAGGAGGGGTGCGGGCTGTCCTCCTGGGCACTCCCGGTCTGGGAGAGCCCCCCGCCGGCCCCACTCTCCTCGGTGACGTTGGAGGAGCCCGGCGTGGTAGAGCGGCTCACCGACTGGGACTCCTGGTCACTGCCGGAGCCGCGCCGCTCGTCCAGGCCCACGTGCAGCCCGTCCGCGTCGCCCTTGCGGTCCCGCTTGTGGACGCGGGAGTGCACGACCACCTGGTGGTAGGTGCGGAACACCCGGCCGCAGTCGGGGCACTCGGTGGGCTTCTCCTTCATGTTCCCGGGACCCTGCAGGTTATATTCGAGCGCCTGGTTCAGCCCGTGTGACAAAAAATCCCGACTGCCTTCTAAAGGGTCGAGCTTATTTGGCAGGTCTCTCTGATTGCCCACTTTAGTGCTGTGAAGCAAATCAGCAGGCATTTTCTGCTTGGAGCCATCTGCTCCCACTAACACGTACTCCCGCTTTTCCTTATCAAACATAACTCCGGCGTTTGCCAAAGTGTCTTCGTGGTTGCGCTGGAGCTGATGCTCTTTAGACAAGAAGCCATGTTCCATGGCCATGCCCCTGGCCATGAGCTGCCAAGCTTGGTAGCTGTTCACGGGGTCCATCTCGGCAGCTTTGGCAGCCGCTTGCAACCGCTCGATGCAGCTGGATTTCAGCGGCGGCACGAGGTTGAGGCATCCCAGGAGGGAGTGCTTGTCGCCCTCGGGGACCCCGTGGGCCATGCTGGAGATAGGGGACAGCAGCTTCCCCAGGACCTCCCTCTCCTTCACGGGCAGCTCCCCCTTGCCGTAGAGCTGGCCGGGCTCACTCAGGCTGGCTTTGTCCGGGGCCATGAAGCCGCTCTGCAGACAGGAGAGGTACCTGGAATACAGGTTGGCGTGGGCCTCCTGGGACATGCCGCCCATGGGCACGGGCACCTCCGGGTCACTGGGGGACTTGTTCTTCACCGACAGCTTGTTGAGGTGGACCTTCATGTGGTTCTTCAGGAACCAGGGCTCTTTGAAGCGCCGGCCGCAGATCTGGCAGCAGTGCTCGAAGGAGTCCTTGTGCTTCCGCATGTGGCCCTTTAGGAACCACGCCTGGCTGAACACCTGCCCGCACACCTCGCAGCGGAACTCGTTGGCCGACTGCTCGCCGCCGCCGTTGGGGCCCTGGCCCTGGGCCGACTCGGCTGTGATGTGGGCCTTCTCCACGTGGCTGATGAGCTCCTCCTCCTGCGAGGCCGCGAAGTCGCACAGCGTGCACTTGTATGGCTTGTGCAGGATGCGGATGTGGCGGTCCAGCTCCTCGCGCTTCTTGAACTTGCCCTTGCAGAAGGTGCAGCGGAAGCCGGCGGCCGGGACCACCGCGTCCTCCTGCACGCCGGCGGGCTTGGGCGAGGGCACCGGGTTGGCCACGTCGGGCACGCTGTGGTTGGCGGGCGGGGCCAGGTTGCAGGCGGCCAGCGGGGCCTGCTGCGCGTGCGCCAGGGGCTTCAGGTCGGGCCGCGGCTGCAGCAGGCTGCTCTTCATCTGCTTGTCCCGCAGGATGGCCCTCTCCTCCAGCTCGTGCAGCAGGCGGTTCTCCTCGCGCACCCGCCCACGCCCCTTACCCAGGTTGCCCAGCTTGTGGGTCCGCAGGTGAATCTTGAGGTTGCCCTTCTGCGCCGCCCGGTGGTCGCAATAGGGGCACTTGAAGGGCTTCTCGCCGGTGTGAGTGCGCATGTGCAGGGAGAGGATGCTGTTGAAGCGGAAACGCTTGCCGCACAGGGGGCAGGGGTACTTGCGGTTTTTGCGGGCATCGTCCTCGATGTCGCTCATCTGGGACATGATGCCCAGGTTCTGCCCATTGAGGAACTGCTGCAGGTCCACCCGCCCGTTGAGGCTGGTGTCGACGTCCCGGCCCAGCTGGTTGGCCAGGAGCGCCATCTGACTGCCCATGGGCTGGCCGCTCATGGGCACATGGGCCTTCTCGTCGAGGGGCGCCGGGGCCTTCTCTTCCGGATTGGGCCGGGGATGCAGCTCGGGGAAGGCATGGCTGAGCTGGGAGGTGATCTGGTGCAACTTCTGACTCATGGCATACTGGCCGTTGAGGACAGGACCGCTCAGGTGGGGCTCAGCTTCCGGCGCCGCCGAGGACACTCCAAGGCACAGACTGGCTTCTTCCATCCCTGAAAATAAAGAAGAGAGTTGAGATCTGTGCCAGGTGCCGTGGCGCAGCGAATCAACAGCATCAGCTGGTGAGGAATTTGCATTTCATGCCTTACCTACACATAATAATGCTAAGGAATTATAGTCAAAAACAATAATAAAAAGATGAATTATTAAATGCCAATTATGCAATATGGCATTGCTCCTCCAATTTGTTTTGGCGATAGATCGTCTTCCTTGTATTTTCTATTTACCGACTGCAATTATTCATTCACATTTAAATTATTAATGTTTTACCACTTTCAACACCTAATAAGAAATCAAGGGTCTACGTGTGAAACTTTCCCTCCTGTGCCCCTGGTAGCACCTGCACCTGTTGGTTCTGTTCAAAGTTTGCCTTGGAGCAGAATGGCTTTCACCGCAAGACCAAATAGACTCACTTGGAACTTTTGTTTCCGGTGACTATATTCAATACATTCGCCAGTCTGAGATGAAAGAGATTATTTTATGATTTGCCCCCCCCCCAAAAAAAAAAACAACAGAAAAACCCAATGGCATGATATTTACTGGTACATAATAAAACAAGATAATGTTTTGGGAAAAAATAAAGTAAAGGACAGGCTTTAGAACAATAAAAGGGATTTTGCTTTAGTCAACAAAAAGTGCAGTAATATCTCATTAAGCTGATTAGTATGCTGCTTAGAAACAGTACTAGGTGCTGTAACACATGATTATAATCATAAAAATCCTTCAGTGTTTGCAAGGAAGCATTAACGAGGTATATTAAATTTTAAGGAGACTGCGAGTAGCGGCTTGGCAAACCTCAGAGATTAAGATTTAACCCTTATGTTACGAAACACTGTTATTTTGTCATTTGGTAACTGTGCCCATCAAAACAAGTATAAATTATCTGGTGACAGAATCTTAGTGGATGGTCCAGACTGTTCATTTTTGGATAGGGGGAAGACTTACACCATTTAATGGGCTCTCTCTGTCCTTTCACTATGATATCCCAGGCAGGGACTGTGATTGGGTTTACAGAGATCCTTTGTAGAACTAGATAAAAACCAATTAAAATCCAGGGATGATACTGTAGGAAGTCTCAACCAAGTTGGAGTGTTTTTAATAACTTTCCCAGTATACAGTAATGAGTACAAATTGTACCTGCAGTATGTGTTTTGCAGAAAATTAGAACTCAAAGCTGTTTGTTAAACACTAACACTCAAAGCTGGTCTGCATAATTGCCTTTAATGCTCCTCTCTGCCCCCTTCCCAGCCTGTGCAGAACCTCGAAAGCCACTCTGCTTGGGGCTGGGGTGAAAGGAACGGCCCCCTCCACGTCACAGCATGTGAGGAGCTCAGCTTTGAAAGGCAACGAACCTATGCCTGGGTCCTTCTTTTTCCAGATCTGTCTTCCACCTGAAGGAGTCCAAATTCACTTCCTGCCATTAGAACAGTTTTCGCACATCTCTCCTGTTTGTATCCCAGTGTTTACATGTGTTGGCCAGCCCGGTGGTCCAGGAGCAACACTTAACCCCAGCCAGGATGGATTCCTGAGCCAAGCAATTCCTTAGAGGGACCGGTGGGGATAGAGCTCAACTGTGGAGGAAGCGCATTCAGCCTTGGGGGGGGGGGTGTCTGGTGCCTCCTGGGCCTCCCCCCAGGCAGACTATGCATGGCATGGAGGGTCTCCAACGGGAGACCTGGCTTCCTTGGCAAGAGGACAGGGGTTGTGAGTCCGTCTTGCAAGGGGAGGGAAGAAAAGACATGAATGTTTATTTGCAGGAGGGAGAACAACAGCAACCACAGTACAGGGCTGACTGTGTCCACAAATGACATGGATACCTGCACACATTCATACACACATATAGGAACATAGTCACTTGTAGGAAAAGAAGGCTACCAATTCGCCATCTTTCCTTTTTGCTTCTGGTGGCTGTCTACACTCAAATTAAAAAAACAAGCCAACAAATAAAAAAGTCCATTTTGGAGACAGGCCAGAAAGGAGTAATATCTCCTGGAGATCCTTGCTTTCATTCACCAAATTTGCCAAGTTCCCACTGTATGCCAGCCCCTGTCCTTGGCACATGAGACACCCTGGTAGACAAGAATGGCCAACCCCAGTGTTTGTGGCACCCACTGACCAGCAGGGAAGAGCACGTCCAGTGTGCAGAAGTTGCTAGAGCAGGACTGCTGCCTGGAAGACCCCAGGCAGGGACTCTTACAGCCCCCAGGGCCCTGTCTGAAGCCCCTTCTCCACCTTCAAGCTCCATCCAGCTGTGCTGGCTCCTCTCCTAAGCAAACACAGATCATGACCCTGAGGCCACTTGGGAGTGCTCAGAATTCCACCCAACAGCTCTGGGGAAGTTTGGAAACTCCAAAGGCAACATGGCTGGCCCACTTCCAAAGCTGCCCAGTTGGCCTTCTCCAAAGACATGAATCCAGAAAGACAGGCTATTTTCAGGTTGCTTCTGATGAACTGACGCCAATTCAGCAGGAGGGAGAGGAGGCTGAAAGTGCAATACAGCGAGACTGCAAATCAGGTTGGGTGAGGGGCAGCAGGTTGAAGACCATCCCCCACCCTCATTCATTGAGCTGGGTAAGTAAGTAAGTAAGAGCTCGATTTGTCAAATAATGACTATACGGAGTTTTCAAGTAAGGCTTGGATATGGAATTCTTTAAATATGTTGAAGAACTTTTTTTTTTCAGTCAACAGATCTTTTTTAAGGAACTGGACTTCAGGTGCCTTTGCTGAAGCCTCAGCTGAGGGAAGAAAGAATGGTCTAGAATGTGCAAAGGTACAGTTGGCTCCTCATCCTCATACAGGTCTCAGCTCACACAGCCCCTTCTCACAAACACTTCCATGCCCCTCTTGTCAGAGGCTGTCGCCTTCAGCCTCTCTCTACCTGTCACCTTATTTCCTTCCTTACAGCACTTACCACTAGAACAACCTTTTCTTGTTGACCCTTTCACAAATGTGCTTCTTTTCCATGAGGGCACGATCATGTCTGCCTTGACCACACGAAGCCTCAAGGCCCAGGATACAGCTAGCCCATTGTTATGTTCAGCATTTTCTGACCAAAACAGATAAATGAATGAAGAGACCCTATAAACACAGCCCATAAAAGAAGGCTAGCCCTGTAGAACCACTCTCTCCCAGCCTCATGTGACCCCAACTCAGCTTACACAAGTCCACAAACATCTACTATCTACTATCAGAGTTTGTCAGAGTTGGAAGCGTCTCTGGCTAACCTAGAACCTAGGGGGGTCCAGAAACCACCAAGGGAGAGCCATCCCCATCACCAGATCTTTCATTATATAGATCCATGGTGACCATCCCAGGCCCGGGGCACCACTGAGCAGCTAACCCCTTTCAGAACTTGACCACTCATCATGGGACCCATGAGAGAACTCAGAATTTCAGCAGAGCTGGCTGGCACCCTAGGACACCCTTTGAGGATTACAGCATGCACATGGGCCCTCGAATGAGCCCGGGCAAACCCTGCGCAGAGCCCCCTGGTGAGGAAGGGCCTCGCCAGACAATTATCTCAGAATGTTCGGTGAGACCCAAGCACCCCGTGATTCCGTGAACAGGTGCAGACACTGCGATGGGTCAGCCTAACCCATGCCAGGCTCCAGACTTTGAGCAAGAAAGGGGAGTGTGAGTTCTTGGAAAGAGCACGGGGTAATTGGTGTGCTGTCCCTGGGCCAAAGCAGCCGAGGCAGGATGAGCTGGCCCCAGGCCCGGCCTGAGACTCACAAAACCTGGGTCAGCCCCAATTTCTCCAGCCTTGACACTTCACCCTTCCAGAATTCATTTACCCCTTATGTCAGTCATTCAGTAAATACTTGCCAAGGGCCTTCTAGTACCTGCCCTCGAGGGTGTCTGGGACCCAGGGGACCAGCATAGGCAAGGTCACCAAATAATGGGAAGCAATGAAAAGGCCCCAGAGAGCCTGTACTAAAGGTTTAAGGAAAGGAGTAACCACTGCCGCTTTGGCCTATAGGGGTGTGTGTGTGCGCGTGCACACGCGCGTGGATATATGTGTGTGCATGAGTAAGTCTGTGTTGGGGGAGAGGCAGAGGCAGGCATTCCCTAGTCGTAACACTCTAGAAGCTTATACAGATGCATAGCCTGGGAAACTCAGGGATCATTTATCCTGCTGTTAAGGGATTGGATCCAACTGCAGCCCTGTGAGCTGCCGGGGCCCAGGGAGGTGAAGCTGCCTGCAGGGTCTCACCATTCGGATGGAAGGAGGCAGTCATTACTCCTTTTCCCCAGCCCTCAGGGAGCAAGCACAGGGAAAGTGCTTTCCCTTTGGAACCACACTGCTCCCTCATAGGCCCTACAGTGAATGGCTGTCAGTATTCCTGGTAGGGCATCCTGCCAGGGATACTCCCTCTGTCCTGGTAACTCGGGCACATGAACATCTACATGCAGCACTGCCCCTGCATGGTCACTAATTCCAGGGAGCACTTTATCCCATGTGCTTCCTTCTCTCCCTGGCCCCGGCTCTGGACCCATCATCCCACAGTCCAGCAGCTGAAGGACCCACATGAAGAAGCCAGTAGCCAGTACAGGGTTGGCCGCAATCCGGGGCTTGAGGCAAGGGAGGAGCTGCGACCTTCTCAGGAACCTAGACAGTAACTCGCCTGACCCTCCCACCCAGGTGGGAAAACATCCAGCACAATTAAAAGCAAGTTAACAAACTACTAAACACTGAGAACAGCCTGCCCCTGGCCTTCAGCTCAGGGCCCCAGCCCACGGCATATCAGGAAGAAGATCAATAAACCCCAGTTGACTGATGGAAGGAACCAATGCATATGTAATTTTCTAACTGTGAAAAGGCAGTCAAGGCTGGACAGTTAGAGGCCACTGTAAACTGCTGAGTCTGGTACACCACCCCTTCAACATGGAAACACTCCAACATTCCACCCCAGTCTTGATCATTCCTGATCCTCAGGGTCATGGCGGGGCCCTGCTGGTACTCAAGACAACTGTCAATATTGACGAAGAAGCAGGCATGCACGTGAGCCCCAGTCACCATGGCATTCCTCACCACCATGTGGAAATGTCTGGGCCTCACGTCTGAGCACAGGTAGGGCCCCAGCTGAAAGCTTTTGAAGGCGAGAGGTTTTCTTCTTGAGCTGTGCAATTTTACATTCCATACGAGGGTATTCGCGGCATAGGAAACCCGCCATTGGGTGCACAGATTATCAAAATACATTCTGTCTCATCATTCCCATCATTGCAGGTACAGTGAGCCATTCAGCTGCCTTTGATGGTGCTAATGGTTATTTTGATTTTGTATTTCTGCCTTCAAAACTATTTCCTGTGATATCAATGACAAAAGTTTTCACTTAACTCTTCCAATAGAGAACCTAATTGTATCTTTCACTCAAAATGAAATTTAAAACTATCAGGACACCAGAAATGCCAGCTGCTACGAGTCTAAATAAATTTTACACAAAAACACAGTTTCATTTTGCTAGCACAGAAAAAAGAAAGTAATCTTATGAATAGTCCAAAAAATATAGATCTTGCCAGTAAGTTGCATGAACGAGTTTTATCCTTATACCATGAAAAAGAATAGTTGGGAAATGAAATGACTTTCAAAATAACCATTTCAACTGGGTTTTTAAAAATCAAATATTGTTGTCTAGCCAAGCACAACTAAATATTCCCTTTTTTATCAATGTGGGTAAAAGTGCTGCCTCGGAAAACGTACAGGAGTCCTACAGCTCCCAACTGCTGGGCAGGGGAGGAATGTGGGTTCCCAGCAAGGGCCCCAAACACCACTGTGGGCCTCACAGCACGCAGTTCTGGTATTAGGTGGACCTCCTTTCTGGGGGACTCAGATGACCCTCTGTCCTTCCCCAACAACCCACCTTGCTTTCTTACACCTAGGGTAAGCAGTAATTAAGACGACTTCACCTAGAATGCAGTGGCTTCTTATTAAATACTATTTTCCAATTGTTGTAGCTCAAACTGTTTAACCAAGGTTGTTATAAGCATAATACACTCCTGTTCTGAAAATACAGAACACCAGACTACTGAACCTTTTCAGGGTCATTAAACAGCTGTAAACATTATTACAAAAATAAACCAGAGATTTCATGCTTACATTTTGGCCTAGAGCTTGCTATGCTGAGCAAGTACATTTTTTCATCTCTTACAATCAACGCTGGTGACATTTGGGCATCCAAACAAATTACATCACAAACATTACTGAGGTGGGCAGGATACTGAGTGGTTTATTTGCCAGATGATTAATAGATAAACAGGAGGGCAGTTCGGGTGACCTGTTCTATTCTGACTGATGTATAGACAATGCTATGAGACAGGGCCAGAAATAGTTAAATCCTTGCTGCATTTATTAATGAAAATATAATATGCAAATAGGGCCGTGGAATATGGTGACTGTGTGACCAGGGGAGTCAAGTTGGAGAGTATGGTTGAACTCCACAACTTCCCCCTGCGGATGGAATATTGGCCAAAGTCAGGGCCCTCATGGCATTGGATGGTGAACAGGACCCCACTGGACTAGCTTTGCACACAGCCCTATGGAGCCCCAGCCAGTTTCTGTACTGGGGGTTGGGGGTTGGAGGACTTAGGAGAAGAAAATGTAATAAAAAGTATCCTCTCTTTGAAGACTTTAGAATTTCAAAATTCTCAAGGGCAAAAGCATGTTGGCTTTTGGAGCCTGGGTGGAAACTATAGCCCAGAATTGAAGACAGGTCATGAGCACATCAGATGGGAAAGGAAAACATTCACAAAGTATGCTCCTGGACATCTTTTCAGGGTAGAGAACACTTCCGGTCTGAGTTCCTGGCTCTCCATCTGCCCACAGCACATGAAGCCAGGCAAACAGATGCTGGGATGGAACTCCAACAACCTCATGTGTGGTGGTTGTTAAGACCATGGATGTGTCAGGCAGAACAGGCTTTCAAAAAACACAAAAAACAAATAATTGTTATCATCACCATTTTCATCTCTGTCATCATCATCGCCTTCCTTTTCATCATCACCATTTTCATCATCACCACCACCATCACCTTCACCACCACCATCATCACCACTGTCATCATCACCATCACCTTCACTATTGTCACCATTGTCTTCATCTTCATCACCACCATCATCATCACCTTCACCACCACCAATGTCACCACTGTCATCATCACCTTCACCATCACTATCATCCCCACTGTCATCACTACCATCACCATCACCATTGTCACCATTGTCTTCATCTTCACCACCACCGTCACCACTGTCATCATCACCATCATCGTCACCTTCACCATTGTCACCATTGTCTTCATCTTTGCTGTCACCATCATCACCATTGTCATCATCACCTTCACCATCACTATCATCCCCACTGTCATCACTACCATCACCATCACCATTGTCACGATTGTCTTCATCTTCACCACCACCGTCACCACTGTCATCATCACCATCATCATCACCTTCACCATCACCATCATCACCACTGTCATCATTTGTCATCACCTTCATCATCAACATCATCACCACTACCATCCTCTTCATTATAGCCATCACCATCATCACCTTCATCATCACCATCATCACCACTGTCATCTTCATCACAGCCATTGCCATCATCATCATGTTCACCATTGTCATCAGTCATCACATCATCATCACCTTCACCACCACCATCACCACTGTCTTCATCATCACCACTGTTATCATCACCCTCACCATCACCACCACCATCATCATTTTTATCATAGCCATCATATCATAACCTTCACTATCACTATCATAGTCACCATTATTATCACCTTCACCATCACCACCATTGTCAACATTGTCATCACCCTCACCATCACCATTGTCACCACTATCATCATCACCATCATCATCTTCACCATTACCATCACAATCCCCATTGTCACCATCTTCATTGTAGCCATCACCACCATCATCACCATCTACATCAGCAACAGCATCCTCCTCAACCTCCTCCTTTTCATCATCATCCTCCTCATCACAATACCATGTGCCAACACTGTGCTAGGTACTTCACAATCATTATCTCATTTAGCCTCTGACAACCTTAGAATGGTAGGTAGTAAACTATTCCCACACTAAAAAGAGGAAACTGAGGCTCAGAAAACTTAAGTCCAACAAGGTCACACAACTGGGAAGCCTGACTCCAGAGTCCAAGCAAGACATGCTGGTGGGAAGGCTGGCTTCTGATGTCCGTACCATGTTAGTCTTGCTGGGCTGAAGGCTGACAGATGTCAGCTCCTCCATTTGCAAAATGTGTAGAAACAAAGGAAACTACAGTTCAGGGAAAGCTTAAAGGCGGCTAAGGAGCCAGAGCCCTCACACACATGTGTGCCAGGAAGTGGAAACATGCAGTACATTCCAGAGAAAGCAATTCAGGGGGCTAGCATGAGCGGGGGTTGGGGTTGAGACGTGGGATGGGGGAAGGCACTGTGGATACAGAAATGTGGCAAGTCTCTTACTCACCAGTGGGGAGGGTGTCACACAAATATTTATTTATATTGTCTTATTGTCTTTACATTCATAAGGTGGATATATTATTGCACGTTCTCCTGCCCTGGGTCAGGTGGATTATTCCCCCAACCAGCCTGGAGCAGTGGAAAGAGAATGGCCCCTGAGGTGCCAGCAACATGCATCCAATTGTAGCTCTTCCACAGCTGTTGGACCTCGGTTACCTGCCTGAGTCTCAACTTCTTTGTCTCCAGAATGAGCTGATATCAACTGACCTGCATTACTTCGCAGGGTTTTGAGAAGGCAAATGGGATTGTGGGAGAGACAACATGGCACTTAAATTGTAGAAGGCTGTACAGGAACCTTTCTCAGGTGCCGACCACAGCTTCAGCACAGGCTTCCAGATCTAGAAAGATCTTTAATCTGGGAGTAGAATAAATATGGAGAGGCAAAGAACACAACCAAGGCACAACCAAGGGCTGTAAACACGGTTAATAAAATCTCATTCATTGCCAACTTTACTGTGCACTGTAAAGTGGGACTCATTATTCAGCAGCATTTCTCAGGGCTTACATGTGGCAAGACCTGGGGCAGCTACAAGCAAGACCAGAGCCTTGCCTTCGAAATCTGACTCAGGGAAAGGGAGAGAGACCCACCAGACAGAAGTGCCGAAAGGGGGAAATCTACAACACGCTGTGAGGCTGGGCACAGGCAGGGATGGGCAGCGGGGACAAGGGAAGGGAGACCAGTGAGGATAACAACAGGGAAGAGGTCAGTCCTTGGCTAAGCCTGGAAGAGATCACTAGGCACAGAAAGGTGAAACGGCATGTAGGACAGAGGGAACAGAATGTACAAAATGGGGAGTAAGCATGGAATGTTCTGGGGAAGATGGAGGATGGGGTGGAAGTGGGGGGCCAGGCGCAGACCTGAACACCAATCTGTGGAGTATGGAATTTACATCTGGGGCAAAACGGGGGCTCAGGAAGCTCCTGTCAGAGTCCTGGTATAACACGGATGTCTCAACAGCTGCTGCGCCACATTAGTAGTTTTCTAGCACTTTGGGTCAGAGGAGATGGGGAAAAACAGAGGGTGAAAATAAACTCCTGAACCACAAAGCAAACATCTGAGGGCTAAAGTTCTCGTTGTGGTGAGGGAGGCCTCCTTGCGCCTGAGAGAAAAGGCTGCTCGGAGTTTGGAGAAGACATTGATCTTCCTTCTTCTTTGTAACAGCAAAAAAGTGAAAGAAGGGCCACCGCCAAATCTGGCAGCCCACCCCCACGTCTCCAAATGCGGCAGCCCAAATTCATCCTTCACCCTTCATCCAGGCATTGCTTATTCCAGGAAGCCTTCCTGGATTTGCCCCAGGCTGGAGGTGATACGCAGTCTCCAGAGCTCTCATGCAGTTTCTCTGGAACTGTCTGGATATGTTCACAATGCAGCCCAATGCACGTCAATAAGGATGTCACGTTTCTTCTCCTCCTCTGCAGAGCTTTGTGACAGCAGGGGTCCTATGACCCCTGTCTGTGGCACCTGGAGGACTGAGTCCCACCAAAAACTGGTCCTTTAAGCTTCTGATGATCACAGTGTGGGTGAGGGGGGTAGCCCAGAGCATTATAAGAATGCACAGCATTTTGTGGGCAACAGCCCAGGCCTCTCCCCCCAGAATGCAGGCCACATCAAGTGGTGCTTCCATTTCTCCCAGATGGATGATTTGGGAAGGAAATGGCCCCCTAATGTGCTGTAATTGATTTATCTGAACTGTGTCCACCCCATCAGGGGAAGCAACAAAAACTATATATATATGGGCTTTTAATGAATGCCCTACCTTTAAAATATCACAAAATTGAAAAAGATACCAGCAGTTGTCATGAAGTGTATTGATTATTTCTCTCTCACTGGCTTTCTTTCTCTTTTTAAGCAGACTGCGTCATGGCAGGAAGTTAGATATTTAATCCCCTATTAACCCGCCTTGGCTCCCTGCTCAGGCTCAGCACACAGCCGCTGCCCTAGAACAAAACAGGGGAACCTGGCACCCACAGGAGTCCTGGCAGCCCCTTCCTCCCAGAGGGCAGCAGCAACCGGGGTGCAGGTGCCCAGCTACCCCTCACCACCCTTTCACCCCTGATTAAAGCCATTTACCTCTGAGCACTTCTGAACTAGGATATCGTGTCGAACACTTTATTTTCATTTCACAGAAGCCTCAGATTTGATTCGGTGCAAAACTAAATATAATGTAGAATGCACATATGCAAGAGTGATCAAAGAGGGCCTGATTGTGAAATATTCATAGAAGTCGGCCCGGAGAGATTCGTTCACAGGGGCACCTGTCGAAGACATAAGCTCAGATACACATCATCTCCTAAGTACACACAATCATTACTGAGCAAAAAATCCAGGCACACCAGGGGAGTCGCTGCTGCCTGCAACAGTGGACCAACAGACAGGGCCTGGCCAGGGCCGGGCTGGGGCTTCAGTCCCTTTTGGGCTCTCAGGGTCCCCAGTTCAGCATCTCCAGCTCCTGTGCAGGTCACCAGGCTGGCCTAGCCTGGCCTCTGTGGGGTCAAACCCTGGGGAGGGCCACCAGCTCCTGACCAAAGCAGCTGTAGCGTCTGCTGTGGGCCAGGCTGCGTGTCGGCCAAGCTCACAGACACGGGGCTGCTGGGAGCTGCTGTCCCAGCAATGGGTACTGCTACTTCACGCTGATGGACTCCAGGGACAGAGATGAATTTCCAGCCACAATTAGGAAAGAAGGGCGAGCAAAGACAGACTTCTCAGCTCACACGTGCGTGAGGAGGGAGAACCCCGAGGCAATTGTGTAAGCCTAGTAGTATTTGAAAAGAGGACCCTCTGTTTACAGGGAGCAGATGAGGGCACTTGGTACCCTCTGTGCATATCATCTCCTCTGTCTGGAACATTCTCCCTGCAATCCCCTCTTGATCCCTATGCCTTGTCCTCTGGTAAAGATTAAATGCCACCTCATCCAGGGGGCCCTCCTTGATACCCAGGGCAGAAGCCCTCCTGTCTGTCCATCTTGCCCCTTCACAATGGCTTTTGTACTGGGGTTGGGTTTGTCTGTATACCTGTCCAGAGGCTCCCTGTGGCTGGAGGCCACGCCCACTGGCTTCAGTGGTGTGCCCCCAGCACTGAGACTGAGCTAGGCCCAGAGAATGTAGTCAATAAATATTTGCTGAATGAATGAAGAAACGAGCAAGCATGTGAATAAATGATTGAACGTGGACATGAATGAATAAATGAATGAACAGACCAAGCAACAAAGGGGGCAGGCCCAGTGCACAGCATCTATCCTTGGGGAGAGAGGCAACACCCAGGGGAGAAAGACTCAGACCACAGGTCACTCTTGCAGCAGACACTGCTCTCTGCTCCTCAAGACACAAGCCAGGTAAGAAGTTTGCCCCATAGAGCCTGATGTCAAATGTCACCCCCATCCATGCTGCTCCCAATCCCCACACTTCGCAGTCACCATGAAGGGCTAATCCCACTCTATTTCATGATGGATGATCTGAGTCCCTGTCTCACCACCCTCCACCCCTGTCTGAACCATATCTAACCCAAAGCCAATGCTTTGCACTTAACGTGAACCTACAAATTCTGGCTGAGTGAATTCTAAGTCCCGTCCACCTGCCCTTTATAGACCCCTCACTCCTTTCAACTCCTCTGCTTCCTTCAGTATTCTCACACTTGCCCAAGCAAACATGTGTTCATCCATTCATTCATTCAGCATTTCCTGACAATCCACTGTGTGCCAGGCACTGTGCCAGGCTCTGTAGAGAAAAGAGTCAGCAATATCCCACCCTGCCAGACCTCAGCATCCACAGGGCAGATGGAGCTGCACCACCAGCTCAGAGATCATGATAACATTTGAGCACCGTCTACGCACAAAGGGTCGGGGGACCGGCAGTTTTGAGGGCAACCACCACACTTTGTCCATCCTTCTCCAAGTGTCAGCACGGAAGACGTCTTTGGGGACAGGTCTGTTGTCAGGATGACACTGCCATTCCCTTCCTCGGGATTGCTCCTCTCTGAACCTCTGCTGATACCTTCCTCTCAACCCCAGATCCCATTACTCCAAGATCCAGGTCCTTGCACACAGGCAGGAATGTGGGACCAACCGGTGCAGAACAGAATGCCCTCTCTGATAACACCATGTTCCTAGTGCCTGGAACAGCGACTGGGCTGGGCATCCCAGAACACTGGCTTCTGCCCAAAGCCATTCCAGGTGGGCCTGCACCCTCCCCCATGGGTTGCTCTCCATCCTGCCCTGGAACCAACCTGAACCCCAGCCCAGACAGCTGTGTGGCCTCAGATGCCCCAGGCCCTCTCGGAGTCATGGCTTCCAGTCCATTCGCAACCCTCAGCTACTCAGTCTCTCTGCCTGCATCCTGATTTATGCTTTTGTGTGGCCCGCCTGACAAGGAAGGGGCCTCCCAGCCAAGCCCTGCTCCTTGAACCATCACCAATCATGGAGAACGGCTGGAGTTGAACTTCACTGATGCCGAACACCAGGGGAAACATTAAAAATGAAACAATTAATGTTTCTCTTCTTACAAGGGGGGAAATGCCATGCATGGGCTGGTCCGGGGTCATCATCGTGTGGTTGGTCCAACCTGCCCCGGACAGGCTGTACTTTATCGTCACGAGCACGACAAGAAGTCGTCCCCACCCTCACCTCAAGAGGATACCTGGACAAGAGGTATTTCCTGAGGAGAGGCTTTCCATAAGCCCTGGGGTGTGCTGAAATGTGAAGAGTTTGGTGTAGAGGTCTGAGCTACACAAGCTGCAAATGGCATCTAGAAGTGACGGTGGTCAATAGCAGGGCAGCTGTGTCACTCTTTGGGGCCCCAGAGGAGCCTCTTTTCTGGGACTCTGCGTGACCAATGAAAAATGGCGGCTGCCACCAGAGGTGGACTGTGTCTTCTCCAGAAGAACTGACGGCCCAGAAGCTCCAAGGGGGTGCCTCCTCAGTTATGCGTCTGTGACCGGAGAGCAACAATGCGGTAATTTATGGAAGGTGCTTACTCTGGAAAGGTTTCTGCACCTGGGCCTTCAGCCTGCCTGCCCAGCCCTGGTCAGTCCCATTTGAAAGCCTCCTGGAAGTCAAACACTCCCAAGGCCTTTGTGGTAGCCAAGGGGTTCATAACCTCACTATTTGTATTTTCAAGTGTTTGCAGTCAGTGAGGAAGAGCTGAACACCCCCATTTGAAACCTGGACAAAAGGCACGTGAACAGACAATTCACAGAAAAAAATAGAACTGGCTAATGACCATAGAAATGTCACTCCCGTGGGGTGCCTGGGTGGCTTAGTCAGTTAAGCAACCGATTTTAGCTCAGGTCATGATCTCACAGTTCATGGTTTGAGCCCCGCGCTGGGCTCTGCGCTGACAGCTCGGAGTCTGGAGCCTGCTTCGGATTCTGTGTCTCCCTCTCTCTCTGACCATCCCTCACTCGAACTCTGTCTTTCTCTCTCAAAAATAAACAAACATTAAGAAAAAAAAAAAGAAAGAAAGAAATGTCACTCCCAGCTAGACAGCAGAAAGACTCCAAACAATAGCGAGGTCCCATTTTAAAATGATTCTATTAAAGAGTATACCCAGACCTTGTGAGGACCCTACATTTCCTCCACAGAACCACAGCACACCCAAAGTGGAACACGGGAGAGGTAAGTGGCCTTGTTCCAACCACGGCTTCCCTTCCAGAGTCAGATGCCCGGAGCTACTGTAAGGGGCTCTTGAACACCACTGACCGTTGCTTTGAGGAAGCCAGACCAGGAAGGTGAGCACTCTAGAAAGCTTATCCTCATCTATGTTGGAGACTAAAGGAACAGAAAGAGCCCTGGCGTTCAAAGATGCGGTTCAGGCTTTCTGCTTTACCCAGAGAAAACTCTTAGAAAGCCTCTGCAGTCCCACCAGGAAAGCTAATCTCTGGGGCAGAAGGTTGTGTTGATGGAATACAGCTTAGACCTGGCCAGCTTGCGATGTCCCCGGGCCTCAGGCCAGCCTGTTTCTGTTCGCTCCCTCTGCGCCAGCAGGCTGTCTCCATGTAAGTGCAACAGGCAACGAACAAACGTCATTGTCTTCCCTGCGGTACAACTAACCAGAGTTCATGCCAAAGACTTCCACAAATGGCCACCCTTGCCCCCACCCAATCTCACTTCTCACCACTTTCCTCCACATTCTCAGCTGTCTGGAGAGCACTTCTCCATCCCATGAATGAGATCTGAGCACAACTTCTCTCTTCGCACAAGGACGCTACTTGAGGGAAGGGAGGCGCAGGTGACGATAGTAGGGTCGCAAAGCTGGAGCACTCTCAGAAGTCCCCTTGCTCCTGGCTGCTTAGCTGCTTAGTCTGATGTGCCCATTTTATAGATAGGTATACTGAGGCCAGCAGATACATGATGGTCTTTCTAAGGTTACATACCTAGTTAGTAGGTCTGCATCTGTGTTCCTTGGTTACCTCCTGTGCACTCAAAAAATTCAGTAGGTGCGGTGGTGCCTGGGTGGCTCAGTCAGTTAAGCATCCGACTGAGGCTCAGGCCATGATCTCATAGTTTGTGAGTTTGAGCCCTGCCTCGGGCTCTGTGCTCACAGCTCAGAGCCTGGAACCTGCTTCAGATTCTGTGTCTCCCTCTCTCTCTGCCCCTCCCCGGCTCGTGTTCTGTCTCTTTCTCAAAAATAAATAAACATTAAAAAAAATTTTAATTAAAAAAAATTTAGTAGGTGCTAAGTAAATACTCGCTGGCTGGCCGAATGGCTGGGTAAGTGGATAAAAGAGGAAATAATATACAAATACAAAGATGGACAGTCCAACCAACAAATTCTTGCCTCTATTCACTCAGCAGCCAAATGGGGACCAGCCATTACAAAAAGGCTTCAATAACCTATCTTTCCCTGCTGGACCCCAAGCTCACCAGTTTCCTTTCTCCCCCATAACTCCTTCTTCAATCAGACAACATAAAATTAGACACTTGATTGCATCATGGCCTGTGTGTGCCGACCACCCTTGGGGTCCTCGAAATCAGCTAGAGCCTGTTAGCATGGAACGTCCTCGGCCTCCTGTAGAGCCCAGTGCAGGGCGTAAAGCCTTGACCTAGCTGTTGAGGTCCGAGTCCCCACCACCCTCGGGGATGTGAAATCCTCCCTGGAATCACCAGCAGGGTAGTCAGAGGCTACAGCCTCAGGGTGCTCAGGACTGAAGAAATTCAAGATAAAGATTCTCCCATGTCTTTCCTAAGAAAGCAAGCAAGAAGAGGAAAGACGGGGTAGAGGCTGAAAATGCCCCCCATTTAGCAATACACTTCAGGAGAAAGGAAAGAATGTTTCCATTCGCTCATTCATGTGTTTGATTTGCATCAAATTACATCAGGTTGATGTGATGTAACGTGACATCCCCCCATGAAATGCATAAATCAAGGCACCCCATAAATTTAAAGGGATAGAACTCTTTTCCAGAAGTGGCTAATTACTCATAAACAGCAGATATTTTATTGCCCTTGGTCAGTAGCAGGTTTTTAATAGCCGGAGCATTTGTAACTCAAGCTTTTCATAACACAGGGCCGAGGAAGCCAAGCATTACCTGTTTGTAGCTCCCTGGAGTGTTACAAAGATCTTTTCAAGGTAGACCACCTCTGGGGAGGCCCCCACAGCCACGCCCGGCTGGGGTGTGTTGCCAGCCCTTGACCCAACACTGCTCTGCTGGAAGGGGAGCCTGGCTAGCCGGCTGTCTGGGAAAGAGGTCCCCGAAAACACCACCCCACAAGAGCTCAGGAAGGTTAGCGGGATCTGGGACTTCTGATACTCATGGGGATTGTTTCCTGCACACACCCCTGGGAAGCCGAGTTTACCAGATCCAGACTCTTCCACCAACTGCAGAGGTTTGAGCAGATATTCATTTCCCTCCACCCAGGCCCACCGTAGACGCTGCGTAGGGGAATCACCCTCTTCCTCCGCAGCCCTGGGGCTTGGGTGGGCTGTAGACAACCCCCAGACCCCAACTGTGAACTCCATTTGAGCCAATCAGAATATCCCACCCCTTGGCCTTGGTGCTAAGTTCAAGGATCATCATGGGACTTGATTCAAGCCAATGAGAGTGAGGGTTAGGGCTTGCCAGTGAGCTACAGATGTTTTAGACACTCTCCACTGAGGTCTGAAGCTTTGGCAGCCATTTTGCTACCAAGATTTGGAAGCTGCTGGGGGCGGGGCTGTCACACACTGGGATGAGGCCAGTCCTGAGGAGATAGAGGAGAGTAGTCAGCTAGTTGGGGACATAATATGAGCTCCTGGATCAAATGGCACCTAAAGCTGAACCATTTAAATTCTTTGCAAATACATGAGCCAACACAACCTCCCAGTGCTTTAAGCTGGTTTGGGTTGGATGTCCCGTCACTTGAAACCAAAGGAGTCTTGGCTGATAAAAGACCACAGCCTCCCTTCCAAACACCCCCTGCGCCTTTCAGCTTCTACTCTGCCCATCCAGCCTCCTGCCCGCCTGATGACCATGCCAACTCCTTCCCATCTTTGTTCTCTTCCACTGATCTCATCCGAATCCAGGCTAACCACACCATGCACGCCCTAGGATGCTGAGCCACGCTCTGTCTTGGCTCTTACAGAAGTGTCTGGTGTGAAGTGGAAAAGGCAGACTGAGCCTTCTCCTGTGTGCCCTGGACGCAGAATAAGCACTCCATAACGGGCACTGAGGATGCATTTCTCGCCCTGCCCAGCTGTCTCCTTGCCATTTGCCAAGGGATCTGGAATTCCACCGCTGGGTCTTTCCCACAAGGCTTTTCTTGTTTGCTTCAAGGAAAAGAGATTTCATAAAAGTTTAGTCGTTAATAGTCCAGAAGTCTTCAGCAGGTTTGTGGATTTATTGGCTCCTTCTCAGCAGAGAGACTGTGCACATGCTGCTTCTGTACAAACCCTCCCTTTCCCCGTCCCCAGCTCGCGTAGCTTCTCCTTCAGATCTATAGCCAAATATCACTTCCCGTGGATGTCCCCCAACTTCCCTAGACCCCTCCCCCAGATCCCCTATTACCCACACTCAGGCCCCTGCAGGCTCTGCTATTAGCTGAACTCAACACAGTTGTCTACTGGCTGATGAAGAGGGTTCCATGTGGCACGGGCTTCATGGTCCACAAAGTAAATCCTCACCCACCATTCCCTCTGCTCTGTCTGCCCTGCACTGCAGGGCCTCTCAGCCTCCTCTTCATTGTACAGTGGGCCCCAGAGGGACTGAGCTCCAACCCAGTGCTCCTGTCTGAGTATAGGCTCCTCTGCTACCCGCTGTGTGCATGTTGGGGAGTGGGGGAGTGGGAGGCCCTCCTGACCCACGGGGCTGGAAACGGGGTACCTGGAGCAGAGGAGAATGAAAACGAGCTGCGGCAGGCCTTGTCTCCAGCCACTCCTGTAGCCCAGAGGAAATGTGTCCCTGGGCTGGTGACCTCCAGGAGCAATCCCCCCTGCCTCCCGTGTGTACTCACAGCAAGCAAGGAGACAGCCCAGGCCCCCTGCAAAGCACATGGGACTGGGCAAAGAATGTCGTCCAGACCTGTGTCTCATCTTCGAGAGGCCACGCCTACCCTGGCAGGGGGCCTGAGACCACCTGTGCCTGGTCTCCGTGCATCCCGGTCAGGCTACTGTTAGTCTGCTTACCCACATGCCCCCGTCTCCCTGTACCCTGTGCTTCGACCAGTATTTATGAGGACCATAGACATGAGCCTGCACTGGTCTCCTCTAGAAAGGAACAGAGTCCTGGTCTGATACCAAAACTGAGAGCAGAAAGAGCACAGGGAGTGTCCCCAAAGGATACACTTTTGCAAGGAGGTGTCAGGAGAATTCAGAGAAAGGTGAGGGAAAAAAAACAATCAGAATCCATCGTAACACTGCTTAACATCTGGTAAACTTTTGCTCAGGCAGCGAGGCCCTTGGGTTTGCCAGGTGGCCTTAGTCCTTTCTAAAAAAAAAAAACAACAGTCCTAATGAGGAGAAAGGGGACCCTATCTGGGGATCCTTCTTGTGCACTTTCCTGAGGCTGGGATCCACTTTAAACCTCCAGGGTCAATGTCCCCTGTCTTCAGGGGTTTTTCTGCAGAGCTCTGCTTCCCCAAATCCTGAACTCTCCAGTTGCTCAGGGTCCCCTCAACCTGTCTCAGGAAATAAGGAAAATAAAAATAGTTTCCAAGGGCCTTACGGACCTGCATTCCCAATTGCAGGCGTCTGCATGCCACCTGCCTGATGCTTTTTGCCATAGAGCTTCACTGCAATAAACCACCTCCCCGTTTTTGCCATGTTTTTGTACCCCTGCTAATATTTTTTTAATTAATTCACTATTTTTTACTTTAATGCATTTAAAAGGAAACTATATCATTACCCTAAATGGAAATTTGTTTCACTTGCTCTAAATTAAAGGTAATTATAAAAATAAATAAAATGAGAACAATGCTATTAAATTCTAGCTGAATACTGCTGCCTGCAGCAGGCTCTGGCCCGAGGCCTGCTCCTTCCTACGGAGGGAGGCTGACAAAGGTACAGGGCCCTGCGCACACCAGCCAGTGGGGCTTCCTCCTGGAGAGCTGGGGTGTGCACCTGAGGCAGGGTAGGTCTCTCACCCTGTGACGCTGGTTATCTCGTGCGGGGGGCTGGGGAACACCCCAGTAGCCGGCTTCTCCCTGCTCAAATCAGTCCCTCCTGTACCACCTTTAGATCAGGTCGGATAAGGATCTCCTTAAGAAGTTCTGAATAGGGGCCCTGGGTGGCTCCGTTGGTTAAGCGTTCAACTTTGGCTCAGGTCATGATCTCACAGTTCTTGAGTTCAAGCCCTTCATCGGGCTCTGTGCTGACCGCACAGAGCCCCCTTCGGATCCTTTGGCCCCTCTTTCTCTCTGCCCCTGCTCTGCTCGCACTCTCTTTCAAAAATAAATAAAACATTGAAAAAAAAAGAAGTTCTGAATAAACAGGAATTCATTGACTTTTACACTCCATTAAAGACAAGCCTTAATTTGAAAATACACTGACTCCTCCCTCCTCTGTCTCTTGGGTCCTCCCCCCACCGGTCTCTGACCTTTATCTCCTCCAAAGCCCACAGGATGCTGTTTGGGTCAGTGGCCTGCTTTGTTTTCCCCGGAGGACCAGGTGCCCTCACTCCTCCCAGCCCCTGAGGCCGGGCCGGAGGCTGGCCTCTGCTGCCCATCTCAAGGGTCTCATTGCCTGAGGGATGGGTGCTAAGAAGGCTCCGCTCCCCTCCAAGTTCACAGAAGACTCCCGCCTGTGGCAAAACACCAACTTTGATCGCAAGCGAAGGAAAAACAGTGAAACCAACCAAAAGACAAACACATATAATGGACATGCTTGTATTAAGCACGGTCAAGTTCTCCCCACATTCAGAACCTGGCCCTTATGGGTTAGCCACAGAGCTCTCTCTGAGAGATAAAGCCTCTGAAAATAGCACAGCAGTTCTGAGCCTGAGTCCTGAAAATCTACCTTGTTTTTCTTTTTCAAGAGAGGAACACTTCAAATATCGGTGAAATCTTTCTAAGAACAACTAAATAGACAGGATTTAGCTTCACAATGAACCGTACGTTCTCCTCAAAGGGTGCAAATGAGAATTTAGGATGTTTTTAAGAAAGATTTTGTTTTTCCTGATATTGCCTGAGCTGATGCTTCCGACGCTGGAGATTATCTGTGCAGCAGCCGGCCTTGTTGTAATTAACACACGAGTAGCAGCTCGACTTCCCAGTAATATATTTTCCTAAGACTTTGATGACGCTCAGAGATTTTGAATCCCACGCTGCAGACTTTGAAGAAACGGCATTGGATAGAGACACCTCAGATGAAATTGGAAATAACTCGAGTTTAATATGCCTCCCCAGGAGCCTCACGGAAAGAATGGGTTAAGGGTATCTGAGCGCACTGTGGATCGGGGCAGGGAAGTTGGTCTTGCGGGGCCCGCCAAGGCATTCGAGCGGTGATTGGGCCATCTTCTTGGGGGTGTTCTGGCCCCTGAGTGTCTTCTTTGGTCTCAAACATAAATGACTTCCTTAAAGGATTTAATTAATTCTTAAATGTGCACAGAGCCCATGAGCACAAACATTAACTTGTTAAAAGCATTAAGCCAGATTCTGTTCTCAGCCACTAACAAGCAGTTCCCCGTGACATCCTGGGAGTGTCACATGCAGGCTGGGCCCCGCAGATGCCCAGCACCCTTGGTGCCCAGCTCCTGCAAGCACCAGGCCGTGACTCATCTCGGGGCTGGCATCACCGGCTGGCCTCTGCTACAGCCCCCAGAAGAAGCGCCTGGGGGAGAACTCCGTCCCCTCTCTGCTCTGCTTTCTTTCCTCTTCACTGAGCTCCCTGGGTCGCTGATGGCTTCTCCGTGCCTGGCAAGGACACGGAGGAGCAGGGGACACGTTGGGAGTCCTGCTTGGATGGGGCGAGCTGCGGTGAGCAGGGCCTCACGCTGAAGCCTCCCCAGATGTGAGCACATCAGGGGAGGAAAACATACTGCCTCTTCTCGGACCCGGTCCAAGCCGTGCCTTCTCCAGGATGCCCTGCCCGCCTCCTGCCTGTCCTCCCAGTGCTGGTTCGACACCACCAGCTCCCTTCTTGTTCACCACCCAAGTGTACTTTATGTTCTCTGCCTGGGATGGAATCCGATTGAAAACAGCAGAAATGACATTCATCACACACACCGGTACACACGCACATGTGTATCCACATATGCGTGCGTGCCCTCGATCTGCTGCTGCAACAGGTAAAGGACATCCTTACAGTGTCGAAAGGGGTGTAAATTGCTACTATTTTGCTGAAATCAGCTTGGCATTGTAGATCAAAAGTCCCAAAAATAGTTATCACCTATGACTCAGTTCTCCACTCCTGGAACAAACCTAGAATGGTACCAGAATGAAGGCAAAACTGTAGAAATGTTCCTTATAACAACAAAAGACAGAGTCGATCTACGTGTCCAAGCGTTGGGGGTGGTAGGTCCACACTGCTGCGGATACCCTGCCTTAAAACCAGGCTTTCAAAAGGTGGTTCAGAAGATGGGGAAATGTTCATAATATAATTTTAAGTGAAACATAAAACTATAATTACAATCTAATTCCAATTCTGAAAAAAAAATAGAGAAGACAATGACAGAAAATGTAACAAAATGTTAACAAACTATTATCTCTGAGGGGGGTGGGATTAAAAACGTCTTCCGAACACTATTGTGTATTTACTAAATTATTTCATGGGCATGGATTGTTTCTCTAAGCAAAAAATAATAATAATAAAACATATCTTTGAAAAGAAAGCTATAATGAAAGAAAACCCACCTCCACGTGCCAGGGATCAATCTTTAATACTTTTCTTTTTAAATATTGGGTAACTAGCCATACACACACACACACACACACACACACACACACACACACACATATATTCTCCAAACTAAATATATATGATATATATTTTAATTTTTAAATTGTGTAATGTTTAAATTGTGTAATGTTCATTAAAACATGATTCCCAAAGAGTGGTGCTTTAGGGATGGCTGTATGAAGGAGACAGGACCTTCCAAGTTGGTCCACTGTCACAGAAAGCCGCGCCCACCCCACATCACCTTGCTCCCCCAACCCCTAGGCACAGAGCCTGGACCACCGCAGAGTAGATGTTCCAAAGTATAATTGAAGCTGACAAATAAAGACTCATGAAGAAGTGGACATGAGCTTAAGGTATTTTCTCTCCTGGGATATTTAGATTTTTACAACAACAACCCTGGAAGACTAAATAAATAGTTCCATTAAGTTCAACAATCATTTACTAAGTGCCTACCATTTAGATTCAATGGAGTAAAGGCCATTAAGTTAATTTCTTCTCATCCTCGCTCTGCTCTACTCACAGCTCAGTGAGAATAATGAAGGCGTATCACCTAGCAAAGGCTGCCTTCTCTGGAGGAAGAGAAGAAGTTACATGGTGAGTACCCTGGGGTGCGGAAGTGGTGCAGAAAGGGTCACCCCAGGACGCTTTATGGATGTCTGAAAGGGTGATGCAGTATTCACCCTCAGGCCAGAGAAGAAAATCCACACGATCATTTTGGTAGATTGCTTACCAAAAAATAAAATAAAATAAAATAAAAGCCTTAAACAAATGGGGTGTCCATTTCTGATTTTTAAAAAATTCCTGGTAATGCAAAAATAAGATCATCAAAATTTCTATTTCAGAACAACCCAAAATGAAAACAGAGAGACAAACCAAGAAACAAACTCTTAACTATAAAGAAAAAACTGATGGTTACCAGAGAGGGGTAGGGAGATGGGAGAAATAGGAGAAGGGGATTATCTTGATGCTATCTTGACTCACTTATAGGACTGTTGAATCACTATATTATATACCTGAAACTAATATAACACTTTACATTAACTACACTGGAATTAAAATAAAAAGCTTAATTAAAAAAAAAAAAACAAAAACCCAATTGATGGCTTGTGGTAAAACACTAGGGGCATTTTCATCAAAATTAAACACAAATGGGGGCACCTGGGTGGCTCACTTGGTTGAGTGTCCAACTGCGGCTCAGGTCGTGATCTCACGGCTCATGAGTTCAAGCCCCCAGTGTTGTGCTGACAGCTCAGAGCCTGGAGCCTGCTTCAGGCTCCTCTCTCTGCTGCCCCTCCCCAACTCGTTCTCCCTCTCTCTCTCTCCCTCTCTCACTCTCTCAAAAATAATAAACATTAAAAATTTTAAAAATTAAACAAACACAAACTAAAGATGTCAAGACGCTCTGTCACTACAGTTCTGAAATACTGATATGGAAGTTCCAGCCAATGCAACCAGCAAAGAAAATCAAATAAGAACCACAAATATTAGAAATAAGAAAACACTGTCACTATTTCCCAGTGATACATTTGACTGCCTAAATAAACCCCACCGAATATTAAAACCCAGAGAGTCAAATTTAAATAAAATCAGCCATGGATTGACTGCATCCAGGCAGCGACTGGGTACATTTATTCTCCTCCGCCACCCAACACCCGGGAAATTGCATAAAAGATTTTTTTTCACATAGGATAATTCTCTCATGGCATTCAAAAAAAACAAGAAAGTGGTTACCAGAGTACCAGAGATTTTGACATATTTCCAGAATGTGGAAAATAGATGGGATCAGGTAAATAGGAGTAGATAAAAACAAAGCCTCCAATATACTCAGGAGAAACAAATTTGGAAGACACGAGATGATCCAGAGAAACTCACGACTCAGAATAAAATTATGGTGGCAGAATAGAACCTCTCCCCATACAATCCGATGAGGGCAAGAGACCGCTGACCTGAACAGTGCCCCAGAGGGATGACAGGGCCCTGAAGACAAGCAGAGCACAGCTATAAGTACTTACCAAAGGACGAGAGGAGGAAATGGAAGGGCAGCCCTGTTAAGGAGGCAGGGACCCCAGTCTCCAACTGCCAGAGGGAAAGCCTGCTCTCTTGCTCTCTTGCCCTTGTGACACTAGGGAGGCAGGTGAGTCCCACCCTGCCTGCCTTCCTGCCTGCCTAACCCACAGTGCACACCCCAAAGTGGAGTCTGACGGTCCTGGAGGCCCCCTCAATAGGGAGCCACATGCAACCTCCCATTCGAGGGTAAAGCCTGTGGCATAACAGACCTACAGAGCCACAGACGAAGATGGGCCAGCTGCCCTCAGTAAGCCACTAGTCCTCTTCTTATAAATAGAAGTGACAAATAACCTCACTAGAAATGTGAGCAAAGCTAATAACACACACAAAAGGAAGAACCAAGGCGAAACCAAAGGAAACAAACATAATTTAGAGAACAGGGATAATTTAATTAAAATTCTAACTAGTATCTGTAGAAAGAATAAAGAGAAGATTGCACCATTAAGAGGGAAATGACTACTTGGAGACAGAACAATGAGAAGGAAAAAAAATGAAAGAAAGAATGACTGACTGAATGAATGAATGAAAAGAAAAAATTTAAAAAAAAAAGAAAAGAAAAAAATGAAAAAGAAAGAGCTTGCCCACAAAGGAGTCAGAATCAGGGGCGCCTGGTTGGCTCAGTCGGTTGAGCGTCCAACTTCGGCGCAGGTCATGATCTCATTGTTTGTGGGTTTGAGCCCCTCATTGGGCTCTGTGTTTATAGCTAACTAAGAGCCTGGACCCTGTCTTTGGATTCTGTCTCTCCCTCTCTCTCTGTCCCTCCCCTGCTCTCACTGTTTCTCCCTCTCTCTCAAAAAATAAATAAAACATTAAAAAAATAAAAAAAAAAGAATCAGTTTTTCATAGGACTTCTCATCATCACTGGATGTCTCAAAACAATCAAGGAATATACTGTCACAGGGCTGGGAGAAGATATTTTGAACCTAGACATAGGTCGATACATAGCATCAGGTGCAAAAATTTTTAAAAAGCCACACATTTCAGACATGAAAGGACTCAGACTTTCTCTGAAAGATTGAATACAACAGAGGAAACAAGATATTAAAATAGGGGTGAACAAAATGTCAGTTAAAATTTATATTTAAATCCAAATAACGTGTAGTGCATAATGTTAAGGAAAAAGTTTGGAATTAAAATCACAAATCATTTTAACATAAAAGGAAGGGGAAAGGGGGTGGACTGGGGTGAGATGACAGATAAGATAAAGAGTGAAAACATGTTCAGGTTCTTGTCTTGTTGAAGGGAGGAAATGGGTGCTGAGGTCTATGTGCACGTGCACACACACGTGCACACACACGTGCATACACGTGCACACACACAGCTTAAATGTACATGTTGGAAATTAAATGTTACCACTATATGACTAGATCCCAGGTATATAATCTCTAAATCAGAAAAAAAAAAAGAAAATTTAATTCAGAAAATAAAAGAATAAATAAAACTTGATATATAACATGGTAGAGAGACGACATAAGATACCAGGAATAAAACCAAACATGTCAGTAAACTTAATACACATTAATGGCTTAAAATCATGTCTAAAAGAGAGACTTTCAGATATTGGATTAGGTTAAATATACGTACACAATCCCTTGGTTTTATACTACTTATATTGAGCCAGTTTACACATGCAGGTTGAGAATACAGGAATGGAGAAGACATATATGAAACAATGTTAGCAAAAGAAAATCAGGTATTACAATATTAGTATCAGAAAAAAATATAATTTAAGGTAAAAATATTAAATAGGTAAGGAACAGTTTTACGTCCAAGAAAAGGGCACAGTCTATCAAAAACTGCAAAAAAACATCATAATCATGAACTTCTGTGAACTTCACAGCAAAGCTTTAATATATGTAATAATGCAAAACCTGAGCTAATGTAAGATGCAGACCTAACAAATCTATCAGGGAACTGTTACCACATCTAAAAATAAATTTAAAAATAGGAATATAGTGACAGAAATCCATATTTAACAAAAATATGAAATCTTCACACATACCCATGCACATTTCAGAAATGTTACATGTTGTAGGCCACACATACAAAAAAATAACATTCTAAAACATAGAAGACATATTATCCATATACTCAAATTAAAAGTAAAAACAGAGAGAAAACATAATTTCCAGGAAGTGCCTAAAACAATACTCAAAAGAAAATTTATAACTTTACATGTAATGAATAGAAAGTGAATAAGTTTAAAGACTAATTAACCTAGCCTCCAATTCAAGAAGCTGGGGGAGAAATGTAAAAATAAGCCTGAAGAAAGTAGAAGGAAGGGATTAATAAAAAGAACAGAAATTAATTACATAGAATACCCTCCTCCCTCATCCTTCCAAGGGGGGGAAAAAAAAAGAACACACTAAAAGCTGGTTCTTTGAAAAGACCAATAAATAAATAAATAAATAAACTTGGCAATATGGATAAAAATAGAGAAAATACAAACAACATTAATATTGAAGATGAGGAAACAAATTCATATACAAAGGAGACTTAAAAATTAGAATGGGGTGCCCGGTGGCTCAGTCGTTTAAGCACCCGACTTCGGCTCAGGTCATGATCTCACAGTTCATGAGTTGGAGCCCCGGGTCAGACTCTGTGCTGACAGCTCAGAGCCTGGAGCCTGCTTTGGATTCTGTGTCTCCCTCCCTCCCTGCCCCTCCCCTGCTTGTACTCTGTCTCTCTGGCTCTCAAAAATAAATAAAACATTTTTAAAGATTAAAAAAAGTAGAATAGAACCCAGAATAACTTTATACTACTAAATTTGAAAATATATATTAAAATGAATGATTACCTAGAAAAAAGGATCAGATATGACTCAATGAAAAGTTAAATAAAATAATAATCATAGCAGAAACTTAAAAGATAATGAACAGTTATATTTAAAAAAAAAAAAAAAGCCCCAGTCAGTTGCATGCTCATAGTTCCTTCAAAGGAACAGATTATCTCTATGTTTATAAACTGTCCCAGAGCGCAGAAAACCAGAAAAATCCCCAGTTCTCTCTGAGACTAAAATAGTGGTAGTAGGAATAGTAGAGAGGACAACAGAGGAGAGGAGGAATAAGAGGATCAGGAGGAGTAAGCCCAAGACTTGGGGACTCAGTGAGCTGAAGGAGGAGGAGGAGATTGATGGGGAGGAGGGGAGGGAGGAGGGGGAGGAGAGGAAGAGGAGTAAAAACTACTACTACTACTACTACTACTACTACTACCACCACCACTACAGCTACTACTTATAGAAGCTATAGGGCAATATCATTTATTAACATCAATGTAAGTATCCTAAATAAATTATTAATAAAATGAACCTAGCAGGATATTAATATAACAATTCATGAAAGAACAACTAGAGTTTACTCCAATAATTCAGAATCATTTAACAACAGGAAATCTATCAATTCATTATAATAATATCTTACAAGAGAATATCCATATTATACCAATGGTATCCCAGAAGCACTTGATAAAACTCAACATTTTTTCCTAATTTACAAAAAGCTAAGTGGCCTTCATCACACATTATGTTTCATGCCAAAATATTGAAAGCATTTCTATTAAAGCTAGCAACTAGACACTCTGTCCTGGAAGTTTTAGCCAATGCAAACAATATGATTTTTAAAAAGGAAAAATAAAATATGAGATATAATTATTGACAAGTAACAGACAAAACTGTCACTAGTAGCAGATGAAAATGACTGTTACGTAAAATATTCAAAGAATACACGGCACCTGGGTGGCTCAGTCAGTTAAGCAGCTGACTCTTGACTTCGGCTTAGGTCAAGATCTCACCATCATGAGATCAAGCCCAGAGTCGGGCTCTGCACTATCTAAAGCCTGCTTGAAATTCTCTCTCTCTCCCTCTTTTTCTGCCCCTCCCCGACTCATTCTCTCTCTCTCTTTCTCTCTCTCTCTCAAAATAAAGAAATATTTTTTTAAAAATTGAAACAATAAAATGTAAAACTGTTAGTACTAATTAATGTGTAGTAAGAGGTCAAAGATCAATTTACTGAAAATATTGTTTCTTATATTTAAAAAAAATTATAAATTATCAGAGGAGATCTTAAATACCTCAAAACAAATATAAGAAATGGGCAAGACCTCTATGAAGTAAAACATAAGACTTTATGGAAGGGCATAAAATAAAACCTGAATAAAGGAAGAGACATACCATGTTCATAGATGTAAAGATGATATTGTAAATCAATCTATAAGTAGAAGCCCACTTGCCAATAGGATCGAATTTAGCAAGTGAAATCTAAAATTTGTTTGAAAAAAAATGTGATAATTGTCAAATAAGTTTTTAAGAAAGGAGAATAAAGAGACAGCATGCACACTATCAAATCAAAATACAGTAAAACAATATGATTGAAATAGTGGGGCATGTATAAGAGTAGATAAATAAGTCAGTGGGCCAGATAGAGAAAACCCCAAAAGAGACACATGGTTTTAATAAAGATGATTCAGATATACAGTGAAATAATAGATGGATCCATAAACATATTGGGACGATAGGTCATTTAGAAAACTACTTCACACAAAAACATTATTAAAACTAAGAGGTCATTGATGAAACTGTAGGAGACTTTCTTTTTCATCATCTTTAGTAAAGAAGACTCCAATGCCATTAATCAAAAGGCAGAACACATACACAAAGTATGGACATTAATATATAAAGACCTCCTTTATGTCATTAGGGCACAGAACAAATCATAAGATAAAAAGTGCAAAAATATAAAAAGGACACTTAGAAGGGAAGTCACATAAATGACTTGAAATGTGAAGGGAAATTCACATAAAATGAAAATACTTTTAGTGTGTCAGCCAAAAACTAGAGCTTTATTTCCACACTGTTGACAAGGGTATAAGAGATTGACCACTCTCCCACGCTATCTGCAGAAATGTAAACCGGTGCCCCCTTTTAAAAACCCGTCCGATTTCCCTATCTTGGCTTTGTAAATAATGCTGCAGTAAACACGGGGGGGCGTGTATCTTTTTGAATTAGTGTTTTCATTGTCTTTGGGCGACTACACTTAACATGGTGAGCTCTGAGTAATGTATAGAATTGTTGAATCACTACATTATACACCTGAAACTAACATAACATTGTGTGTCCACTATACTGCAATAATAAAAATAAATTAATTAAATATTAAAAATTAAATAAGCACAATGTGGGGGAAAAAGCATTCTAATAATAGACATGACCATTTAAATGTAGGGCACCTGGGTGGCTCAGTCAGTTAAGTGTCCAACTCTTGATTTTGGCTCAGGTCATGATTTCATGGTTTGTGAGTTTGAGCCCCACGTCCAGTTCTGTGCTGATAGTACAGAGCCTCCTTGGATTCTCTGTCTCCCTCTCTTTTGGCCCCTCCCTCGCTCACCTGTGCACATGTGCGCATATGCGTGCAAGCTCTCTCTCAAAATAAATAAATAAACAAACTTTAAAAAAAAAAAGAAATGTGCATACCCTTCAACCTAACAATGCTACTTATAGGTATCTATATTACAGAAATACTCATACAGGTATGTTCCAGAATATTTACTGTAGCCTCTTTTTAGCTGGAGAAAGTATGGGAATGATACAATCATTGATCAGTTCAGAAATGCTGAAATAAGTTATGGTATATTCATGTCACGGTATTTTATTGAAGTTTAAGAGAATTAAATAGCTCTCTATATTAAGTGTATAAATGCTAGTGGCAAATCAGAACATACAGGATTTTCCCACATTAGTTAAGACACACACACACACACACACACACACACACACACACAGATTCCTTTATATCCTGATGTATTTTTGTATATACGGACAGAGATACACCAATCTGTCGATAATCATTACCTCTTAGGAATGCAGTGGGGTGAAGGTGGGAGTGGTAAGGTTTTCACTGTCTATTCTATATTTCTCTGAGGTGAATTTCAAAACTTGTTTTTCTTATATAAAAAAGTTTCCCTATATATCCCATATATCAATTATATCAGAGATATATATATATATATATATATCAGTTGGAAAGTACAATTTTAAAATCTTTTTCATAATAGCAAATCATGAATATGTATATATATGTGTAATGTATGTATACAAAATTTTGCCCTGATAATATACCTCAAAAAAATGTTTGATGGATTAAAGATTTATATTTAAAAATAAGACCATAAATACATAAGAAGGTGAATTTAGGAGTATATTAATACAATAATGGGGTAGGAAATTATTTTCAAAACATGACACCAAAGACAGCAAAGGAATAGATTAAAAGATTTGATCACTTAAATCCCTTTATCTCATTTAAAAACGCCATGTACAAAATTAAAAGGCAAGTGAAAAACTTGGAAGAAACAATTATAAGATATATAAAAGACAAAGAGTTAATATCTTTGATGTATGAAGAGACCCTACAATTCAAAAGAAAAATTCATATACTGCGCTCAAAAAGACACCACACAGAGGGCATAAACAGGTAATTCACCAAATATATATATATATATATATATATATATATATATATAGAGAGAGAGAGAGAGAGGATACATAGAGATTGATAACTACATAAAACATAGATATACATCTATGTTGTGCTCAAGAAATGAAAACTAAAATGAGGCACTTTCCATATCAAATTGATATCACTTTGTTAAGTAATACTCAATATTGGCATAATATAAGGAAGGGGCACTATTAACATATGTGTGTGTTGGGGAGGTGGTAATGTGACATAATATGCCTGAAGGACAGGGCACCTTGGCAACAAGTATTAAAATCTTTGAATGTACATTTCCTTTAACTTGGCGATTCCACATCTAGCAATTAAACCAAAAGAAATAATTAAGAATGTGTACTAAGATATCACTAAAATGATGTCCATCAGAGCGCTGTTAATAAAAATGCAACCGAATTGCCCTTCTTCCTTGCCTACTGCCAAGGGAAGGAGAAAACAGGGTGGGCAGACAAGGATTCAGAAGGAGAAAATGAGGCAGAATATTAACTACATTAGAAAAGAGAACTCTGGGGAAGCCTGGGTGGCTTAGTGGGTTAAGCGTCCGACTTCAGCTCAGGTCATGATCTCACAGTTCGTGAGTTTGGGCTCTGTGCTGACAGCTGGGAGTCTGGAGCCTGCTTCAGATTCTGTGTCTCCCTCTCTCTCTGCCCCTTCCCCACTTCCGCTCTGTATCTCTCTCTCTCAAAAATAAACATAAAAAAAAAAAAAAGAAAAGACAACTCTGCAAGATTAGATCTTCAGATGCCCTTTCAGCAGAACAAGGTATAGAAGGTATTGCCAGCAAGAGCAATCTGAATCTCATGGGGGGTCCTGTTGTGAGCTGTTGATAAGAAATAAACTCTCCAAATTTAAGACCTCTTATCTTTGCTATTCATTCATTCATTCATCCATCCATTCAACAAATACTTATTGAGCAATTATTCTATGCCAGAAACCATTCTAGATACCAGAGATGGATGCACAGGTGCAATATTATAGATTGAAGAATGGATGGATGGATGGATGGATGGATGGATGGATGAATGGAAGGTTGGAAGAATGGATGGGTGGATGGGTGGATGGATGGGTAGATGGATGGGCAGATGGACAGATGGAGGGATGGATGGATGAATGGATGGATGGATGGATGGATGGATGGATAAATAATGAATAACAAAGAAAAAAGGCAGACTGCAACTCAGGAGTGAGGCCACCTGATGTCCTTCCTCCTTTTCCTTACTCTGCCCCCACCAGCATCCCTCTCAGCTTCTGAAATTAGCAGAGGAGTAGCTCCCAGCTCACATCAGAGGCCAAGAAGATTTTGACGGCATTAGCAGTGGGTGACTTTTTAGTTTCAGGAAAATGGGGCACGGCCTGGAAAAGGAATACAGAGGGAGCACTGGAGGAAATGAATGAAAGGGACCAAGGTTAATGTGGTGGGAGTGGAAGGTAGCAGAAAATGGGGAGGACTGGCTCGCATGGGCGCACTTTGAACTGGATCTCATGCATTCATTAAAAATGATACAGAAGAATGTTTAACACCCACAGGGGACACCTAAAAAACTGGGGCAGTGCCTTCAGAGGGCCAATGACTCTAGGGTGCAGTGCCTAGATTTTCACGCTTTCCCCTATGGTCTGTGTGGTTTGGATTCAATCACTGGAAACCTGAATGAAGAACAGATTGAACCTCCTCAAAACTTCTGTGCACACATGTGTATGTGCACATGTCCACACAGCCATGCACAGGAGAAGGGACACAACTTTGTCATATCCCTACCTCTGACCCAAAGACTTGCACCCCTTCAGGGGTGTTGATGAGTCTGCCAAGGCAAACATTCATAGTGCACACTAGGTCAGAGAAAACAATGCCACTGATTCCATGACTATCACTTTCCTTCCCAGAAAGGGAACTCCAGTCATCTTCTTTGAGCCAAAGACAAAAGCCTAGACCCTACATCAAAAGAGAAAAAAAAGCACATCTAAATAGCCACCCCCAGGATTCTACTGAAGAAATAAATCATGGTAGTTATACAATTGTTCTTGCACTCACCCAAAAAGATCCAGAAGAATACATTAAATTAAACATTTGATTATAAAGTGGAACATGAAGTACAATCCCACTTTATATACAACAGCAACAACAACAACAAAAGAAAGAAAATGCATAAAGTAGTCTGAAAGGATGCACAGCAAAGAGTCCACATTGGTGATCACTAAGGGATTTCTATTTCCTTTTAGCCGCTGATCTCTGTTTTCTGATTTTTCAAAATAAGCTTGAATGTCATAATAGACAAATTAGTAAAATGTAAGTATATAGAAATGAGAAGAAAGAAACGCTCTCTGGTAGATTTTTCAGCATGAGGCGGGTGGTTGATGTGACGGGGCCACAAGACTGCCAAAGCCCCTCCATCTTCTTCATCGAGCTCCCCTTGGCTTGCAGCTCCTTCTAGATTATTCGAGAGGCACATATTTTTTCCAAAGGTTATCACCATAAGGAACTTTTACGTGGTAGCAATTTATGGGGAAACACCAACAAGATGTGGGTCCCCGTTTTAAACAAGCACATTCATGACAGAAACCTGGTTCACAGAATGCAGCCATGTAGTCATTGAACAGACATTTACCAAGGGTCATTGTGTCAATTGCCAAGCTGTGCTGCCCCTGGCACGTTGCTCAGTCCTTTAAAGGAAAACTGGCAAGCACAGTGTCTCAGGGTGGAAACAGCTAGGAAATGGCCCCAACCACCACTAGATAATCCAAGTTTCCTCAATACTCGGAGCTAAAAATATGCATTTCCTATCTCAGGTATTTATAGCCCCACAAATTATCCTTCGCCAAAGAGCAGAGCGCTCCTACATCATTCTGATGTCCCCTGGCCCAGAGCAAAGGGGTGTAGATTTCAAAGGAGACATCATTCCAGAGGCCAGTCGAGCCCAGCAACTCAGTTCTGACTGGTGCCCCTGGCATCTGTTGCCTGAACCTTTTCTGAGCCCATAACCACACCAGACTCTCCTGCCTCCCTTCTCCTTCCTTGGGCTGTTTCTCTCCCAGCACTCACTGCAGCTGATCAGCCGTCCCCTTTCACTGACGCCTGCACTAACTAGGTTAATAAGTCATATGTTATATGTGTCTGTACCCCTCCCATGTGCCACGCACAGCACACTTATTTCTCCTGTAGCAAATGTGCAAGAACTAATGACTCTGACAGAGACTCTGTGGGTATCTGACAGGAGAGCATCCGCACATCCCCCGATGGGTAGTGCCAATTTCCAATAGGCGGAAAGCCCACGTGGAAAACACGCTGGGTGCACCTTCTGATGATGCTGGTGTTGAAAATCTGCCTTCTAGGCTACAGCACCGGACCCATGAACAGACACCAGGAGGAAGGCTAGCA
Source organism: Cryptoprocta ferox (assembly GCA_028646485.1). Classification (NCBI taxonomy): domain Eukaryota; kingdom Metazoa; phylum Chordata; class Mammalia; order Carnivora; family Eupleridae; genus Cryptoprocta; species Cryptoprocta ferox. Next base: position 19,677,988 of record CM053563.1, read on the forward strand.
AGAGGCCAAAGACAGAAGAGCAGTCTTCAATGGTCCCATGTCCTTAAAGAAGCTTTCCAGAAGACACTGGTCTGTGCGCTCATGAGCCCGTCCAGCCTGAAGCTGCTTTCAGTCCCACGGCCTTTGGTGCTCACCCACTAGAAAGACTCCAAGCCCAGGGAGTGGTACTGAGGGGCCACAGCAAGGGTGACCAACATCTCCCCATGTGCACTGAACATGTTCGGAGTGCATTCACCCGATCCTCACAACAAGTTTGCAAGATAATACTACTATCATCAAACCCATGATGGAGAAAATAGGCACAGAGAAATTAAATAACTTGCCCAAAGTCACCTAGCTGATAAATGGAATTGCTAGAACTTTCCCCGTGTACCACGCATCTGCCCCTAAACCACCACTCCCTCTGGAAGCCCTCAGTTAAAGCACCTGGGGTTTCTGGGACCCTAGAGTCAAGGAAACCAGTGGCTCCCTCCAGCCTGTCATGAATAAGGAGTCCCCACCTGAGCTTGCCCGCGTGTTTCCTCTGGGGGACTGGGCTCCCCTGAACAGACTGGAAGTCCCGGAGGGCAGGGTGGGCCCTTACGTGCCCAGACCCAGGTCTATGTGCGTGGTAACAGCCTATCTGTGGGACAGCGCTGACCTGAAGGCTATTCCACGTGCCATTTGTCTTTGTAGGACGGGCAGCAAGGAACGTGGGAAAGAACAATCAGTACATTGTGGTAAGTAGATTTTAGATGAAGAGCAGGAAAAAAAAGAAAAGAAAGGAAGGAAGAAAGAAGGAACCCTGGGCCAGTGGAGGGGAAAGCTAAAAGGATTAAGTTGCCTGAATTCACCCTTAAATTCCCATGAATTCTTCAGCCAAGTGGAGATTCCACATACGCCGACCAGCAGATGTTCACTGAGAGCCTACTATGTGACCGTCGGGTCCCTGGAGGCACCAGCAGGCTCCCGTCATGGGGCTGGTGCAGAACCCTTGCCGTCAGGAGCGCAGCACGAGCCAGGGAAGGTCAGGGAGCAGCTGGACCCAAGGCCAGGAGAGCGGCTGCCGAGTTTAGCAGCATGCGCAAGGCAGTTTCTCCGGGGCTGCAACTTTGCATCAGGCATGCATTTCACAAACTTCAAGTAAGTGGGCCATAACTCACTTGAAGTGCACGCGCTAGCCTCGACCAGCCCAAAAGTTGGGTCTGCAGCAGCAAGCGGAGGCAAGCATGCTGCCGGTGCCAAGACCTTGCAAGACCTCCCACCCTCCCCCCTGCACTGGACCTGACTCAAGGCGGTCTTGATGACCCAAATGTCGTAACCATAAGAGTTTCCTCTCTGCTCGAGAAACAGGAAAAATAGAGACACACATTCTTGCTCAGCCTTTGACCTTTGGCTCTCACTTTCTGTCTTCCAGCATTTTTGGGGAAAAGAGTTTGTATTTTCAAAGGGCTGCCTTGTCTTCTCTGCACATTTTCGTGAAATGACGTAAAGAGGCAACTTCTAAAAAACAGTGTCATGCCGGAAAGCGAGGGCCCTCTGAATGAGCCCGGCTGTTTGTCTATAATCACTCCAACGTCTGAAATGCCCAGATCACATATGCTTCAGAGGCTGGGACTAACAATATGTTCTTGATGCCATTTTAGGCAACTGCCAGCGAGCATCTCCAGGGGCAGCTCGTCAGCGGAGGTGTGCTCACCCACCTAGCACCCCTGCTCACCCTTTCTGCACATGAGCGTACACAGAGCCGTGAGCATTCCTGCCAGAGGCCAGAGGATGGCAACACCGAATGTAAACATTTATTCCTCGACTACAAGAAGTCTGCCGTGTCAGGCCTGGGGTTTGGGCCTCACAATAAAGCCTTTGTCTGTGCGAACGGCAAAGGGGAGAGCATTCCCCTCCAACTCAATCTGCAGGACGGTAGGTCGCTTTAAGTCAAATTGTTAAACCTTTAAAAAAGGTTTTTTTAATGCTCAAGAATTAAAAATCTCTCTCTCTCTGTCTCTCTCCCCCCCCCACACACACACATTTTTTATAGTAAGTAGAGCCAATGAAACAATATGATTTGGTATGCTTTGGAGAAAGGCACTTTTTGAGAACTGCATCTTTAACATCCCCAGTGGTTTGCATGCTTTTACAACACAGGAGCCTGCCGAGGGTTCCGAGGGAGAAGAGGAACTAGAAGGTGGCTGGGACAGTTGGAACAGGTTGTTTCAAGTGAAATCAGAGGCCCAACACACTTTAAGGATGAGCACTGCCTCCTCCTGAAAGGGTAAAACGAAATACTCTCCTAGCCATCCTGAGACTGCCTTGGAAGTATTATGCTGTTACAGATTTCAAAAGGTTAGCTTCAATGAACCTGACATCAGTATAACCCAAAATAACCCATTCAAGAGAAAAGTAAGAAATAATTGCTGTTTTCTCTTTTTTTCCCCCTCCGCTATATTGCTATAATGATTTTGCATAACAGATTGAACAAAGCGCTGTTGTGACAGGTGGTGGAATTCAGCTAGTAAGCACCGAGACAGGGTTCAATTTAGTTTGTGAATCCTTTAATTGTTGTGCAGCTAATTAAAGAAGGTTCTTTACACTCGCAAGTGTTTACCGTTGCTAGTATGCATACATGAAAAATTAAATTGTGCCTTCAAGGGCTGAGAACTATAGAAAAATCATAGCTGAGGCTGCAACATGCTTACCAGCTCAAAATAGCTGCTTTTCACAATTGGAATTTGTAAAACTTTTTGCTAAGCAAATATAGAGCTAATTAGAAGTGTTCGTTGGACCAATTAACATTTAAATAAATAAGCCATATTGCACATTTCACAGTCTTTATTTAATGATGCTTCTAACTCTTTGGAAAGATTCTCTTAAGTACAAATAAGTTGTCATAAAAATGAAAGATAAAAATAACCCCATAACAGTATATGCTATTTTTTTCCTTTTGCCTTGAAGTCCCTTCCGAAAACTCTGTACCTATTATTGAAGAAGAAAAGGGAGAAAATAACACACACCTACCACCCACAAATCCAGATCTTTCTTTCATCTTCTCTAGTTACCTTTCCCTTCTTTGAATAGAAACAGAAAAACATATTTTATTACTATTTAAATTGTTATGATAATTCTGTTTACTTACGGTTTTTACCCCATGGTAGAAAAATCTGTTTTAGAAAATCCCACTTTAATCTGAGAACATGCGTAAGCAAGGAAAAGAAGGAAAGGGAGGGCAAGAACAGCAGTGTCTGGGGGGCGCAGAGGAGAAAGTGGCTGGGAAATCCCTCCCATGTGCCCCTGTGCAGAGCGAACCTTTAGGGGCGCTACCCCCACTCCTGGGGTCACACCCATTCTCGCTGGAGGCCAGAGGCACTGGGTGGTGGGACACCCAACCAGGACCCCAGGGTCCCTCTTTTTTACTCTTAAAGACCAAGATGCATGTGTCAATGGAAGAAAACAGACAACCCGCAAGCAGCCTCCACATTTGGCATTTTTTACAAAGATGTACAAGTAATTAATTCAAAGGAGGAAGCGTAGTTTTTCCCACAAATGCTGCTGTGTGGAAAAAAAGTGCCTTGACCTAAACGTCCCATCTTACACAAAAATTAACTCAAAATACATCACAGGTTTCAAAGTGAAACATAAAACTAAAACTTTTAGAGGATAACATGGGAAAAAATCATCAGGACTCAGACCCTGGCAAATAGCTCTCAGACACGGCACCAAAGGCATGATCCAAAAAGGTAAAATTGATGAATTGGGTCTCATCAAAATAAAAATTTTTGCTCCGCAGAAGACCCTGCTAGGAAGATGAAAAGACAAGCCACAGGCTGGGAGAAAATATTTGCAAACCACATGTCTGACAAAGGACTGAATCTAATATATACAAAGAACTCTCCAACTCAACAGTAAAAAGATGAAAATCGCATTAGAAAATGGGCAAAAGACACGATCAGTCATTTCACCAAAAGGATATACAGGATGTTCAAGTAAAGGATGTTCAAAAAAGTAAAAGAGATGTTCACTAGCAATTAGGGAAATACAAATTAAAACCACGACACATCTAGCATGACAGTTAAAATAAGAAATAGAGAGAATACCAAATGCTGGCCAGGATGCAGAGAAACTGGATCTCTCGTACATTGCTGAGCCAAATACAAAATGGGGTACAGCCACTCTTGAAAACAGTTTGGTAGTTTCTTACAAAACGAAACCTACTGGGCACGCCTGGGTGGCTCAGTCAGTCAAGCGTCATATTCTTAATTTCTGTTCAGGGTATAATCTCACGGTTTGTGAGATCGAGCACCCAAGTCAGGCTCTGCACTGAGCATGGAACCTGCTTAAAATTCTTTCTCTCCCTCCCCCTCTACCCCCCCAAACTCTCTCTCTCCCAAAAATAAAACAAAACAACAAAACATACACTTACCATACAACCCAGCAAGTGCCCTTCTGAGCATTTATCTTACAGAAATGAAAACCTATTTCCACACAAAAACTCGTCGACCTACTATTCACCGCAGCTTTATTTGTGTTAGCCGAAAGCTGGACACAACCACAATGCCCCCACAAGAGGGGAATGTTAAGCAAACTGTGGTCCATTCAGACAATGGAGGACGACTCAGTGCGTTGAGATGCACGGCCCTGTGGATAGATCTCAAGGGCAATATGCTGAGAAAGGTCCATTTAACGCATGATTCCATTTATCTAATATTTTCTAACTGACAAAATCATAAAGACGGCATAGAGATTAGTAACTGCCAGGGGCTAGAATGGTGGGCCTGGGATGAATACTACAAGCAAAAAGGGGCAGCATGTGTGACATCTTCATGGTGATGGACTAGGTCTATATCTTAACCGAGGTGGTAGTTACAGAACGCACAGAGGCCACCAAACAGCATAGAACTACGTGCACCTCATAGCAATATCAATTTCCTGATTTTGCTATTACAGTTGACCCTGGAACAAGGCAGGGGTGAGGGGCGCCGACCCCCCACGCAGTTGGAAAACTGCACATAACTTTTGACTCGCCAAAAACTCAACTACGGATCACCTGCTACTGACTGAAAGCCTTACCAATAGCATAAGGAGTCGAAGAACACATATTTTGTATATTATACATAATCTATACTGTATTTTTGCAATAAAGTGAGCTAGAGAAAAGAAAGTGTTAAGAAAATCATAAAGAAGAGAAAATACATTTACAGCATGGTACTTATCAAAAAAATCTGCGTCTAAGTGGACCTGTGTGGATCACATCCATGCCCTTCAAAGGTCAACTGTACACAATGGAGGAACCTGGATAAACAGTCCACAGGGACCTCCCTGTAATACCTTTGCAACTTCCTGTAAGCCTGTAATTATTTCAAAATTTTAAGAGTTAAAAAGAAAACTAAGAAATGAATGTTTAAATCACATGCCATTTTCTGTTGGTACTTTCTAACACCCTGGGCCTGGCCTCTTTTGTAAGCGCTAACTCCACGTTGAGAGCCAATAAATTACTCTCTCCACTGGAGGATTCTCTCTCACACATCTACATATTTCTGAGCACAGGTTACCCGCCTGTAATAACGAGGGTCTTCTCAGACCCCCACCTCCACGTCTTCATACCTGGGAATCACTAAGAGGTCTTACTGTACAGTTTGGCTCCCAGCATTGAAACCACATTAAAGAGGCCAATTAACATTTAAATAAATGAGACAGATCTGTGAAGAGTACACAGAAACCAAAATCTAAGGGGTAGGATGAAAATGACAATAGAAAATGAAAAACTGAAAGCTGCTTTTTTAACTTTTTATTTTGAGATCATTATAGATTCACAGGTCCTTGTAACATATAACGTAGAGGGACCCTGCCTACTTTTTACCTACCCACGGTAACCTCATACATAACCACAGCGCAGTATCACAAGCAGAAAACTGACATAGATTTCACTAGTTTTACATACACTCATTTGAGAGTGTGTGTGTGTGCGCGCGCGCGCATTTAGTCCTGTGCAATTTTATCAAGTATAGTTCTGCTTGGGAAAACAGACAAGAGAGGGGGCTAGCAGGAGAGCCCCAAGCCGGTCAGAGTTCTTTTCAGCAAAACCTTCCATTTGTGATGCAAAATGTGGGTTTAGACTCTGGGTGTATGATGTGTTTGGGAGTCCCAAGATTTAGCAGGCAAAGTCAGGGACAGGGAAAGTCTCTCTTACCACTGAGTCTCAAACCACTTTACCGGCTTGGTCTCTGTTAACCAAGCCCTCAAGTCACAAGTTCCAACAAATAATAAACACTTAGGTTTTCAACCTTAGGGCCCTGGGAGGTCGAAAGGCCAGCCAGGAACTCTAGGCTCTGGCAAGAGGCTGGGGAGGAAGAAGCAGGTTTGTAGGAGGGCCAAGGTCCTATCTGGCAGGAAAGTCAGGAAGCCCTTTAAGGACTGCCCTCACATCACAGAAAGGAGACAGGACACATTCCTTGAAAAGCCCCCTTTCCCCCTAAAACCATTTTCAGATTCTCCTCCTGGAAACTGCTGCTCCGTAAACTACCAGCCGTCTACACTGAGTGTCTACACAAAAGGTGGATGGGGGAGACCCATCTAAGGAAATTGCCAAAAACGAAAATAAACCACAAGCTTCTAGAACCTCAAACTGATCCAGAAAACAGAAGTCAAATTGGACATGTCCTTTCAAACTGCTTATTTTATAGGCCCTGGAACACAGACATGTGATCCCTTATTTGGAAGAAATCCACCAGTCCAAATTCCCTCCCACAGACAAAATCAGCCTCTTGGGTGGGAACGGGAGGAGTTACCCAGAATCCCTCTGCCTGAATAAAAGGATGGCATTTTTTGTAAATGGCATTTTTTGCTCGATGAGAAGTTGTCTTTAAAAACATAATGAAATAGGCAGAGCGGAGAAGCGTTTTAGGACAGTGAAATCATTGTACCATAGTTTGTAATGTACATTGTAGCATACAAACATGACAATGGTGGGTAGGTGTCATTATACAGTTGTCCAAACCCATAGAATGTACACTGAAAGTGAACCCTAACATAGAGATGGATTTGGGTGATAATGACGTGTCAATGGAGGCTCATCGATTGTGACAAAGGTACCCCTGTGGTGTGGGCTGTCCAAAGTGGGGGAGGTTGGAGGTATGTGGGGGTGGGGCTACATGGGAAACCTCTTTACTCTCTGTTCAGGTTTTCTGAATTTTTATTAATTAAAAAAAAACTGAAAACAAAAATGTGAGTGATCCTGTTATTGGAAATCTTGCACTCCAAACAAGTCTTAACTTGCATGAAAATATCAAAAGTCCCTACCAAACAGAAATGGAGAGAGGTGGATCCTTTACAGCATCTGAGACTCAGCAAAATGCAGAAGCATTTCATCTCAGCAGAGGCAAAGTTTGATGTTAGAGAAGAACACGGTGCTAAAACCTGATCACCAGCAGCCCTGAGGGGAATGCATGGACTTTTCCCAGCAGGGCGTCCTGGGAAGGAGCGGCTCCCCTCAGGCAGATAAAACAAAGCTCTGGGTGACCCTGGGCCCTCTTCCCACAGGACGAATTCCTGACCAGTGACTGTGGCATCAGGGTCAATGTTCCCCAGCCACCAGCAGGACTGGGTTTCAACACTAAACCACAACCCGCCCATCCCAACACCCCAAACCAAATGTGCGTCTCGGGTGTTTTACTGTAGATGTTGCAAATGGAGAAAAAAATTGCCGCTTTTATGTTTCAGTTACTTGATATTCCCTTTATGGTTTCCCAAAGTGACAATTTGTTGGTGTTTTAGACTATATGTTTGTAGGGTCATAAAGTACCTGTCCCATGTTAGCTCCCTTTAAAAAAAAATCATTTTTATTAATATTGTACCAGCGATGACATGAAAACGGGCAGTAATTAAGGTTCACCTAAGGTCCGTCCCTTCCACACAGCAGAAAGCCTGGGATCAGACCCTCCTCTGGTTCAGTGAGGCATCAGTATCAATGACAGTCTCACTGTCGGGCAACTTTGCAACAAGGCACGAAAGCCTTTACGTGCTTTACCTTTATTTGCAGGGGTAGCCGGGCCCATGAGCAGTTGAGCTGAGAGCCAGATGTGTGTGACCCCAAAGCCAGTGACTCTCCCCCCAAGCCTCTCCAGCACTACTGCGTGCAAGGCCTGGGCATTAATGAGTGGGGACTCTCTCTTTCTCAGAAGGGTAAAGAAGCAACTTCTCACGTGTACCTTCCAGACTGCACTATTTATAGGCAGAGCAAACAGTTGCCACCCAGTACAGGAGAAGAGATGACATTGTTTTCCCTTCCCTTGGTGGGGAGGGTGTGGTGGCACACAGGGGCCCGGGGAGGGCCTCTGAAGGTGGCTTCCTTGGGTGCCCTGGAGCAGATGCAAGAGACACAGCTGGCCCCATCATACACCTGGGTCTGTGTGCGCTGGGAGGCAGGAAAGTGGCCGGCGAAGTAGGGTGGGAAGAGGGCTGTTTAAGGAAATGAGCGTTTACAAATGCAAATCCAGTAATTACACACCCACACATACACCTATTGGTAGTTAGACACCTAACTACCCATCTGCACACGTAATTACCCAATTTGTACGGGTTCATAATAGGTAAGTAGGCAATAGGTGGGCACACTTGTTGGACTGGCTTGAGAAAATATAAATAATCCTCTAAGATACAAAGGAGGAAATTGAAGTCCTTTAAGGCAGGGTCTGGGCCACCAATTAGATAGATATCCACGGTATGTGGGGCGTGAAAGGCCCCTGCTATGGGGTTTGATGTCCAGCAAGAGTCACTGGGTGCTGCCAGCTGATCTGATCGCATGGCTGACGTTTGTCATCTGTGTGTGCCCCTCCCTGGCCCGGACCTCCCGTCCCCAGCCAGCTCTCCTGGGAGGCTCCTCGGCTCCCACCTCAGAACCAAAGGCTTTCTCCCCACATGTGCTTCCCATCTGTTTTCTCTCCATCTCCTTCACTACCGCCCCATCCAAGCCACCACCACACGCCCGAGCGTTTCCCTGCATCCATCCTCCCCCATGAGCCTTTAAACAATTCTGCCCAGTGTATAACAGCCACCAGTCACTTTAGAGACTAAAACCTTTAAACACGTCTACAAGGCCTATGTGGTCTCACCTCACCTCTCTCTCCCACCCAGCTCTCAACATCCCCTTACTCTCTGCCCCCAGTCCCAATGCCCACCTTCCAGTCTTCAGATTCACTGAGTTCCCTCTGCCACAGGGCCTTTGCACTTGCTGTTACCTCTGCCAGAATGCTCTTCCTTGTGCTGTGCCTGTCTAACCTCCACCCAAGAGTGCTGAGATTATACTTTGCCAGGTGCAAGTCCCTGGCAGGGAGGCTCTGAGAGCTCCAGATACCGCTCCCTAAGGCACCTGTCCGAGTTGTGATTTTGTATATGTTCATGTGATTTTCTAATGAATATCTGTCCCTCCCTCCAGACTAAAGGCTCCGCAAAGACAGGGATGGAGTCTATTTTTGCTCATCACCATATCCCCTGTGGATAGTAAGTCTCCAATAAAATCTTTGGGTATGAATGAGTTACTGAGTGAGCATATGAATGAATGAATGAAAGCGCTGCACCCTCTTCCTGGATGCCTTTGCTTGTGTTTCTCATATCGCACCTGCATATCTCCTGGCTTCCTCCCTAATAAAGTGTGAATATGGTGTGAGCAGGAACCTGGTCCTAGTGGCAAAGTTCCATATGTGGTTGTTGAATGAACGAGTGAATGATGAGCTGCGTGACCCTCAAAACTACTCCTCTTATTCAGCGCTTCTGACCGACATGACTCCCTCATACACACCAATTCTCCCCAGGGACCGCTTCACACAGTAGGTGTCATATGCACCTGCCAACCAGACAACTGAATTAACCTATCACATTGTGCCATACAGATAATAGAAGAGTGTTTTCCAAATGCCCTCGGGTGTTCAGCGTTCACACAATCTTACGTATCTACTGCCGTGGTTTGATTTGAAGTTACCAAGCCATTTAAAACTTACATGAGCATGTACCCTGTCATATTTTGAGCCAACCGTGCACTAATTTTCAGGACAGAGAGAAAATAGTTAATTACTATTTTGCACCACAGTCCTCTCCGTCCCTTCTACCATAATGTAATGCAGTTAAATGAAGAAGTCATTCTAGTGCAATTTTCATTTCTAGAAAGAAAACAGCACTTAGAACTCTTTGTTTGGGGGTTTAATTTTAGCTCACTTAAGAACGGTTATCGGATGTTCTCGTAAGAACAGAGACACCCTAGAAAAATGGGAAATCACACAGAGAGCACGGGGTTGGCTGCAAAAACGCCCGGAAGCGGCAGTGGAGGGTCTGGGGGTTGGCGTCACAGAGCGACCAGGTAACTGCAGCTAATCACCAGTGGCGGCAGCAGCTTAAGGCGTCAATTCTGCAAGCTGAACTTCCCAACCCTTCTGGGCTGCCCTTGAGATGGGACGGTGCGCTGTCTCCGCGTGGGCGTGAACTTCTTAAGGCTAAATTCTGTGGTCTCCTTAATGAAATCCCTGTGGTGGCTGCTTCTACCCTCCATTTGTATTTTAGATTTGACCACAAATTCTCTCTGCTCCCACCTCCCCTGCCTCTGGGGATTTGTGGTTTCTGTCTGGTTTCCCTGCAAATTCTGGATGACACCCATTGGGGCCCTGGGGCTCCCCAAGGGAAGACTCCAATCCCCAAGAGCGTGGGTGCGGCAGAGGGCAGGGACACCCTCTTCCCTGCAATGGCAAGGCGCCTGAACACCCCCCGGCACCCAGAGAGCTGAGAGCCTCAGACGGAATGAATGCATGCCCGCTCGCCTCTCCTGGCAGACACTTTTCTGGGAAATCCTGAACCAAGGAGAGGGCAGAGGGAGAGCAAAGGATTCATAAGATATGCCACATCAGCTAAATTAATACTGATTTGTCCTGGGGCACAGTTACGAGGTTTAAGGTTACAGTGCCAGCAGTTTGAGAGACAATTACATTCTCGAAAATGGGTGCCAAAGTTGAAATCAGAACAAGGAAAAGTTTGGCGTAAGATTCAGTTTCTGAGCGAATTTAGAAAATGTGTGTGTGTGTGTGTTTTCCCAAGTTCCTTTACCTTTTACCCTCTTTCTCTTGGTCATCTTCAGATCCAGTCTGTCCTGGGCTTTATCATCTTTGTTTTAAGCACTGAGGGCAAGCAGCACCTGGGCACAAGCATTTCCAAATCAAGAGAACCGGGCCAGGTGTGGGGACCGAGGTCCCTCCTCTGCACCTGGGATCAGAGACGGCAGGCGCTCTGGGACCACACGGTTTGTTTGCACTTCCTCGAGCTGTTGGCAGAGGGATTCCAGGTATGACCAGTCCAGGTATGTGCAGAGGCAATGGCTGGGATCTCGGCTTCGTGGTACATCAGGCCCACAGCATGCACTTCTAGAAGCAAAACTTAGTCCCTAGTGAATAAATATTAATGCTGCCAGTGCTCAAGGGCACATCGTGCCTGAGGTTTGTAAAGTGCTTTGTTGAGAACTCTTAGAAAGCTCACATCTGGCCCCAAACCCTCACTGGTGCTAAAGGGGGCTGAATGTAAGCACGGGGTGTGGGGAGGACAGGCAGTCTCCCTGTGCCTCAGTTAGAAACCTCTGGAAAATGCACAGATCTGCCTGCTTCCTGGCCTCCCCATGGGGATCTCTGGCTATGCGTGCATGTGCATGGGTGTTTTTAAAAGCCAGGAAGGACACTGCAAGCCCAGGGGGTCTGGAAGCATGCAAGCCCCACCTCCTCAGACCTCAGAAGGCTGACTTCCAGCTCAGGTGCGGGGATGTGAGAGTCTCTCATGAGCCTGGCTGGTGAGTTGGGAACCGCAAGAAGATACACCGAGTCAGGGGCGGGGGAGTCTTCTGATCCCGGGTCCTGACCGGCAGCCCCTCAGGCCTGCACCATAAACCCTCTGCAGCCACCCCTTGCCCCACAACCCTCAGAGTTTCATTTAATGCCCTCGCTCTTACTGGCTCATGCTGCCTTTCTTCTTTCCCAAACCCTTTTCGGTTTGAGGATTTATTAAAGGGGAGAGAAGGGAAGGCCCTAGCAGTTTTTATTTTATAAGTTCCAAAGTACACTAAGGACAGCTGAACTGAAGATTAAAGTAAAGAGAAAAGCGAATTAGCAGGATTTTCTTCTCTCTGCTCGATAGTCTCAGCCACAGCTCAGGGACCCAGAGGAAATGGGTTCAGCAGAGAGTAAACGCTAAGTGACGAGTAAACTTTCCCCTACAGGGCAGGCACCTCAGTGACACAAGCATGTCCTTGAAAGTCCCTGAGGTCCTGAACAGGATGTCTAGGGAGACATCCCAAGGAAGGAGGCAGCATGCACAGGGGGATAGGGGCCTTGGCAGCCATATGGGACATTTCAGGGAAAACACAGCAGTGGTGGATGTCACGGGGCCTGGCCAGCCGTCTTTCCTCTCCAGTTCTGCTGGAAACATGTTTTCCCAGAGACCTTTACAGCTCAACTTGGAACATGTCACAACAATGCACTCAGCAACCGAATGGTCCTTCTAGAAGACAGGAGTGGGAGGAGCCCACAGCAGCTCTGTGCTATCTCTGTGGGCCAGCAGGACCCCAGTGGGCAGGGCAAAAATGAAGGAGCGGATCCACCAGGATTCAGCGGCTGAGGGCATGATCACAATTCTACCCAAGGGACATTTTCCAAGCCAGCATCTTCGATGGGTCCAGTCCTATGTCCAGCTTGGCCCAGTCTGGAATTTCCCCATTGGTAAGAAAGGCACAGATCAGGTCCATGATAAATGTCACCACAATACCATCCCTGGGGGCAAATCATTACTCATCTTGTCTGTACTGAACACGTAAGAGATTTTGAGCTGGGAAGTGTAGGTGACACAAAGAACCACCAGTGGAAGACATACATCTTGGGCCCAATGTTAATTTTCTTTACAATGATCTTGTGTAGATGAAGGGGAAGACTCTGACCCATGATACTCAGATCCAACAGGGCCCCTGCGATCACCCTCTGAGCAGATGCTCCCCCTCCCAGAAGGCCCTTCCCTAAAGGTTCCATGGGAGGATCACCCACCACACGGTGATCTTCTGAAAAGTCCCTTTGCGTGGAAGGGCTGTACAAACCAATGCTTCACTTGAGAGTCATAAGACCATGCCTTGCCTCTGCAAAGGCACGGGGAGCCATGTGTAGGGTGGGAGCCCACGCTGGGTGGTCTCACACCCGGGGAAGGGAAGTGGAGGGGCTCACACACAGTCCCATGTTCTGGCTTCATGGTGGGAGGAGCTGGCGCTCCAAAAGAGTAGGGCTGGGGGACTCTGTCCTTTCCCCAAGACCACTCCATCCAGCCCTCAGACCTCCTGAAGGGGGCACTGCTGCATGGAATGAGTGACTTACAGGAAGCGGGCCCCCTGCAGTCAGTCAGTCACTACATAAACGTGCAATCACCAGCTGTCCTATCGAAGACAAGATTTTAGTCCTGGAATGAAGGGGAAATCCATAAATGAAGCTTTGTCTTCATGTTAGCTGCCATGCACTCTCCAGGAAAAAACAAACACATCGTCCACTGTAGCCCAACCCTGAAAGAATGTGACAAGCCCAGTCCCGGGTTACAAAGAGCTAGTCTCCAGATGACAGCACCCTCACCTTGCAAGTTCACACTCACGTAGCTGGATTGTTCCCCGAAGTGAAGGAGTCGGAGCAGCCCTGTCCCATGACGTGACGGAGGGAGGGTGTGATCTGGGAGGGGACTGAGGGTGTGGGGCACTGCCCCCCCCCCAATGTGGCACCTTGGATGGCAAAGCCCTGAGAGGCCACAGCTGGAGGCCATGCCGGACACTGTGGAGTGGAAACACCACCTGTCAGAGGGCAGTGTGGACTTGGGCAGAAGCATGGCCTGAAGACCAGGGCCCCCTGTGGGGTGGGTGCCCCAGGACAACTGCCGGTCCTCACTGTCACCCAGAGTTGCAGGTAGTTTTAAATTGACATGCAAGGTCACATGGTTTTTTTCACCCCAATTCTTGGAGAGGAAATCCACACATGCATTTTCACTGAGGTCCCTGGGTGCCGTGGTCTGTTGGTTTGCGTGTCTTAATTCAGGTTAAGCAAAAGAGGCCCCCACAGTGGACTCTAAGTCACACCTCCCCCCTCCACTAGAAGTCCAATAGCTACTTCCCTGGCTCTGTCTCCCCACAGCCCACTTCTCACAGCTGCTAATTCCTGGCCAGATCAACATCCGTGTGCAGCCTCGAAGGCCTTGGAATCTGAGAGCCACGGGGAGGGGGGGTAGACTTGGGAGGAGGAATGGGGACCCGAGGGGTGTACTGACCAGCCCGCCCAGGCCAGATCGGTGCCTGTCCTCCCTCCACACCCACTCCTGGGCCTGCACTCCTGCTCTAGGCTGGCCTGTGTCCTGGATGAGTAGGTATCCGGGTAAGAGGAAGGGGGGGAGGGGCCGTGCCCTCCAGCCAGGCCCCCTGGGGACAAGGCCAGCACATCCCAACAGCCACTAGTGTCTGCAGCTTCTCTACAAACAGGGATTAAGCAACAGAGGCAACAAATGTCCCTTTCTGTGAGCATTTGACCTTATCTGGAGTGTGTCATCAGCTTTGAGAGTCATGGCTTATGTCAGTGTGGGTGAAAAACGGCCTCCACGGCTTCCAAATTGGGAGCGCTCTGCTCTCAGCGGCAGATGTAAACCAAGCCCATGCTAAGTGGCAATAAATGGTTTGGAAAGAAGCAGTGGGTCCCTCACTGCCATCAGCCATGGGAGGGCAGGGAGCGAGCACCCCCCTCAGTGCTCAGACCTCAGCAAGGTCTTCTGGGCCTCCCTCGCAGCAACCAGGGGCCATGGGGCCCCGGCCTCGACTGTGTGGGGCAGGACCCAAAGTCAGGCTGTGGCCAGTGACAGTCCCTCCCTGGTGGGCAAGCTCTGTTTCCCTCAGCAGCTCACAGCTGAGCACCTGCCTTCTCCCACGTTCGGGTTATGCTCAGGCTTTCTTGTGATGCCATCCCGAGGCCTCACCAGGTTCTGACCACAGGGCCCCGGAGCCTGTGCATGAGGGCTTGTGTCTCGCGTGGGCCAGCAACAACATAAAAAACAGGGCTCTCCCTTCCACCGACCACCTTTTCTGTCCCCACTGATGCTTCAATCACAAATCAAACAGCCCGGCTCAGGCTCGCACATCGCTTCCTCTGGCATCTTTTTATCAGAATCTTAACACAGAGATGTCAACATGCTATCTTAAAAACTGCTGATAGAGTGTGACTCTGGATAAGCCCTGGGATACAGTCCCCTCCTATCCACACCACCGACCCGCACACGAGCTCTGTCGCTGCTCCTCCATGCTCCCTTAGAGGCAGGAGGAACTGCCAAGTTCCTTCCACCAAAACGTGTTCCTGAGAGCCTAAGAATAAATACCTGATACCCATGGCTCTGGCTGTGTGCCAGGCACTGCCTTAGATGTCCACAGATATTAATATTAGCAAACACTGACTAAGGACCTACTATGTGCCAGGAGAGACAAGAGGCAGGAAGGGCAGATGTGTAGACAGACTATATTGTGTGTTCAGCTAACAGAGGGATAATTCCACCCAGAGCTGAGAGAAATGGCTTCCACAGTGGGGAGACTTCTCAGTGGGATTCTGGAGGATGAACGGGAATTTTCTGGAGTGGGAGGAAGAAGGATAAGTGGCTGGCTTTCTAAGACAAGGAAATACATATGCAAAGGACATAGAGAACCCCAAGGGTCTGGTTATCTGAGGAATGGCAAGGTGCTCTGGGACACAGAAGAGAGGTGGCATGGAAAAGGGACAGGGCAGGGGCTGGGAACGTGTCATGTGAGATGCAGCTGGGAAGGTAGGATGGGGCCAGGGAGTGGGGGGCCTCAGATGTAACACCAGCTGTCCACACGATCTCCAAAAAACATCTGCCAGTTCAGTGACCTGGGGATTGCCATTAATTCATTCATTCATTCAAGCATTTCCATTAAGATCTCACAAGTATGCAATGCTCTACAGGGTCCATGGCTCCCCCCAGCTGGCAACAACATAAAAGATATCCCAAGGTAGCACCTATAAGGCTGAGCTCAGACGACAGTGGAGGTTCATAGTGCAGGTGAAATTGCATGTGAGCCTGAACAGCCGAGTCTGAAAAGCTGGGGGTAGTGGGTGGCCCACCAGTAGAAGGAACTGTGTAAGCCCAGGTGTGGGGTGGACAGCGTGTGGTGGGCTGGTACCCATGAGAAGGCAGCATAAGCTCTAACTCACTTTAGAGCCCATAAGAAGGCTAAGGATGCTTAGTGAGGCCTGGTGCAGAGAGGCCTTAAGTGCCGAGTTCAGATGGTAGGACAGACTCCACCTTGCAGGTAACCAGCAGTCACCCCTGCATTAGGAACAGCAAACAGCTGGGAGTGGAGGTGGGGAGATTGATGACGGCAGCACAACAGAACAGAGCCAAGAATGATCAGAGGAGGAATCTCGCTTCACAGCCAGGGTACTGCCCGGTTCCCCAGCCCACAGGAAACAATCACCCGGGCGTCCAGCAGGAAATTGTACCCCCCTCTTTGCAAAGGGCACTTCTTCCCAGTGGAGGTGACGGCCCAGGCACCTGGCCCCCGCCCCTCCAGTCACCACAGCCTCTATGACTCCCACTGTGGTCGCCTCCCTCCACCACTGGGGTGGTTACCAAACTCAACCACCTTCCTTTCCCTCTTAACGTTCCCTTGCCTCCTGGCTGTTCCAACCCCTTCAAGGCCCTTTCCTCCTTCTCCCACCTCCAGCTGGGAGCATGCCTTTTCTAAATGCCATGCGGGCCCTCATTCCTCCTCCCCTGATCCCCACAGATATGTGTGTGGGTGACCTTTTGACGGTCATGCTCTACACCATTTGGCAGTCTCCATGCTGCGTCTCAGCTCCATGTTCGGATCCACATCCATGACTGAAGGCCCCCAGGGAGCCCAACGCAGGCCCACGAGACCACTGGGCAGAAAAGGCACCCGGCGCCCACCCCGGGCCCTCCACTAGGATGGCACATCATTGAGAGAACCTGGCTTTGCCCCCTGCTCAGCACCCTGCCCCATCCACGCACAGTATGTGGTCTACAATGAACCCTAGTCAACATTCACAGGAACACAGTGTCCCAGTGGGATGAACCCCAGGCTTGAGCAAGGAAGGGTCTATCCAGCTTGATGAAGTTGATATGTTTCTGAAAACCCGAGTTGTGTTCTTGCTTATGGAGGGGGAAGACCTACATTTTATCACAGATGCACAAGAGTGAATTGGCCAATTCTGAGGATCTCCACGGGGAATCTTTTTGAACAAAGAAGAATGGCTCCCTGATTTACGTTTGATAAAGGATGATTTCCTATACTAAACTTCCTTAACACAGAGAGCACCCAGAGGTTCTGAAGTCAGGGCCTTACATGGCTGCCATTACCTCCATCCCCACCAAAACCGCTTGAATTGCATGAGATCCACTGCGTCCCCACCTCCGACACAGTTCCTGCCAAGCCAGGCCGCACTTCCTTCTCTCACCGCTGATCCCCGTCTGAGCGATGCATTAGCAACATTCGTGCACCACCAGAAATACACTGATACCCCTAGCATTCACACAGGACTTCCTTCGTAGGAAAAAAAAAAAAAATTCCCTACCCACATCCCATCCACCAAAAGAATGCTTAATCAATGAAAAAATTAACTGTATCCCTAAATAAAGAAGTGCAGATATTTTCTTTACAGTGCTTTATTAATTTGTAAATACCATTATTGAATTTTTGAAAGTTCTAATTTAAATGTATTGATCTATTATTGTTTTGTGGATTTTCCACCCAAATGTCTTGGAGGAAATGAATGGCTAACACCAGACCGCTGCAGCAGCGGAAACTTTGCCAAACCGTAAAAGAAGAGTTTTGCACACACGCTGCATAAGGAATTGGTGTCCGCTCCACAAAGCTGACATGTTTATGTTTCATTCAGACTGGACAACTTTCTTTCAATAGCTGTGTCAGTAGCCGTAACAGGGAAGGGGACATGAGCTGTCTCTGTGGGCGGGTGGCAGGGGCAGATAGCAACCCATTGAAAGTGAGTAAACACATCAGCCAAAACGTGAACAAAAGAAGATCCCATTTATTCAAAATGACTCACATGGTCACTCTGATGAGATTGAAACCAGGGAATGAAAAGCATTCTCTTCTCCCTGCTTGCTGTCTTCCCACAAAAGAATTTAAATAAGAAATATTTGCTGGTTTCCCGTGTAGTAAACTTCATGGGAATTTAGTTAGCAATGCTTTATACATTAAAGGTATTTGGACAGGGGTGGGGGGGCCAAGAGATGAAACAAAAGGGCCGTATACACCCATCAGGTCAGCTCTACCTCCCTACGGACTTTGACTATGTCTATCCCTCTCCTGGACACCCCCCACCATCCTCTCTCACCCGCTCCCCATCACACTGTTCAACCTCTAACTCACAGAACACCACAACCTTGCCCAAACTGTTCAAGGCTTCCCATTCGCCTGGGAATTAGCACCTTGCCCTGCCTGCAAAGCCCACGTGACCGTGGCCACCCTCCACTGTGGCCTCACTCCACCAGATCTCTCCTCCCTGTCCCTGATGCTCTGGTCCAGCTCTTTCAGCATGCCAGTCCTGTTCCCACCTTGGGACCTGTGCCCTCGTGGGCTTCCCTATGTCTGGACACCCGCCTCTTACTCTGTAAGACTCCAATCAAACGTCACTTCTTCAGGAAGTCCTCCTAAGGAGATGCCATCAGTGTCCTACTTGCCACACTACCCTCTTTTCTATGGTTTATGTATTTTCAGGCTGAATAGCTCTGTCTCCCTTCTCCTCTCCTTGTCCCAAATTCAAGCTTGGCATCCCATCCTTAGCACGGTGCCTGGCACATAGCAGGTGCAAAGACATATTAATCTAATCAAGAGAAATGGGACCGCTTTGGGGAACATGATTTGTGCTGGTTATGTAGCAACAGGTGTTGGACACCTGGATGGACACAGGGCAGGTCCCTGCTGAGAAGCAGCCAGACACGATTCTTCTGGAATATGGCCCACACTCCGCTCTCATGGAGCTATACTTGCAAGGGAACCCGAAGTTCGTGATGCCCACTCCCAGTGCCTTAAGGCTAAACTTCGGAGGGCACAAGGTTCCTTCTGGTCTGAGAGCACTCACGTCTGAGGCCACGGCAGAGTTTTCCTGCGGTGTTTGAGACAAATCAGTTGGGTCACTTGTGAATTGCAGACTGCTAAAAAATTAATATTTATGACTCCTCAACACCTCACCTTTTTTTTGGCCGCTCATAACTCAGACTTGCCAGGCTCGAAACTTCCTAGAGCTGACCCACCACGTTCTTTGGGTGGGGGGTGGGGGGTGCACGGGCCTGGCTGGGGTGGCAATGCCATCCAGGCTAGACATCACAGGCAGGCCCATCTCCAACACTTACGCCGTGCCTCCCATGTGATGTGCGGTTTCCTGCCAACGTTCAAGCCCACGTGCTAATTTCTATGCAGGCAACAAGGAGTGCCTAAGGCTGGCTAATTAGGGGTGCAATTGCCTAATTGGGCCACGTAAAGATGGGACAAAAGGCTGACTCCTGGCAAAAAAAAAAAATCTGTTTTCAGAAAAAGGTCTTCCCCAAAGAACGCCCTCGTACCTGGGGCTACATTTTGTGTTTACTGCTACTTCTGGGGTCTCAGGCGCAGTCCCCCTGCCAGAGCTGCTCGGTGCAGGAGGCACGGAGTGGTGTGGCATCCGCGGCACGGGCCTCGCTCTGAGGGTCCCGTTCCCCTCTGCCCGGCTCAGTGACCGCGGGCAAGTTATTTCCCGCTCTGAGTCTGAGCCCCTCATCCGGAAAACAGCACTCTCAAGTCCTTCCTCTGCTGTGGAAACGAAACCCAGAAAGGCAAGTCAGGTGCTTGGCACAGTCCTGGCAAAGGAATAGTGCTCCATCACCTGCTAGTCCCAGGCCCACCACAGCAGCTTGCTGAAGTTGAATTCAGTATCATTTCATTACCTCTACCCCCTCGCGGTATCTGCTGCAGTGACCGCTCCCAGCTGAGGGTGTCTCTTCCCTTCAATCCCCCGCCTAGGCCCCAAGCAGCCAGGTGGGTCTCCAGGTCTCCCACCGGCTGTCCTTCCCCCTACTGTCTCCCCTCAAAGCCCCCCCCTTTTCTGGCCCTCACCCAAAACCCCTCCACCCTTCACCCCTTCCAGCTCTTAGGCCCTCCTGTTAATAAGGATGTGCCCCACCCACCTTCCATTTCATTCAAACAAGAATCAACTCAACAGAACAACTCCTTTAATTAAATATCATCACCCACGCAGGCTGAAGAGGGCTCCATGGAGAAGCCATAAGCCAGGAGTCCATTTTGCCAGACCTGACGGTCGTCCCTGGGTACTCAGGACCCGTGTGACTGTAAAAACACCGGCCCACTGCCCCTCTAGTCCGGGCCAGAGCTCCCCGCACAGGGAACATTTAATAGGCAGACCCACGACCAGCTACCAAAGGAGCAGTGGGGACATTTTATTCCTGTCTTCTCATAACAGTTTTGTGCAAACTCCAGTCAAGAGAAGACATAAACTCCAAAATAACGCATGTTTCGGATTGTCAAATAAAAGCAACAGTCTTAATATGTCAAATCATATTTATAGGATGTTTCAAAGTAACTTAACATATATAATGTCCAACTGGTCCCCCCTGCGAGCCAGGCATTTGATGGGCCTGGAGTCAAACCTACCCCCGGCACAGTCCTCACTCCCCGGGCCCAGAAATCCAGACACCTGCCAAGGTCACTTGAGATTGATGAGACAGGGGCCCACGCCTGTGTTCCCTCGGGCACCAGGCACAGGCACGGCATTTCACACGGAGTAGGCCCTCGGGATGCTCAGGAAGGTGGAGTGAGCAACTTTAGAGCAGGAGCGGTGCCCTCATGAGAGGTCAAAGTGCAAGCCTTCCAACCCTCTGAATAGGCCCTGGGAAGTGCTTTCCCACAGGAGAGCTCCTGAGTGTGGGCTCCTTTCCGCTGCCCCCTCCTGCCCACCCTTCACTGACAGCAGCAGGGGCCAAGGCTGGGGCAATGCAGGGACACCAACGGGAAGGAATAGGGCACCAACCTGGGGGAGACGGAACAACACCAAACACAGAACCTCAAAGAGTGACCCAGGAGTTTCCTGCCATTTCTGAAGGAGCCAGACCACCCCAATTCACTGCCAGAGTGTCATGTCAGGAGTGTCAGAGGACACAGAACGTCAGAAGGGGCATCCCGGTAGGGACAGAAACAGGGTCAGGAAGCTCTACTTCTTTCTTTTTAAGAAGTCTGTGCCGTTGGCAATTCCATTTCAGTGTAGAGATGGCAGGACACAGGTGCCATCAGGTGTCTCAAAGACAAGAGGATCAGGTCGCGGCAGGTCAAATTCTGTGTTCAAGGGCACATCAAGGTCAGAGACAGGGCTGAAGTTAGACACCAGAGGTCTTGGAGGGGCGTGGCCATGGGACTAAAGAATCCACACAACCCGTTCTGTAAGCAGGGTACACATAAGAACCAGCCAGGACTCTTTTCACATCCAGAGACCGGAGGGGTGGTGGCATCACCGGAGAAACAAGCCTGCCCCTCCCACCCCCCACCGTCTCTGAGCTTTGCTGCACTGAGCATACCATCTGGAGCCTCTCTTCTCCTTCATGCCTCTGCCCCAGTGCCGGGCCACATCAGGTCTCTCAGAGAAATCGCCCCCCTTCCAGAGCCCCCACCCCACGGTGGCCGAGGACATGAGCCCACGGGGCAGGCACTGGCTGCCTCCAGCTTGTCCCTGGACCCCAACCAAGGCCAGCCAGGCAGCAGATGCCAACTAAACTCTGTTGGCCCGTTGGGCTGGTACGTACCATGTGCTGGTCACTACACTAAGTGCTGAGTATGGCAGCAAACACGCCAGCAAGGCCCTGGCCTCGGGGAGCGCGGGCTTTACTGGGGGCGGAAGCTGAAGGTGGCAGCTTCAGCAGGAAGTACTATGGGGACACAAAAAGGACTGAAGTGGGACACTGGATGGGTAGAAGCTTCCAGGAGGACTTTTCTGAGGAGGGGACAGATGAGCTAACAGACACATGAAGGAAGAGCATTCCAGGCAGGAAAAAAATAAATGACAAGGCTCTCAGTGAACGGTCACCTGGATGACACCCCCCTCCTGTCCCATGTAGGCCCTCGCCTGGTGTGTTTTCCAGTGAGACTTTGTCCAGTCCACCACCCTCTGAGGGCAAAATGAAACTTGAATGCCCAGCACAGTGTCCCACACATGCTAAACTGAAAGGGGGCTGTGCCGCCCTGGTCCTGCGTAGGCCCAGCCCTATTATCTGCCATATTGTCTTGGGGGGACATGTAAGAGGGGGAGGCACACCTGGGCTCAGATCAGAGGCCCCCACAGCCTCTGTAGCCAGGCCATTTAGAAGTGGCTGACCAGGGTGTAGACCGGGGGTCTACAGAGACACATCCCCAGGGGTGAAGACACATAGACAGTGGTCCGGAGGTCCAGAGGCATTATCACCATCAAAAAGAGGTACATATGGCAGGGGGTGCCACAGACACATGGCACTTGGCACTCTCTTAGGGACAAGTGGCCCACAAAGAAAACTCAGTATCCAAGAAGCCACTGTAGGATGAGGAACTGAGGGAGGGAAGGCCACGACGTCCGTTCCCCAGCCCTCGGGGCACAGGCAGACGCACGGGCCCGAACTCGCGTGGAGACATGCACACCCACTCGCACTCACTCACTACACACACTCACCACTCACAGACACATACATACGCTCTCATTCATGGTCACTACATGCACAAACCTCAAACGCAATGCCTAAACAGGGATATGCCCCCCCATAGTCACAAATGTGCACTTATATGCATGTTCACACATGCACATATGCTCACTGAGGGCTCTCCCATACGTACACATATACACCACATCACAGCTCTTAAATATACATAAGCATGCACACAAGGCACACTCATCAACATGTGTGGTCGAACACACTAACGTACACACACATTCATCTGCTCATGCCCACATACTCATCCACACTTGCACATTCAAGCGCACCCACTTTCCCATCTATCCACGGTTTGGGTGCACTCACACCAGCATGCCCACGCACGCACAGCCACCTACACCCCTACCGGCAGAGGCCAGCCCAGGCCCAAGGACACCTGCAGTCCAGGGCTGAGCTCCCCAGCAGGCTGCAAGGAGGGACAGGCCACGGCTGCGGTGGCCCACCGCCCCCGAAGGTGGGTCCCGGGTGGCCCAGGTGCTGGGGTCAGCAGTGGTTACTGCGCACCAGCAGCTGTCTGGCATGGTGACGGCGCCTCTAATTGATCCCATTATCTCTCCTCCATCAGGTGAAGTGCTGAGCTACGAGGCCGACCCTGCTGGCAGGCTGCGGTCACAGCCACGGACCGGGGCGGGCGGGCGCGCAGCCAACGAACACAGGCGGCGGGCTGAGCTAGGTGGCTCTCGCTCCTGAATAGCGATTCGCACTAAAACACCCTGGGCCTAGGCGGCGCCTTCGTCCTGCGTTCCTGTTACTGCCACCGTTGTTGGTGATCACCACAAACGCTGTTGTGTCCAATTCCTCCCACCCACCCCCATCCCTGCCCCCACCCCGCCCCGCCCCCGCACCTCCCTCCCTCCCTCCCTCCCTCCCACGGCCGCGCCCACAAGTCTGATCCCGGCGCTTCACTCCTTCTGGAAGCTGCAATGATGAACCCTGTGCCAGAGCTGCGGGTGCGAATGGGCGCTGCGCCGGCCGTGGGCGCCCCTGCTCCTCCCTGCCCGCCGACCTGCGGGCTCCGGAGCCTGCGCGCCTGGGCACCGCCGGGTGGCCTTGCCCTACCCCCTTTCCTCCCTCCCAAATCAAACTCCCCCTCCCTGCAAGAGAGAGGACAGAAACAGCCCGAGGAGTTGCAGGAGGGGGAGAATTAGGAAACACTCAGTTTGTTGTGTTTTCCTTGGGTTTGTTTTCTTGCCAAAAAAATTACCCCCTTTGTCTTTGCGCAAAAGAGGCAATGCGGGCACCTTCTGCTGGGCACTGAGATGGTGCCAACGTGCCTTTCTTAAGGGCGGCTTCTGTTCGCTTTCTAGCCTCACCAGATATATTTTTAACATAAAAAACACTATATTTAATTGGTTATGGATCTCTGTTCTCTTAGCACTACTGGATATCACAGAAAAACACATTAGTACAGAGCAATTAGTGTGATGGCAGTAAACAACTAAGGCACTATTAAGCTGTGGGTGATTAAATAGTATTACTTTTTATTTTTTATGGTGCTAGACTAAAAGATGGAGGAGATTGAAAATATATATTCCATTAATATTAATATAAAATATAAATAACAGGTGTCTTCCACTTCTAAAGGTACAATTTATACCCAGCACTTCAATCTATAGAGAGCTACTTTTTTTTTTTTTAATGAAAAAAATCTCTTTCTTTATACACTCCGGGGCAGTATTTATCTTCAGGTACCCGGATATTTAGGCAGAAATATTATTTAATTGGAGATACAGAGTCAGGTGAAATAATGCCCATACCTATTTTACCATAAAAAAAAATAAAGGTTCTTTCCAATTGAAATACACTCCATCATTTCTCTTTTCAAAGAGCAAATCAAGCATTATGTGATAAATTGACTGCAGGCCGGGGCCAACAGGCAGGTGGTGGGTGGGCCGGGGCCGGGCCTAGCTGCACCTTGCTCTGGGCCCACCCCTCACCCGGTGCCCATGGCAGCTCAGGCCGCTCTCTCCCTCCGTGTGTGTGCAGATCATCCTCTGGGTTCTGGCACATCTTTTCCTCTCGGCATCTGATTAAGTTAACAATGTGCTGCTATTTGCATGCAGATTTGCCGGGGCTTTCTCTCCAGCTGCTCCCAGAGACTTGGTCTTTCTCTGCGTTGTGATAGCACAGCAGTCCCTAAATGCAATCTTTGTCAGACCCAGGTGTGCTCTCATTGAGGACGCCTTCGTTCCAAGCAATTTTTCTTTCTGTAGCATTTATAAGGCTCTATTATAGTATAGCCACATCTGGAGGAAAATTCTCCTATTAATTATATACTTTTACCACTAGGAAGACAAATTCTAAAAGATACCAACATTTTTGTTGTTGTTGTTCTTATCTCTTTGACAGCCTGCATTTTATTTTATTTTGTTTTGTTTTTCCAGGCATTTCAATATTTAAAGAGCCATTAACCAAAGGGGGGGAGGGTGGTGGTGAATTTCTAGGAAAAGAGAAACAACGGAACTAAAATCTTAATGTCAGCCCTGCTTTACCTCGCCCAGGCAAGTCTGGGGAAAGACGCCACGGGGCTGGCACGGGGCTCATTATGGAGACCAGGCAAGTGGGAAAGAGTTCTGTTCGGCTAGAATTAAAAAAAAAGAGAAGAAGAAGAAGAAAAAAGAAAAAAAAAGCAAGTGCTATTAACCTTTAACCTCGTCAGCTCCCAGGTGGACACTTGCTCACGTCACCAAATGCCAGACAATTTGATTCTTCCACAGTCCAAAAGTAGAACCAAATTGGATCAGCACGGTGACCCAGATGCTGTGTTTTGGTGGGGAAGGTGGGGGTTGGGGGGTTAGTTTTCAATCAGATTTGAGGCAGATTAAAAGGAAAATCTGTAGCTAAGTATTCATTGTCATTTTTCAGAAAGAGACAGCAAGAAGCTTTGCCCGAAGAATCTGAAAGTTACTTTAGAGACAGGTCGGGGGGTGGGGGGGGTTGGTTTGGTTAGTTTTGTTTTGTTTCTTTATAAAAATCGTTTTTTGGTATAGTCAGATCAGATGCAGGAGAAAATGATGGATAGAATCAAGCTGAAATGTAGGAAAAGTTTTAACAACTACATGATCCTTATTTGAATTTATAATACACTTAAAGTACTAGAAAATGTAATTTTTTATTCCAAACTTAGTTTTGCAAAGGGCTATGTCCTGTGTGGTCAAGAGCACATGTGTATGTGTGTGTGTACACATGTGTGTGTGTGTGTGCAGCCTCCCAGCACAGAACCCTCACACACACACACACACACACACAGAAAGCTAAAACACTTTGAGAACAGGGGAATCAAAATGGAACCATTCTTGCTTTTCAACCCAGACTCCATCAGGTAAAATCCCAAGCAGGTTTTGGCCACTCAGTCCAGTTCCTATGACAGCAAAATGCTGAAGCATCTTCTCGACCTGTCTCCACAGCTGGCATCAGAGAGCACCTGGGGCTGTCCGTGCCCTGGTGTGGCAGGGGTGGGGGGTGGGGTGGGGTGGGGCTCCCAGCCCGCCACACGTGAGCAGCTAGATCACAGACGTGGGGCCTTTCCGAGTCCTGCCCCTGACGGTTGGAGTTCTTGCTCTGGGCCACTGGCTGCCTCTGGTCCCTGGTGCTAACCTCTCTCCCTCAAATGACCAGCCAGAAAGGCCCTGCAATTTAGAGGCCACCTTTGGATCGTGCTTCAGCCTCAGTTTCTTCAGCTCTGAAATGGGAAGAATAAACCCTACCCCAAGTGGGTACTACATTCAGGAAGGACTGTGAAACATGTTCCGGATACAGGGGATAAATAATGATAAAGTTCACGGAGACTCTTTTTTTCTTATGAATTAGCTGCTCCTCCCTCCCTCCAGGGAGACGACCAGCAGATTCTGGCCCGTGACACTTAAGAATCTATGCATTTAAAATATATATATTTTTAGAAGAATAATGCAAAGAGGAAGAACTGATTTTTTTTTAATTTGACCCTTTTGGGGCCACTTGCCTTTTAAATCCTCCGCTTGCTGGCATCCAACCCCCCTTCCCAGATACCCTCCTGCAAAAATAGAGCAGGGAGACAGATGCAGTGATACTGGATTACATCACTGGATAGCATGAGGCATTGAGAGGAGGAAAAAAAATAAGAAAAGACAAATGACATTTGCTGCTATAGTGTGCTATTTTAGTGGTGATGGCTTGACTTTTGGCCCAAACGCATATGCCAATGGCAAGGCTAACTCCAGGGACTCACAAAAAGGAATGTGTGTTCACAGCTGTACTGTACACCAATACAGATTACATGTTTTCAGTGTTGCGGCCACAACAGAATGCTAATTAACATACTGGAGTGATGAGTGTGGCTGGAAGGGCCTTATTGTTCCATTATTTCATGAAGCCCAGCTGCCTTTGTTTATGTCACTTACCCTCTCGTGCCACAGGTTTTTACTCCAAAAATACTGTCCCAATACAACGTTAATATTTAAAAAACAAAGAGGTGGCAGATTGTCATTTTTGTGTCAGTCTCAAACTGCAGAACTGTTAAGCTGTTCTGGTTCGGTATTTAGAAATAATTTAACGGCCATATTCAGACACTGCCTGCATTCTAACATAATGGCTGAATACTTGAACCAAGCAAATGCATAACTACCCTGACATCACTTATGAGATTTAGATTGGTCAGTTAATGGAAGTCTTTACCAGAATCAATACCATAACAGCTTCTTGAAATGAACGTGATTTTTTACACGGAGTGCTGCAAACAATAACTACAGAAATATACTACCTTTGTACCCGGCACAAAGAAGCGAGGATGCAAAATTAAGAAGCAATTACATTTTTGCAAACTAATATTACAGTCGATTATTAAAAACAAACACTTTCAAAAATACGTACTTATCATTAAAGAATTGGAGAGCATTAATACCCCCCCACACCTGATTAATCATTTTTTTACACTTTTTAATAGCTGTTTCACCTACTGGCTGCATTATCAGGTTGCTATTAAGTATTGATATTGATGATTGATGTAATAATGATTAAATAAAAAGCCATATTTAGAGCCTGGTGGGTTTTTTTTTTTTTGTAAAATTTTTTTTTTCAGAATCCTCATTCCAAAGAATACCGTCTGCTGGCTAAATTAGCTTTTTTTTTTCCTTTTGCCTGGATTGTGCATAAAAGTGACATTCTATAAAATACAGGTTTCCTCAAATAGTGTTCCACCAGCAATCTATACATACTACAGTAATTTGCAATCACGGTCAGGGAAAGCTGTTGGCTCAAACCCAAAATGTTTATGGTGCATTGCTTCCCCAAAGAACAAAAACACCCTGGAGTTTTATTTCAGATTTCCCTAAATGCGCCTTTATTGACACCAGGTACAACAGTTGAGGAAATACGTAATACCCCAGCACAGACGCCATTCAACCAGAGTCATAAATTAAGTTAGAAAAGGTCTCCCCTAAAAAGTATAGCACTCCACTAATCAAAGCCACACTGTCGCTCAAGAACACGAAATCTTCCCAACAGCCAATTGAGTGAACGAGCCATAGTTGCTTTTTAACGAGTTTAACTGGTAATCTCAGATAAATGGAGAACTGCTTGAAGTGTCTGTCTTCTATAAGGCAGTAATGAGAGGATTTAGAGCATTCTGCATCCCAAACTGCATATAACCAAGAGAATGCCACAGGTGTGTCACCATCTACGACAGAGTGCTTTCTCAGCTATGGCCATCCCCCACTGTGGACACAACATAGATTTTTTTTAATTGGATCCAGGAGCTAGCTAAATTATCCAACTGCTCTGTGCTTAAGCCCCCAGCTAGCTTATATACCAATAATAATAAACTTTCCATAATAGCATCTCAGCCTATTACTGTTTTTTTTTCTCTTAACCTAAAAGTGGAAGCACTTTATTCTGATTACAGCCACCAAAGAAACTCCTGAATAGGTTTCCTCCTTAAAAAAAAAATTGCTCAAGAATTACAGAAGGGATCCAGGTAAATAATATTCAATTATGTACACACGTATTTTCATAGGAAAACCTGCTTATCTTATGGTTCCGGGAGAAAATAATATCATAACCCATCCCTTTGTAATTTGTGAATTACTCCTCTTCCTTTAAAATGTTTATTCACCAGGTCAAAGCAACAGCCAGTCACCTCTGCATGGTGGGACAGTGATGGCCAACGTGGAGGGCTACGCCATCACAGGCTGGTCAGACTCAATTTGATACAGCTTCAGTCGGATCATCGACACTCCATGCATTCACGTTTAGTTTGCAAAAATAAAATACAAGCCCTGTGCTGCCACTGTGAGCCTCAGAAAAGTGTTGAATTTATAAATAAGAGATCAAAATCCGTTAGTGGGCGGAAATAATATCTTCGAACATGGTTCCACCATTTGGATGTATTTTTAACAATCCCACTTAAACTTTGCAAAAACTCTATTGAAAATTTAACCTTGTGCTCTTGAAGCTGAAACTGATAAAACTTAATAGCAACAAGGCAGTGAAACACTAATAAACTCATTATAGATCACATAAATGGGATGTCTGTGTGGCTGCCAGACAGCACACATAAGCAGCTTCAGTTGCAAAAAGCGAAGGCAGGCAAGGTGGTACGGATGTCTGTGTGGACAGTTGGAGGAAGAGGACATGGTAACACTTCATGAGAAGTTTGCTAAATTTACTTGATCAGGCAGTTCATTTAGAAATTTCAGATGCTAATTATAGGTGGATGCAGACAAGCTGGTATGGAAGACTGAGTTTTCCCGAGGCCTGAGAACCATGTCAGGGCCCACACTTCCAGAATGAATCCTGAGTCCTCAAAACTCTCTTCACTTGACGACCTTCACTTCAGCCGGGTCCCTCCTTGGATCCCAGTGGCTTATCCCCAACACGGAATCACCCCCCAGAATTGTGAGCGCCAGAGAACCTCGAAGCCTACTTGCGAGATTCCAACCCACGTGCTCAGTTTGGCTCACATGGCGATTTAAGAAAAACAAGTAGAAGTCATCAACTTGCACACACTGGCTAAGTTCCATATGACAATTTGGATTTTTGATGCCACCCCCCAGAGTAATCCAAAGGTCTAGCAACCCCAGACCCACATTCCCATGGATGACCTGCAGAGTATGCATTCATTCTGCGGGTGGTCACAAGCTCATCCACTGATGGGGATGCTCTTGTCCCCACGGCATCAGAGTTCTACAGCCCTAGTCCTCACCATTCAGAGGCCGCGCTGATCAGAGGAAGGGGAAAACATGGCCAAGAGAAGCTTCTCCAAAGGGAAGCTAAAGGGTGAACCAGAAGGACAGGACTTCACGTCCCAGGCCCTACCGTATGGCGTTCAACCAACATGTGGCTGCAGAAGCCAGTTCTACCCCAATGCAAGGCCCTCTGTGCAGATGGTTAGGAACTATACTTCCTTCCCGCCATTGTGAAGAGAATCCACCAATCCTGGAGGCACCAAAGAGGGAGACTGAGGCAGAGGCTCTGCCGTTGAGTTGGTCCAAACGTGAGAATCAGACACCCAAAGACAAGGCAAATCGTGGAAGATGGAGGACCAAATCCTGTGTAAAGACTTTACCAACCACAGGAAACCACTGTTCTTAGCCTGAGGAGAGGCCCTGATGCTGCAGGGATGGGAGGGAGTGGTAGGAAGGAAGGAAGGACTGGGACAAGGGAAGAGGAAATGGAGGATGGAGGCACAGGTGGAGGCAAGACAAGTGGGAGACACCACGTGTGACTGTCACTCCCCGTAGTCAGGGGTACAGGTCACAGTCAGCATCAGAGCTCACTCGCTCACTCACTCCTGGTTCATTCTAGACTCTTGCTGCCCAACCTACAGCTGGTCCTGCACTTCCTGGGGTCTGGTCAAAACTGAGCAGTATGGGCAACACCCCAGACCTCCTGAATCAGATACATATTAAAGGTGCAGCTCTATCCACCCAACACAGCAAGTTGATAGCCACTCCATGCTCCCAGCCTCCGATGTGTCCCGGGCTTTGCCTTGTGTGCAACACACGAGTCTGAATTGCAAAGGAGTCCTACGACTGGTGGGCACATTTCTAGCAGAGACACGTTCCATGTCCATCCACCTCGATGATGTTCTTTTAGACCATCAATAAATATGGCTTCAGTAGTCAGATGATATTTAATTAGCATTAAACTCTTTTATTTCATGTAAGTTAGAGCCTTGCCTGAGACACTTCATTTGGAAAGTAACCTGGCACTCAAGATTAAAATGAAATATTAGCATGTCAGCAGTAGCCTCATCATGGCGAGCTCCCCTTCCGCACTCCAACCCACAGGGGGACTACATGACACTGCTGCCAAATCTCCCTCCCCCCCACACACACACATACACACAAGAGATTCGACATAGGGACTCTCAGAAGTGAGGGGACAGACTTTCTTAGGTGCAAAAGGGCTGTAGCCTCTGCGAAGTGAGAAATGGAAAAACTCATCTTTGTCAAAGTTGGAATTAAATTTTCATCCTTTTGTCTGAATTTCCTTTCTGCACCTCAAAGCCACCAAACCCACCCATGCTTCAGAGCCTTTACGTGGGATGAACCCTCTGTCCAGGAGCTGCTCCCTCTTCCCAGGATGACTTACTCTTCGGAGGTCAGATTCAATGTCATCTCCCCAGAGGACCTTCCCTGACCTCTCAGTCTCAGCTCGGCCTGCTCTCTCTGCCTCAGATCCCCCTATTTTAATACTCTGCATGGCATATGTCCCTACAGATCGTTTTCTGGTTTCTTCTTCTATTTGTTGATTTGTTTATTGCCTGCCTCCTCCAGCTAGAATGTCTGCTACACAAAAGCACGGATTTTGTTTTGTTTTCTGCTATATTCCCAGGGCCTAAGACAGCGCCTGGCTCATCAAGCAGGATAAAAGGAAGGAGGGAGGGAGGAAAAAGAAATGATAGATTAGATCATAGATACATAGTCAAATGAGAGCTACATAGACATAGATGATAGAGAAATAGAAAACGGATGGGGGTTGGAAGGATGAATAGTCAGATGATAGAAAACATATAGGAAGAAAGAAAATGGATGGATGGATGGATAGAAATACAGAAATACAGATAGATAGATAGATAGATAGATAGATAGATAATAGGTAGATAATAGAGATAGATGATAGATAGATGATAGATAAATAGAAGATGGATGGGATGGATGGATGGATGGATGGACGATGGACAGATGGACAGATGGAAAGACAGATAGACTGGTAGCTAGCCAGCTCAAGCGATCATACTCTTTGGCGGACACAGAAGAGCATGGTGCCTACTCTCAAGAATCCTGCAATCTGGAAGGGAAGAGTCAGAAAGCATGACGCCAGCAACTGCTCACAGCATCATCAGATGTGACCAAAGCAGCACATGATTAAATGACAATTGGGGGTCCTGAGGGCAGGCATGGGCTTGGAGGAAGTCTTGTTGCAGGGGCTGGAGGGACTGGCTTCCTCAGGAGTGGAAAGGGTATGGAAGAACCTGAGCTAGACCCTAAGAACCTGTGTGGAGGCAAACATTCCAAAGAGGGCTGCCCACTGATTCCCAAGGCCGGCAACAGACCACTTGGACACGCAAGATGATTTTAGATGATACATGGAAAAACTCCTTTAAAAAAATTAACTTATAGAATTATTTCAATATTCGCTATGAAAACTATATATCTGGCACACCAAGCCCGGGATTTCCTAGATATTATTATTTAGAGCAAATCTAAATATAATACTTAATTAAAAGAAGGGTGTCCTTTTAATGAAGTCTACAAGCAGGTTGTACTCAATATGGTAAAAATCAAAAACAGAGGTGTGTGGATGATGACAGCTTGCGGCTTAGACTCAAGGGGTCATTCTCAGCTTTGACTCTGCCCCCTCTGTCCCAAAGGGCCTGTCCCTCATGCACAGGAGGCCTTACTCTGCTGGCTCTGGTCCCCAGCTGGGCTGTCAGAGGCAGATGTGACTTAGCAGCCCTTCCCTGGGTTTGTGGAAGTGGCAAGGATGGGTCCGAGTGTGAGAGGCCCTCCTCGGGTGTGCACGTCCACTCTGCCAGTGCTAGACGGGAAGCAGGAAGTGCTCCGAGGAGGAAATCCACAGGCCAGCCCTGCCTCTTCCAGGAGCAGCCTCAGAAGCCCCAGCAAATCCCTCCCCTCTGAAAGGAGAGGAGAAAGAGATGAGAGAGACAGAGACAGAGAGAGAGACAGAGAGAGACAGACAGAGAAGAACAAATGCTAGCTAAAGTCCTTATCAGGAAGAAAAATTTTTAAAAGCATGAACTCTATTTATACCCTGAATAAACAAGATAATTACGTGTTCGTTTCATAAGTTGTGCCGTGATTCCAAGATCACCAGTGGCCATGAATGTTTGGATTTCACATAAGCATGTTTAAAAGCCACGGGTCTTGACCCTCTGACCAGGAAGCTAAGCTTAGCCAACACTTTCACACTGCGATCAAGGCATAAGGCAGAGCGTTGAACAAACTAACATTTTACTCTTGGAATAGAAGTATAAGCAGAAGAACTGATGAATCTGCTAATTGTTCCGCTGTTCGTGCCTGCTCTTGACATTGGCAAACACCCCTGGCACAACCCAAAGTGCATCTTTCGCACACGTATGCAGAGAAAAACGTGTATGCCTCTGATGAATGTGAGGGTAGGAGGGTTTTTAAAAAAGCAATTTCCTCTTTATTATTTTCATTTTTCTAAAGGCCAGCTCACTGTGGGCACTCCACGGGCCTGGCCTGAACGTGGAGAAACTTCCTGCAACTGAGTGCCATGGGTCAGCGGGGCACGGGCTGGACACCCCAAACCTCACAGCATCTCTGCTTCACCCCTTCCCGACGTCACTGTAAATCCTAACCAAGAGAAGAGTAACGTCTAATTCTGCAATAGACTCAGGGGTATATTCTTTCTCCCCAGCCCCATATCCACTGCCCAGGTCAGCCCATTCCTCGGGTGCATCCCAATTAATCACAGAGTCCCTAACCCGGCAGGCAGCCTCTCTCACCATCAGTCAGGTGAGATGGTGTACACATCCACTCAGGCTAATATGTACCCTCAGTGCCAACACCACAGAGCTACTTGTCATTCTCCAACACCAATCCTGTCCCCAGTTTCTCCTCTATTGCCTCTGCCCAGAATGGCCCTCAGCATCCCCTCCCCCACACACCCTAGCTGCAAATGCGCCTGGCAAATTCCTGCCTTCTGCAAGCAACTTGTCTCCTGCCTTCCCCTCATCTCTATTTATGAAAATCTTCTGGGGCCCCAAGGCCCAGCTGCAACACCAGCTCTCCATGAAGCTCTTCCTGAGCCACACAGTGAGTCTGACTTTTCCCTTTTTATTTATTGTATTTTTTATGTTTTGGAGAGAGCGAGAGCATGAGCAGTGGAGAGGGGCAGAGGGAAAGAGAAAGAGAATCTTAAGCAGGCTCCATGCTCAGCATGGAGCTCGACACGGGGCTCGATCTCAACAACAGTGGGATCATGACGTGAGCCGAAATCAAGAGTTAGATGCTCAACTGAGCCACACAGGAGCCGCTGACTTTTCCGTTCTTAAAAGGACTGTGCAGTGCTGAGCACAGTCAACATCATATTCACACTGCTCTTACTTACTGCTCTCTCCCTCTCCAGTTTGAATTCTGGCTCTCCGTTTAATCTAGGAGGTGGCTCTGGTCACATTCTCATTGTGATACAGCTTTCTGTGCATCTTCTCCCCGCTGTCTGTACCCTTCATTGCTCGGACAGTAGCAGACAGAGTGGCACAGCTCTGCACATTTCTGTTGGCTCAAACCCTACTGAAGAATGACATGCCTTACTGCCCTCCAGGCACATCCTTTTAGGTTGAGTGTCAATGAATGCTTAAGGACAGTCCTTGGGGTCATACTAATTTGCAGCCCTGGTTATAGCTACCTCCTGCAAAAGTAGTGCCCTGCAGGGCCTTCTGGGTTTAGATCCTAACTGAACATGCTGTTCTCCAT
This sequence comes from Cryptoprocta ferox, assembly GCA_028646485.1. NCBI lineage: Eukaryota > Metazoa > Chordata > Mammalia > Carnivora > Eupleridae > Cryptoprocta > Cryptoprocta ferox. The sequence goes on from CM053563.1 coordinate 19,712,709, forward strand.
GAAAACTCCACAGAAAATCTGGGTTATGGGGGTCAGACAGGAAATACTCTGTGTCCCTCTACCCCTAAACCTAGAATTCTAGGGGCTGGCCCCAACTCACCCGGTAATAGGTGAGCCCTTGCAACACAAAATCCAAATCAATGTCTTCAGTGGATGTCAGCTCTCAATTTCTCTCTGATTTAAAACAAGTACCAACAGTAGCCCAACAGGCCATATTGAGGGGAATGAAAGTACAAATTGGCCTTGGCCTTGAGGCTAAACCTCAAATGCAGAACCATCTTTAAAATCCTATTTCAACTGTCCTCTTAAAAGCAGAAGGGCTCTGTATTCTTCAGGGCACTGGATCCTTTGAACCCAACTTTGAGCTGAAGCAGATGCAAAGACCGTCCCAGAATTACATCCCGGCCAACCACTCCTGGCAGCCACCCCCTCCCCCCACACACACACTCACACTCACACACATGTGTCGGGGAAGGCCTGATATGGAAGGAAAGTCAAGATACTTTTCTCCCTCTCTTTTCTTTCCCACCGGGCCCATTACCATATACCCATAAAGACCACCTGGGTCAGTGAGAGAGAAAACCATCTTGTCCTGATGGAACAGATACCACGCCATTGTATACACAGATCTTTATTTCCTACATAAAGCTAAAAAGCTGATGCCCACTTTACTTTCTGTGCATTATCTTCCTTTTTTATTTTAATTAGCGTGCCTGAAACAAAAGACGATGATTTCAAAATACACTAGCAGCGCTGCAAAACCACCAAAACAGAGAGTTGTTCTTGCCTTTGTCACCTCTTACAGAAGGAGGGAGCTCTTGGGGCCAGGGAGAGGAACAGCATCTCCACCTAGACAGCAACTCTTTCCTCAGTTTACCCACAGTGCCCCAAGAGAGAGGGAGAGTCCGGGTTTTAGAAGGGGTAGGTTTGGTGAAGGAAAATCCCCAGGGAAAGGGTCATCCTGGGAGGAGCCGGGATGAGACGGATGGCGGTCGCTGGCCCGCCCAGGCTCCCGGTCCACGGGCCCGGAGCCAGGGGCAGTGGACCAGCAGGGGAAGCCGCTAGAACGTCTGCCTGTGGGTAGTGGCTCTGGCCTGAAGTCCAGTCCCTTTTCTTTTCTGGCACCCAAGCCCGGTGTTCCCTGCAGAGTGGCCTCCCGGAGAGCCAGCCTGTGTGGGCTGCATGGCCCCCAGCAGACTGTCTTTCCAGGAGAGTGCTGGAAAGCAGCTTCTTGTCTCCCTGTGTTCGCTAGGAAACCCGCTGGCTTGACCCCTAGGACCGGCACACCTCTGCTCCAGGCAGAGTCTGCCACAAGAGTCAAAGATGACAAGAGTCACCACACTTGGCCTGAGGCTCTGGAAGAACAGGGCCCTGACATGAGTGACACAGCTCATGCTTGGGATAAGCTTTGATCATCGAGAGAGGGAAGTTGATTTTTCTTTTTTTAATGGAGATACAACCCAGATCCCTCTTATCATGTTTCTTTTTTTTTTTATTTTTTTAAACATTTATTCATTTTTGAGAGGGAGATAGAGTGCGAGTGGGGGAGGGGCAGAGAGAGAGGGAGACACAGAATCTGAAGAAGGCTCCAGACTCTGAGCTGTCAGCACAGGGCCTGACGCAGGGCTCGAACCCATGCGTGGTGAGATCATGACCTGAGCCAAAGCCAGACACTTAACTGACTGAGCCACCCACGCGCCCCCCCTTTTATCATGTTTCTACAGCTGTCCATACTGCCCTGTGTGGGACAGACAGACATCCACACAAGGCCAGGAGAAGTGAGGCACCATGGGTTAATGTGCCTCTTTTTTTTTTTAATTTTTTTTTATTTTGTGGTGTCTATTTGCAAAGCTGACCTAATGCGCGGCCTCACAGCTCTCAACCTCTGAAGGGCCAAGAAGGACACAGGAGTCTTTGTGTAGTGGCAAACAAAGACAAAGTCATGGCAGAGTGGACCCTGAAGTGACGTGGGACGCTGCCCTGCCAGTGAGGACGGCTGCCTCACAAGGCCGCTCGCTGGGGCGGACTCCGAGGGAAGTGGCAGAAGGAGACGTGTGTCCAGCCTCAACCCCGCTGCCCGCCTGTTCCCCACTCTTGGGAAAGCCCCACTCTGAGTGAGCTCATCTCAAACCCAGGGAGATGTGGCCATTTCCCTGCCCCGCTGGCTCACACAAAGAGAAGAATCTCCGAAAAGAAAGATCAAATGCACGTTTTGACACCTTAATTGAAGCTGGTCATTGAGACTTCTCCAGGCCTCTCCCCTGACTCCCTCACTCCAGAGTAAAAACCCCCTGAAAGGTCTTTCAATTAGAACCTGGTTGCGAAGCAGAAAGAGGCATTATTAGCTCCATAAACGAATCAAGCGCCATTAAAGGGAAAGAATGTGACATGAAGCTTTTGTCTCCAGAAATGAAAGAAAGAAAGCCAAACAGGAAAAAAGGAAGAGAGAAAGGAGGAGGAGAAAAATAAAGGAGGAGGAGAGAGGAGAAGCCCCAGCAGAGGCAGCACTGTGCGGAAAGAGAAACCAGCACCCAGACGCAGGGGAGGTTTCGCCGGGGCTGGTGCCGGGTGGCAAGAAGGGTTAAATTTATGTTCCATTACAAGTCCCCTTTTTTTTGGTTTCATCTTCTCAGTAAAACACATAACTTAAAATGAAATCAAATATTAAAAATGACAGACTCTATAAGTGCTGTGAGTAACTCCAGGTCACGGAGGGAGGGAAGAGCTGGCGAGTTGTCAGGCACTATCTGTCAGAGTGAATTAGAAACAATCAACAGACACTGAAAGGGAAGGTGATTGTTATTAGGCAGCGGGGCTGGGATCGGGCTGCCCAGATGTGGTCGTGCATATCAAGGACAGGAAGCAGCAGTTTAATTCAGGAAGCCCTGGCGAACAGGGCAGCCGAGAGGAGAAAAGTCCTTTGTCGCTAATAAGCTGGAAGTTACTTTGATAACAGCAGGGTTAGACTTGAGAATAAAACACATTTCTTTCACTACCACACACCATTAATATCACAGAAATGCGGGCGGAAGCGACGCCGGGCGCGCGCGGGATTAGCCGCTGGCCTGCCTCGCCCTGCAGACGGGGAGGCCAGATGGGAGGCCCCACCTGGACTGAAGCCTCCACTCCTTCCGGGGCCAGGCTCCTTCCGACCACGCCGGGCCCCACGGTCGCCCTCCAGAAATGTCGTCTGACCGAGAAAGAATAAAGATAGTATTTCATTATTCCCCCGTGTCAGGCCCTCCCGTCTCTGTGGCCTGTGGGGAAGGTGCGAGCCCGGTAAACAGCCTCCATATAATGAAGTCCATGTATGCAGCAATGAAAAACAATTTTATATGCAGACAAGGCCCGATTTCATAAGAAATTACTTATGCAGGCGTTCTGCAATTATCCTGTGATACTTTCAGGCAACAGTCTGACAGCAGTTGTGCAAACAATAAAAGGATTACAGAAATAAAAACAAATAATATTACATACACAGAAACTCCATGTTGCATGTGGACAGGATGAAGGGAGCCGGGCAGGGGCCAACAGGAAGTGAGGCCAGAGACCAGCCCACCCCCGTCTCACACACTTGGACTATAGGAAAGCTCTCTCCCCAGCACCTTGGCAGGAGCCTGGCAGCTGTATGGGGGTGTGCCCCCCTGTCGGGAGACTTGCTAGCCTCTCAGGGAGCTGAGCACATGGGTCACATTTGCAGAAGGAGCAGAGTCAGGGACCAGAAAGGGCCAGGAAGTAGGTGGGCTAAGCAGCCCTGCCATTTTCTCTCACACCAGGTGACCTCCCAGGACAGAATGAATGCATCTTGTCCTTTCGGCTCATCCCAGGGTCAACAGCGGCCACCCATGTCCAGTTACAGCCCAGAACTTCCAGGCAAATTGGTGCAAGGTCAGGACCGCCCCTTCCCAAGCACAGGTGAACAGAGTAGGTACATCAACCACACACAAGGACCCATCAAGACTCAGGGGGCTGGGGGCATTCACCCTCGACAGGTAGAAGGAGGGAAGGGTGGTTCTATCACATGCTCCCAGGGGCAGGAATCGAACTCACCCATCACCGTGTCCCCATATTAGATATGGGTGGGCACCCTATAACTCAGGGGTCAGGGGTGACACCGTGAGACGGGATGGTGGAGGCTCACACAATGATGGGACATCCTGCCCACCCTCCCCAGAAGGTGGGTGCTTTCTCAGTGTGTCCCCATCTCTGGGCAGCAAGCATCCCCATGTGGCCAGGAACTGCCCTGGCCTCCCCGCAGTAAGAGAACACATGAACAAAGAGGGGACCAAGGGCCTGCAAATGCTGTGTGCCCCATGCCCTGTGCCTACCCCCAGGGCCTGGCTGTCCTGTGGGCAGCCTGGGGTGAGTGCTGCCCGTGCCTACTGGGCACCCACTGGGCACACTACTGAGTGCAGGCCTCACCAAGTGCAGGCCGCAGCTCTGCCCAGTCTATAGACACTTGAATTTGGGGAAAGTTTGCTTTTTAACCCAAAATTGGTTGCTAACATTAAAGGGGGAAAAAAAAAAAGAACTGGATTTCTTTAACTTCTCTTTCCCTAAAAACTACGATGACATGAAAAAACCAATCTTCCCACATTCTCAGGTGGCTGTAAATGATGAGGGCTGAGGGGACGCACAGACCTCCTGGTAGGATCTGCTCTCTCCAGCATGCTTTGTCCATGTCCAGCTTCATGCATTTACCACCTAGACCCTGAATTTGGGTCCAGGACAACTCCCCAGAGAAAGCGTAGGCCTGTCCAGGACACACAGTAAAAGGCTGGGCCAAAGCCCAGGTAGGTGTCCCTGTCCTCAGGAACTCAGTCGGGGCAGAGCCCTAGCCCTCCCCAGCTGAGCTGGCTTCAGCACTGATCGTGTTCGTTAAACCGTTCAGGGTTCTGTATCCCTCAAATGGGCCTATGAGTTAGAACACCTGAGGGGCAACCCTTAGTCGCCTGTGCAGAGATCAGGACCTCCCAGCCAGGTCCCAGCCTCATCGTGTCCTTAACGTCGGCACACATAAAACCCAAGTAGGCCTTAGGCTTGGCAACCCCTGCATCCCAGGGAATATGGAAAGCAGTGTGGATCTGGAATGTATTGATTGCGTTTGCTTAAAGCAAGGTGCAACAAATTCTAATGATTACAAATTGCAGAGGCGAGAGGTTATCAGTCAATGCCCCGGATGACTGCTGACCACTCGGCGTGCCAGGAGCCGTATGAGGTGCTGTGGGAGTGGCTAGACGAACGTGAGGACAGCCCCAGCCCCTGCCTCGGCCTCCGTCAGCTCATAGAGGGCCCCTGAGCTGCTTGGGGCTGCCAGAGGGGCCGTCTGCTGTGCTCCGGTGAGAGCTGGGCTGGGCACAAACATGCCTTGGGCCCTCTCTGGGCCTCAGTCTCTAAACTTCTAAAATTAAGAGAGCTTTGATCGTCAAGGTGTCTGCTAACCCTCCTGGAGTCTATTGATAACAGCAACCAGGCTACCGAGGGCTAAAGAGTCCAAATTATAATCCCCAAGAATCTGCAGGCTATGAGACAACCCCTGAATCAGCATTAACAAAACAGTGCTCACAGCTCAGCTTGGAGTCATGCGTGGGCGGTGCCTAGGCCTCCCACACCCCCACACAGACTCAGGCAGACCGAGGCTCCCTGGCTAAAGGGAGCCCCACAGCCTTCCACCTGCAACTGTGCCCAAGCCCAGAGCTGGGGGGTGGGGGAGCTCCAGCCTCCCTGGGCTGCACAGGAAGCTCCAGGTGGGCAGCCATAGGGCACTATCATGAGTCACCATGTTGCCTGCGAGGGCAGGGCCCCCAGTGCAGCTGGCTACCTTCCCTGCACCCACGGGGCCTGCTGTCCCTGATTTCTAGCTGTTGACAAGACACCAGGACATCTATCTTGCAGAAAATAAGGGCCATGGCAAACCAGAGCCGGTTCAGGGCACTTATAGGATTCTGGCACCTTGGAGCACCCCTGAGAAGGTGGGCTTCTCAAGACACACACTCTGGTCAAAAGCAACACAGACATAAAACAAAGTCAACACTACTCACTGTGGTCTACAAAGCCACGTCCAATCCAGGCCCTCCAACCCACCTACCCTCTCCCCAGAACGCACCGTGCTCTAGCCTCACCAGCCTGTACTCTGTCCCTCAGACATGCTGTCCCCTCTGCCAGAAATGCTCTTTCTCCAGACCAGCACCTGGCTGGCTTCTGTATGTCCTTCAGACCTCTCGTTTCCAACGTGCCTTCTTCAGGAGGGCCATGCTGACCAGCTACCCCTCTCAAGGACTCTCCCTCCCTGTTTCCCAGCCCAGACATTCCTCATGGCACTTACTACTATCTGACATCATCTTATCCATGGCTCCCCTGTCTACTGCTTCCTAGCCCCACAATACACGATCCTTAAGGGCAGGGAGCTTGTCTGTGTTGTCTAAGACCGTACGGAGGACTGTTCCACGGCCCGGGGATCAGGCTCTGAAATCAGGAAGAGGCATGCTCAGTCTGGGTGGCCTTACCAGCCGCCAGCTGTGTGACCTGAGGGAGGCCATTTAATTTCTCTGACCTGTTTCCATATCTGGAAAATGGAACTAAGAACAATATCTACCTGCTGGGGACACTGTGAGGATTAAACTAATCCCAAGAAACTTCTGGACCAGAACCGGTTCCACCGTACCTGTTCTCTAGAGTTGGAGAATTATCTCTGATTTGAGTTTTCTTTCCAGCCACATGAAAATAGCGAGACCTTACCTTCCTACCTCATTCAGCAGCTACAGAGGAGTTTGCGGGGATCTTGATCTTCACCTCCATGAGCCTGGAGATCTCCTGGTGAAGATCAAATACGACGCAAAGCCCCACACACATATGCAGGGCTTATCATCATTATCACATAGAAATTACAATTATTCACTCCCTCCTCTGTGCTCCCAGAGTACCGCTACCGCAGCATTTAACTCAAGTAATTACTGCTGCAAGAGGGCTGTTGACTCACGCAGCTGTGCCAGGACAACAGGGCCACCTCAGGACAGCCGGAGCCACAGCGGGGCCAGCACCCTAGTCCCAGGTCCTGCACACACCCGTGTCAGAGGGGCCACGCCGTGTCCGTCAGATGGAGGCGAGAAGTCCTACGGTCTCTGAGATCCACTGGCCTCTGAAAGTCCTGGGGTCTTTCTGAAGGGGGAAGCTGAGGACGGCTGGACAGCCACACCTCATGACTCTGCCTCCTGTCCTTGCTGGCGATTCTCTGGAAATCCACGTGGTGGTGGGACAGTGAGTCATTCTCTAACACGTGTGAGGGGTTCGGTTACTGCTTGGTTGCTTGGGGTTTCTATGCAATGGTGCTTCGGGGTGGCTGTCTGGTTGTCCCAAAGCTGCACATGTATAGCATTTCACAGAACACTTTGAAAAATCAAGTGTCCATTCTAAAGGATCGGGAAGACATTCTTGGAGAGGATAGAAGCAAGGGTCCTGACAGGCACCTTTAGGAGTCCAGAAATGGCCCGACCAGCACATCAGAGTTCCAGACTATTTGGAGAAAGAGTCGAACTCCAGTGCCCAGAACTCACTCTCGGATATAAGGTTGCAAATCCTACTTCCAGTTCACATGCCCTTAAAATTATTCCAAGATTTACAATTTCTGTGCAGGAAAATCTCCCGGCCTTCTCACCACCAATCCCAAGAACACCACATCGTTGTTCTTTATCTTCTCTGAGGCCCCGGTTATTAACTCTTTAAAATGCAGGCCTCCATGGCAGAAGACCGGCTGAAACGGGTGCATGTCCTATTCTACGGAGTCTGAAAAACCACCCGAAGGACGGCTGTATCCATTCACACGAGAAGCTCAAGTCAATCACAGCCTCCCGCCCAGTCCCCCCACCCAGTCAGACACCGTGACTCAGCCTTCTCCCTCCTTCCCTGTCCACTGCAGGTCACGGGAAATGGCCAGCCCCATTGCAGTGCCTCCTTTCCCACTCAGGAGGCACAGAGCATGGAATGCTCCAGAACAAGCTGGTGCACCAGTCCCCTGGGAAAGCCAGCCTCACGGGTCTCTTCTACCTGAGGCCCTCGGCAGCGATGCTAAGCTGGGCTGTCGGAAACTGTGAGCATCCACGCAGCAGAATTCCTACCATCAATGTAGCAGCTAAATATTGTAAGACTCCTAACTCCCCCATCTGTGTTTTGCCTCCCAAGAGGAAAAATAGTCTTCACAGACATTCCCTTATCTGGCAGGCAAATTCTAAACCTTACTGGCAATCACAGTCTTGTTTTCCCAACCAAACAGCTATGGAACCAAAAATTGCTCTGCCTGTGATATGCTGAGGAGGGAAGTAGCCAAACAGCTCAGTCTGGAAGCCTGGGGCCGGGAGGCCCTTGGTTTTTCCACTGCTAGAGGAGACCCAGGGCTCCACAGAAGTCCCCGCTGCCGGGGGAGGCCCGCCTGTACGCTGACGGAGGCCACGATGCCTGGCGTTCACTGCTCCTTGTTCTTAACGCGGAAAACACCCACCAAGAAGCTGACGGAAAACACTCCCCACAGTGTGAAATCAACACTTTCTAACTCAAATAAAGGGGGTAAAGAAAGGGAAAACTTCCAACCCTTTTGCTGCAAATATCTTCTCAGGCAAGATGACGCGAGGCAACGGCTCCCCCGTGGCCCTGTGCCCTGTCACCAAGCGTACCCTGGACTACACACCCTCACTTTCCAACTTAGGGTCTCTCCCTGCATTTCACCTGGCCCTGCCCATTCTTAATGCCGGAACCCTGTACCTGGGCAACTGCTAATAAGCCAAATCTGAGGATAACTGTAGAGGCCTAATTGATAGGGGCCTTTATCGACTGGCCTTGATGTCTATCTGAGGTTCTCAACAGCCAAGATTTAAATGTTTCATTTTATTTCTAACTTTCACTTTTGCACATTTCAGCAATGTCAGGCTGAGAGGTATGGTTTTACTATCAGAAAGAATCATGGTGCAGAATAATTTATGACTTCAGCTTGGGCTTTCAGAAAAGCTATTTCAAATCTTCACTTTGATTTGGTTGTATCAAAACTACTCAAAATAACAGCGGCCCTTTCTCGGAACCAGAATATGTTAGCGGCACCTCAGGACTGCGAACTGAAGCCTCAGATTTATCCCAGAAGAAAACTTGAGAAGGGAATTAAGTCACAGAGGGAAAAGAACCTTTTTTCGTGAGTTCTTTGTTCCCCCCTCCCCACCCAGTCCCTAGACACACCCAAACCACAAAGGAAAGTCTCCCCGGCCCTGGGGAAACATCCTGTGGGCCACCACTCAGCCAGAGCTAGTGGGCAGGTGGGGGGAGGTCCTACCGGGGTGATGGGGGGAGGCCAGGAGGAAGCCAGTGGCCGGGAGGAGAAAGAGAAGGGCTGTTTGGTCGGGATTTGTGTTAGGTCAACTCCACAAAGCAGGAGGAAACGATGTGTGTCCAGAGCAAAGAGTTCTAATATCGGAAGACTTACCTTAGCAGCTTAACTGCATACTTCTCTTAAGGACTGTCAGTCTCGTGAGAAAACACCCCAGAAAGGACGCGGCTGATCCAGGCACTGACAGATTGCCAGAGGAGCGTCCCAGTTCCCTATCACAAAAGGAAATATAGAAAGAAATGATGTAAAGTGAAATGTAACAAATTCACCAAATCACAGCAGTACGCAGAGGTCAAGGAAATTCAACTGAAAAGGTTAAAGATGAAATCAAATCCCGTGTAGGAGAATGAAAATCTATCCCAATGCAAGGCCACCGGTGACGTGCTGTAGACAAGAAGCTAAATACTGCCTAGCACTGGGATCCTTCATTTTCATCAGATCAATAAAAGCTTATATTTATCAGGATTCCAAGCAGCTGCCACTTCTGACAACCTCCACTTTATTTTCTCACTCCTTGTGCTGTATCAGGGCAAAGAGGAGAGGAGAAGCAGCTTTTAATGCTATTTACACCTGAAGACACAATTCCATTAAGAGGTCCTGTTTTGTTAAAGAAACAGGGATTGATATGATTATATTGGCAGGAGCGCGGGAAGTCCCTTTGTTCTTCCCCCCATGTTTTCCCCTTTGCAATCCAGACCCAGCTCGGAGATTTCCTGACACCAAGTCTGTGTGCGAGCACTTTTTTGTTCAAACTTACCATTTACAAAGAGAGGCAAGGCTTTCTGCTAAAACAGTTACCACTCTAATCATCTGTACAACAATATTTGCTATCAGGCATTCTAAATAGATTATCACCAGTCCATCTGTGTCATTATTGATTTATAAGGCTTTAAGCAGCTTTAGAATGGAAGCTTTCCCACTGAAGGGTTTCTTGTATAAATCAGAGCCGTGCTCAAATATAGCAGCCATCACTCAAGATATTGTTCTTAAAATCGTAACAAGAAGGAGAAAATGATAAATTGCTTGTAATATACTGATCCAAACTGATATGCAAATCTTGTTTTTTAAATATATTACTTGAGTAAAAAGAGGCATCATTAACATATGAATGCTATATGCAAATGATAGTGACAGAGCAGATGTTGGCGCATGTAATTGACCTATATGTGAATTGCATCAGAACCCTTAACTCTATTAATTCACTACCCAGTAACTAGATATTGTCCAAAAAGTACATTCTTTGAAACCATATACTGGAAGCAAAGCTGACAGGGTTCCAAGCATTCTGGAACAAGGTCACTGTCACTAGTATTTTGCTGTCATCTGCATTCCCCTTCTTATGGATGACATCATCATGGTGCCGTGTAAATCGATCACTTAATAGCATTTAGAAAATACTGCAGTGGGGAACAGGTTATAAAAAAAAATGCCCCAGTTTTATTCTTTTTCTTGGCAGAAATGTCATACCTCTTAAACTGAGGGTTTGTGCATGAGTGCACTGTGAAACACACAGATGCCATTTTATTCCCCGTCTTTATTTTTCCACTTCTTCTCAGAATGACATTAAATTGTATTAAATAGCCTTTTGTCCACAGGGCACAGACCACCCCGCATATGATAATGTATTAATGCCCCACGTTCCAGCCACTGAGCTGAAACATTCTGAGACTTGGAGGATAAGTATGAAGCACCATTGTGTGTATAGCCTGCTAACAACTGTGACACATACTAATAGAAACATACCTAATAAATTACTGCTTTCAGGTCTAGCAAGCTGACATTTCTCTGCAAGGGACAATTTTATATTTGTGGCGCAGAACAAAATTGCTTCATATGAAGCCACTGTGGATTAGCATAAAAATTAACACTTAAATTTCGGCTTATTTTCCACCCTCTCCTCCTGCCACAACAATCAATTCCTCTTATAAATCTGATTAGATTTTATGATGCTTATTATTCAGAGCATGTCTCAACACAGCATTCACAGGCTTGAAGACTATTTGTTTAAATAGAAAAAAGAAGCAGATAAATCTATAGGTATTTTTTATTACCCCATTCCCCACCAGTTTCTTTCTCATATTGTAACATCAGTAATTGATTGCACACATTAATTAACATGTAAGGTAGAAATTCTGCATTATGCATGATTTATTTTCCTATCTGGTGAGTAGGTTTGTCTGCTGCCCTTGTGTTTCTAGGACATTGGGCTCGATTCTGGTCCAGACATAAATGCCAATGCTCATTCCCCCTGAAAGTTATTAATGTCAGATATGAAATGAGATTTTTTATTTCACCTGCTTACTAATCCACAAAAGCTGTTTTGAGTGATGCAGGCTTAAACGCCAAAATTTGAAATGATATATTGCTATATCTGATAACATGCAAATATGTTCATTAGACATAATTTAGCAGGAGAGAATAGCAATACTTTTATAACAAGTCTAGGTCAAAAATGGTTGTTAATTAAACAAGTCATGAAAAATGGCATTACAAGGAGACTGTCCAGCAGACAGCAGACTTTCTAATGATATGCCGCTGATAGGCACCCAACGCTTCCCACTAAAACAGAGAGGGGGGAGAAAACTTTCTGAGCATTTCGTGTAATCTAAAGCAAGATTAACAAAACTATACCTACATTAGGAACCTCAAATTGATCACATACTCTTCTTAGATTTCAATGGTAACACACTATCCTTTTCCATTTCAAGACATGATTTCACTTTCTGTCTTAGTGGCTTAAAGTGATTTATATGGTTGACTCCTTCACAAATAAACCAGAAAAGAAATTAATATTATATCCGGCCATGCTGTTGGCTGCCCTGAGTGTTTATGGCTGTGTATTTTAAATCAAGTAGAGCAATAAGCAAAGGGATGGTTGGACAGTGAGGGCCGGGTTGGGCCCGAGGTGGGTGAAGGATGAACACAGAGGAGAACCACATGCCTGTGTGTCTTCCTTCTCCTGTTGTCCTTCTCAACTGGATGCTTCCGTTACCTAGGAAACCAGCGGTAGTAAGAACTCTTTTGATTGGCCATGAGTTGAGATTCAAGTGGGCGGGGTTCTGGTACATGGGTACTACAGGCCACCTGAGCTTGGCTTCTTGGAGTGAGACTTCAGGAGTCCCTGGGGGGAGAAGGGCACCTTGGGAGTTAAGTACGTCTAAAGGAAGGCAGGGTGAGCTTCCAACTGCCCACCCACGCCGCCTTCCACGCAGTGAGGAAAGTATTGAGTGTGAAAGGCTGAAAACATCTTCTGGGACCAACAGATGCCCCATAAGGCCGGCATGTATGAAAGCCATTGGTTGACGTTCTACTTATTAAAGGATCCTGGTAGCCAGACACTTGAAACACAGTCTGTGAAGCAGAAAAAACACTTCTGTGTATTTGGAGTCATGCATAGTAAGGAAAGTTGAGTGGGGGAGCAAATAACCATCTCAGCAAACCAAAAGAAGTCCACATCTAAGCCCTCTGAACAATCAGCCTATATGCATGACACCAACTCAGACACAAAAGAGATGTCTGATCCTCCTTCATTTGGGGGAGGCAGGTCCATCCCCAAGTACTTCGTGTCCAAGTGTAAAATACTCTCGTGCTTAGTCTGGCCTGCGGTCAACATTACTACTATTGCTAGAAATCTCACCTCATCATTGCATTGCATTTTATGGTTTCTGTGCTTCCAAATATAGAATCTCAGCTAGAGAAACAGGCACCTTAGCATTCATCCCACCTGTCTTTCATTGATAATGTGAAGTTCAAAAAAAGAAAAGGGATGGAAACTCTTTGGTGGAGGAAGAAAAGGAAATGTTAGTTCTGCAGGACCTTTGGTATTTTTTTTATCCCTGAGATTCCCTTACCTGCATCTCCTGCCCACTCCACATATGCCCCTCATGAGTTCACCTGGACAGACAGCCCCTCCTCTCCACCCTGTCACACCACAGTCCTGGTTCCTGGAGTCAACTGTCTATTGCTTCCCTGGGGAAGATCCTGCCAGGTCTCCTTTGGGGGAGCCCAAGGATGGCTCAGGGTCACAAGACTTATTGAGGTGGTCCCAGGGGACCCGAAGAATTCTCAGGCAATGGGGAAGCCCTGGAGAGGGTGGCCTCAAAGACCCCAACATACAAGCGGCATCTGGATTTCACAGTCACAGTAGGCAAGTTTAGCTGTGCCTTTTACAGGCCAATAATTTTTTCTTGGGGCCCCTGGCACTATTTATACAGCTTCATGTGACACTATACCCAGTGACGGGAAAGCTGCCCAGGGTCTACCCAGGGTCGTAGTTAAACTATTCCACATTTCTCCAAATGCTTTAATTTGTTTCAAAGTGTTTCATTTGTTGAATGAATGAACTAACAAATGCATACATGAACAAATAGGTGAATGAGTGAATGAAAGCATAAAGGCATGAGTGCATGGATGGATGGAGAGGTAAGTGAAGATGAAAAGAGTTTTTAAAAAGTAATAAATGCATGAATTAATGTGTAAATGCAAAAACACATACGTAAATGAAGAGAGCCTCATGAATGGATGAAAGAATAGTGCCAGTATCTTTTTCATGGACAAGTACGTGCATAAGCTCTTGCACACCCATCTCATGGGTTGACGCACAGTGTAAGAGAAGAAAAGTAAGGTCTTGTTCATTGTCACAGGGTTTGGTCATCCATCCTTGACTTCCTTCCAATGTCTCAAAGAACACAGACTCCTAGAGAACTGTGCGGGGTAGCTTATAGGATTCTGCACAAACTCTCGCAGACTTATGAGGGAGACAAATATTGCTGCCTCCTGGCTGAGACTTCAGGATAAAAGGAGTTGGTCAGGTATTTCTGATCATGAGACACCTGGCTTCAGTGCAAGCCTACACCTGCTGGACACTGACAGAATCTTCCCTGGAAGGCAGGAGTCACAGACATGAGGAGCACAGATCCTAGACGCAGGCCCAGTAAACACCAGCACTGATACTGAGAAGTCGTATCACCACCCAAGCCTCCATTTCTTCATCCATCGAATGGAGATAATGCATCCAAAGTGCTTAGCTGAGGGTCTGGCACGTGATACCACTCAACTACAGCCATTATTGTCTGAGATTGCTGAGCAGGTCTGCCCTGTGGGTCCTGGGTCCCCTGCCCATGGAAAGCTTGCTCCCAAGTGGGCATCCATCTCTACCAAATGTGCTGGTGGCCAGGCTAGTCAAAACAAGGAACTAGACCATAGGAACTTTCATGACTCCCTTCAAGTGTATATTTTATGTCTTCATGGCAGATATACACTTGAAGGGAGTCATGAAGCTTCCTGTAAATATCTATATTGAGACAGATCAGTGGAACTTGGCATAAGACATAAAATATACACTTGAAGGGAGTCAGGAAGGTTCCTTTGGTCTTCCCACATATGAGCTGATGAAAGAATGTAGTCAAAACTGCAGAGAAGAGCCCTGAGTCCTCTTCTTCCCTTGGCTGTCACAACCTCTTCTCGGAACCTGTGGGGTGCCATGGAAGCCAGTTAGAGAACTATTGGATTGGCAACTTCCTGGTGGCCAGGAAACTGTTTCTACATGAGAGCAGTCACAGTTGCATGGGGAGACATGTCCTGGATGGCTGATAGTCAGCAGGACGGTATGCCAACCCCAGTATAGTCATCAACACCTGGCCAACCAGGTGCACAAGCTAGAGGGATATCCTCTGACACTGACAGTCCCCCAGCCTTGGTTAGTCACCATCTCCCTCCTTCTGCTTCCAGCCCTGCCATTAATTCCAAGCTAGAGGCCAGTTCCCTTTGAGGCAGGTCAGCTCAGACGTAGGCACGAGCCTTGAGGAAGACTACAGGCTGCTTGGATCTCTGGCTCTTGTCCATAGGTAAAGAGCTACTGCCTCAGACACATGTTAGGAAAAATAAACACCTAAGACTCTCCCTTAAGCAAACTGTTCCTGAAACACTGCCAGAGATCATCTCCCAGAATGAAGTCAGGCACTCACCTGAAATTTCTACATGTGCAATGACTGTATTTCCTCTCTTCTCCTACCTTGACTAGATGAGGGCCAATGTGACCCAAATTTCAGTCATTTGCATGGCACCTTCACCTTCTCACCACATCAGCTTCTACTTGTACCATTAACTAGTTAGAATTTTTCTTGAAATGGACTCAAGGGTTTCCTTAAATCAATTTGTTTCAAATGGAAATTTCATATAACACTGCCCTAAATAAAAAATAATATTTATGCCTCATTTAATATGTAAAGTAGATGCCTTGGTATATCAAAGAGGAAAACAGTCAGCCACGATGAATCTGAAGTTCATCTCCTAGAGTGGGGGAAACAGTGCCGGAGGAGTGGGGGTGGGGGTGGAGTAGAAAGAGCCAACTTTTGGGGGAGGGGCCTCCACCACGTTTCTGACTTGAGCACCTGATAACTTGACTGAGTCCCAGTTTCCTGATCTGCAAAATGGGGATGATAGTAGTACCTATCTTACAAGGTTGTTGCAAGAGTTAAATTAAGTGAAATAAATAATTGATTAATTAATTGAGATGAGGTGTCTGGCACATAGTTAGCTGTTGCCTGTTACCATTGTTGCTATACTAAAAGCTACGCCAGGGGTAGGGGAGGTTCTTACAGACCTGGCCTCCTACCATGTGTCTCCCACAGAACGTGGGCTCACATACACCGAACTAGATAAGTAGAGTGACACGGAGACACGGTCACGGGGCTAGGCATCGGCAGCCTGGCCCTGGCCCAGCCCTGACATGAGCCCAGTCAACCTCTGGAGTCCCTTCCCTTCAAGTGTACAATTTAGGATTGAACTCGGAGGTCTCTGGCCATGGGGAAATTGAATCCCCGGGGCCAGCACAAGCCCAGCCTTGGTAAATAACCACACTTCTCCAGCTTCCAGGCTTTGGCAGGTGCCAGTGAGGGGACAGAGACACAAGAACCAACTGAGACATAAGGTCCAGTGTTGGCACAAAGGAGGAAGTGAAGGAGGCACTTGTTGGGGTCCCTCGTCCGAGTCCCATAACTGGAGGAAGGCCTGGAAGGTGGGGGACCAGCGAGCCGGCACAGGGGTGCACATCAGCACTGACCCCCAGCCCCCAAAGCTCAGCACCTGGGCAGGGCCTCCCGTGTGGACTGCTGTCCCTGAATCCCACCCAAGGCCATGGCTCACTTCCTTCATGGTCGTCACGACCATCACATCAACACATTGCCTTAAAAAGTCCTGAAACGGTGGACTTTGCAGGGTGTAGTTGGGGGTGACCAGCCTCCTGCCTCCTCCCAACCCCACCCAGCATCCATGGGTAAGACTTTGTCAGGAGCAGAAGTCTGTGTCTGTGTCCTGAGCAGCATCTGATTTCTGAAAGAGGAGATCACCATCTCCCAGTTTTTACACAAAGGGTGCATCCACAAAAGTTTATGTTTCACAGACACACACAAGAAAGGCACTCCCTCAAAAGTCTGGTAGAAACCATGGGCCTTTACCATGGTGAATTCACACATGCATGTTGGATTTTTAATCCCATTGCCCGGAGGCTCTGGGCCTCCTCTGGGACCCCCAGTCAGCAGCCTTTATGCATACCCTTCCTTCCCTCCTTCCTTGGCACTAGATGGGCGCCGCCCACCCAGGGTAGAGGCTTTCCTGCAGGCACCCCCAAGTGAGAGCCTCCCCCAGGGCCAGCCCTCTGCACTGGAAGAGGGAGGTGCTGAGAAGCTTGTCCACATCAGTAAATGGAGCTTGTGAGGACTATTACAGAGATGGTCACCCGCCCCGGGAGTCACTAGGTGTGGCTTCTGGACAGATATCCACACATGCAGAGGTCCGTTTTGGAGGCATAAACACACGCTCTCTAAAATAGGCAATGTTGAGTCTCTGGTACAAATGAGGGGATAAAGCCGACACTGTTTATAATCTGCCGGATCCCTCGGAC
Source organism: Cryptoprocta ferox (assembly GCA_028646485.1). Classification (NCBI taxonomy): domain Eukaryota; kingdom Metazoa; phylum Chordata; class Mammalia; order Carnivora; family Eupleridae; genus Cryptoprocta; species Cryptoprocta ferox. The sequence continues at coordinate 19,729,979 of CM053563.1, forward strand.
TTGTAAGCCTTTTTCCAGAAACATTCATGTGAAAGGCACTTTCTTAGGAGCGGGCACTTGTCTTGCTCCCAGGCAAGCCAGAATGAGGGTACCATAGAAGGGCTTACCCAGGGGCCACATGTGTCCCCATGAGGGTGGGGGAGAGGGCCGACCCAGACTGGGACACGCTGAAGCTGCCCGCCCAGTCTCTGCCCTTTCTTGAACTGGCTCACAGCAAGACGACTGATAAGCCCTGAAGCTTCCTGGCCAAGCATGATGGTGACAAAACCCAGAATCATTTCTTCAGGTGTTTGCTGCTCTACAGTCTTTATGAAAACAAACAGTATAAGAAACCAACAACAAAAAAATGTATTTTCTCATTTCTTCGAATTGTTCTGCTTGGCAATTTTATTGCACATTAGTTCAAAATAAGCTGCCAATAAAGTTGGATAAAATTAAACTCACACTGGAGTTTTCCCCTCAATAATTTGTGTCGGGTTGTTTTTATTTTGATAAGGATTTGAAGTGCAACGTTATCTCAGGTTCAGAATTTCACTGTCTGGATGGCCACAACTTAACTCCTACTGGGCTTACGAATTCCAATTCTAGGTCTTTTAAAATGAGCTTGGTTTTACTGTTGTGGTAGCTCGTCTTCTCCTGTACAAAAAGCACAACATTGTAGCCTTAGAAAATTACGGGATTTCTAATTTAACAGAACCTCTGAATACTGCAGGATTCACGCCCCAATGTCAACACTTTGTTTGGATGTATGATTTCAGGAAAATACTTTTTTTTAAAGGTAGCATTTGTGGATGGGCCAAAATGATTCAATTTAAGATAGCAAAAAAGAAACATCTTGGGAGTAAAAATAATGTGCTATCGTAATTTGATTACAGCAAAAATCAAACGTTGTGTGTTGTAAGCAAACAATAGGAATTTTTATGCAACTAAACATTTTTCTGGCTATCTAACCATGATTTATACAATGAAAATGATAAATTTAATCCCATCACCAGTAGATCAATTGCAGGTATAACAGATAAAACCAGAATAAATCATCATATCACTGTATTGGAAACACAAACAGCAGATAGAAGGGGAGTTTAGACTTTAAACTGAAAGCTGTTTCCAGGCATTCCAAGGACAATATGAAGCAGAGAAGTTCAATGTATACATAAAGTCATCTGATCCAAATATGCTAATGATTTTTACTGGTCAAATCTTAAAAGTGAGGTTTATTTTTACGAGGATGCATTAATTAACCCAGCATGTACTATCTTTCAGACTATCTTGCTGGGGTCTTTCATTTAAACATGTTTATTATGAAATGTTTGCATTCTCCACATTTGTGGCCCACACACGGATTATTTCATACTTTCCTTTAGAGCACTTAGAAAAGTTAAAAGGAGTTATTGTTTTTGATTAATGCCATTTTGGGCAGTTAAAAAAAAAAGGAGTTCTAAATCCTAGCTCTGCATAAATTCTTTGACATTACAAACAATGTCTGTGAGTTCTACTGCACGGGGATATGGGGCTGGGGGGGTGTCCCCGGTTTGTTTTAAGGTGGCCCTGCTGAAGCCGGACCTTGTTAACTTTGGCATGAACTCATACGGACGAGCAATGGCCCGATGTGATGCAGCTCTCAGTCTCAAGGGGAGAGGCAGCGTGCTCAGGGCCGTGGCGTGGTACCGCACAGATGGGAGTTCTAAAGCCCTGCCTGTCATCTTTTGATTAAGAAAAGGAAATGATTTCACTAAAAAGATATTCCCTCTTGTGTTGTTTTGTTTTAACTGAGTTTGTACTTTCCACCAAACTGGACATATTTATTGAGACTCATAAGTTACTTCACGATTACCAACATCACTGCAATCTCAACAAACTATTTTTTTCCTTGCCAATTATCCAAATATCATAACTATAAAATATCTTAAAACATTCTCCATACTGTAAACATCTTAGCTACAAAGCTTTGAGTGTAAACAGTATGATGCATCAGAATGGTTTTAAGCGATGTTATAAAAACTGCTCTTAAAAACTAAACAAAAATGTAAAGCTTCCATCTGTTTTATGATTTTTCCACTGCTGAACGGCTGCTGTGTGCCAGTTCGCCGAACCATGGCTTGCTAAAGAGATTTCTGGGGTCACAGATTGAAAACACAAAGAGCACGTCTTTAATAGTGGGATTTTTTTCCCCAAGTCTTCCTGCCACGGCTGGAACCGAATTCAGTGCGCAGCAGCAGAAGACGGAGGCAGAGACGCTCAACCGCGCCTGTTGCAAAAGTAGCTCTCTGTCTCTGAGACACTCGTGTTTTATAAAGGGTGTCATATCTGCAGTTACCTTACGTTCTTCAGTGATTGTGTATCTGTGACCTCAATACGCTCTGACTTCCTCATGGAATTTTCTTTGGGGCCCTGCATGCACAAGTTAAAAATAGATGGCAAACCGCATACAAGGAAAAAGCATTCAGGCTTATTTTTGTGTATATATGCAGGTATGAGACGGTGATAATTTGGAGACTGCCATCTTTCCTCTGCTCCAAGCCCCGGTCCAAGGGGATGCGAGAGAGCCCAGGGAAGGTGAGAGACTTGTCCAAGATGCAAGAGGAAAACTATCCTTCACTTGGGAGGTTTGTGTCCGATGCACTGGGAAGGAGAGAAGGGGAAGGAACTAAAAGAGAATGCTCATGGAATCCTGTCCCTGTGCTCAGATGATATTGCTGCACGGGGGGTTGGGGATGGGGGGAAGCTGAGCCTAGTGCAGTTTCCCATCAGGGACGGCACTGCTGCCCCAGATGTGTTCTGGGGACCCTCTTAACACCTACCACCTTGTCCCCTGAGGCCACATCTGAGGAATAACAGCCAGTGTGGCCACAGGGATTGGGGCTTCCTAGGCAAGTACCTGACCCGGGTTCCTTCAGAGAGGGAGTCAATGGGCCCTTGGGGGTGTCTTTGACCTCCCACCCCAGGAGAGGCTCAGACCCCCTGAGTGGCTGGGGGTGTCTCTCCAACCCTTGTCAGCCCCAAGGCCAAGTCTGACTGGCTGTCTATATTCCCACCAGTGCCCTCTAGGACAGCAGACACTCCCAGAGCTGGGACAGGCTGGGTAGCAGCCTGCCAGGCACTGGGGCCTCTTCAGCTGAGAGTCTGCCTGCCCTTGCTGGGATGACAAATGCACGTGAGACATCCTGCTACTGTCATCCAGCTTGCAACTGTGGGATACCCCTGGATGGGAGTCCTAAACAGATATCCAGGGAAGAAGAACACTTTCCGGTCCACAGAGGCCACCCACCCACAGCTCCCATGGCCTATCTGGAGCATGGCTGCCACAGTCTCCTTCTCCAACCTCTCTTCCAAGCCCCAGGGCTACGGCTGTCCCTCCTTTCAGCCTACAGTGCAGAGGCCTTGTACCCCTCATCCCAACATGGGGCTGTCCATCTCTATGAGCGCCTTTGGGGGTCAGAGCAGGAGGCTTGGCATGGCCAAGGAACCTCCCCCAGGGACCTGGTAAGCCCAGCATATCAGTGAGCAGGTCTCTGCCCAGGGGCGAGCCAGGTCCAAGGGTGCCACACCCTGAGGCCAGAGGGCACTGCTCAGAGGACCCTTCGGGAAGCAGACCCAAGTGCCCACACTTGCTCAATCCTCTTGATAGGCACACACCTCCCACAGGAGTGTCTTGCCTGCGCCGCACCCGGCAGACCAGCAACCAAGAGAGACGCTCCTCTGGGGGGCGGTCAGTGGCCGCTCCCTGGCCCCACGAGTTGTTCTGGGGCTTCCACCGCACTCAAGGTTTCAGGAGCCCAACCCGGGCCCCAGGCCCTACCACGTGCCCACCATCTCAGTGTCCGGAGCAGCAGGGGCCTGAAGATCCCCCAGCCCGTGGGCCCTGTGGGCTGGCGTGATTCTGCGCGCATTCCAAATTTAAATCTGGGACGCTCTCCCCTTTCTTCACTGCTCCAGAACATGGGGGAGGCATCTGCCTGGAAACAGCTGTCACCCAAAGGAGGAGGCGGCACATGCGGATCTCCTGCGAGCACCACCATCCAAAGCCACACATCAGCCAGGGTTACTTAGCTACGGAGCTTCAGAGCCCGAGGGGGTGGGGGAGGGCCAGGCAGAGAGCGATGCAGGCTGGGCACCCTTGGGCCCCGGGGCCCATGCCTTACGGAACTCAGCAGTGGGCACTGCATCCCCGCTTCGTCATAGGGAAACTGAGGCTCAAAGAGGTCACACAGCGACTAAAATAATACAACAATCACAATAATAAGCAATGAGGATGAATACTGACTAGCACATGTGAAGGCTCACCACGGGCGGGCTCCCCTTGGTGAGGCCCACGTTCAAACCCTTACAAACGACCTTGTGACATGCTATCAGCACTGCCCTTGTGCAGAAGGAGAAAACGCAGGCAAAGGCAGGTCAAGTAATTTGCCCGAGGCTAAATTACCAACAAGGGATAGGACTAGGAGTCCAAGCCAGGCTGTCTGGCTCCCTACCCCTGCCACCATGCCACACTGTCTGTCACTGTCATCACTGTCATCAGTGCAGGAGAGGAGCAAACACGGAGCTCTTTCTGGGAGCCCAGACGGTGCTAAGCTCCTCCAACTTCGTGCAACATTCTACTTCCTTTCTATTATTCACTTTATCCCCAATTCACAGATACCAGGAATAGGAGGCTCAGAGATGCTGTGCAATTTTCTAAAGATCAATGAAGCGAATGAGGCGAGAGCAGGCCCGAGCTCCCAGGAGAGAGGCGAGCGAGGCGTGGGACCGGCACGCTCCCGGAGAGGACCTGCCCTGGGCTGCAGCAGTGTCTCTGGCCAGGATCCGGAATGGGATTTCAGAAGAGGAAAGAGGACGAGCATTGGTGTGCTGTGCTCATCAAAGCGTTGGGGATGCTGTTTAGGATTTGCTGTTGTTGCCAACCCATGTGTACTTCCCACTAAGGCTAATCTCAATTATAATGAGGGTTTACACTAAGTCTAGAGAAAGGGAGGGAGGCCAAGCCTAAATCTACAGTTGATGCAGACAGTGGTGGGAGTTACGACAAACACTGACCATATTTAGGAGAAGTTGGGAGACTGGGGGCGCCAGCCATTCGGCTCAATGGCCCAACTCAGTGGGCCAAGCAGCCTGGCAGGGGGAGGGGGGCAGTGTCCAGCGCCAGCCCTGGCTTCCCTGGGGGTGCAGAGCTGCAGGCAGGGGTCTCCATCAGTCTCCCTTCAGGGCAGTCCAAGTTCCAATAGCAGGGAAGGGGACTAACTGGAGGGACAAACCAGCAGAATTACAAAGGAGTCACAACCTGGCTGCCATCAGGAAGCGCCGAGGTATCCAGGATGCACAAGACGTAGGAGAGAGGGCCCTCAAAGCCAGGGACCTGAAAAGCCACTGGCTACCCTTCCCTGCGTTCCCACAGCTTGGATACAGACGACATGAAAAATGCTGGCGGGTCAGGCTGCACTTTCCTCGAACTAATCACTAATGAAGTTTGGGGTGAGCTATTTTGAAAGCAGCCCACACAGCATAACCACACGCCATCATCAGCTGCGATCCTCAAATGCAATTTCATTCATAATTAAATATGAAAAAGCCACCACCTTAAAATAACATCAGGGGTCACAGCTGAACTCCTCGGCCTGGGGCTGCGAATTCTGGCCTCTGCTGACCTCTCTGAGATGGTCCCCAACACCTCCGGGGCACACACTCCACCCCCACGAGCCCACCTGTGGTCCCCCGGACACACCTGCACACCTACCTCCACACCTCTGCCCGTCCCACCCTTATGCACACTCTTCTCCCTCCTCTGCCTCCAGGGCCCAGCTGGGACTCAAAATTCAGCCTGACCACCATCTCTCTGGAAGAACCTTGGATAGGCCAAGACTGAAGGGCCCTTCGCCAGCCTCTGAACTCTACAGCAATTGCTTCTACAATCCCTCTGGTAGGTAAGGCTGCTGGTGTACTGCCTTGTGCTTTCTTCTCTAGCCCTTTCAAGGATCATTAGCATTCCACAAGTGGGTGTCCCATTCATTCATTCATTTGTAAGGCTTCCTGAGCACCTGCCATGTGCCAGATGCCAGAGAAGCAACAGTGAATGGTCAGACATGGTCCCTGCCCTCCTGGGGGTCACCTCCTGGAGACTACAGATGAGAAGTCCACCAATAAACATGCAATTGACTTTTCTAGCTGGAGTCTTAGTCTGCCATGGTCAGGCCCTGCCCTACACACATGTTGGAGTCTAAACCGGTGTAGGACACAAGCTATTCTGGCCAGCCCAGAGTTCTGGGCAGGGTCACCTCCTCCCTTGTCCATCCATGGCTCTGCTTCCAGAGCTCCTCCTGGATCTGCATTTGAGAGAGATTCATTTGGTAGGGACAGTCGGAGCTGTGCTGGTGTCAGCCCTCGAGCCCTGTGGTTTTATTGGCCCCTGGATGGCCCAGAGCTGGAGCAGGGCGGGGAGGGGGGCGCAGGTGGGACAGAAGACAAGCCCATAACCTAAGCCCGGGTGGCTGGTGAACAAGCAGAAAAGTTTTAAAGACCACGATCTGGGGCAGTTCCAATGAGGAAGATTCCATCCACATGCTGGGGTACAACAGGGAGCTGTGCAGAAGGTGGCCCTCACAGCCTCGGGGCACATGTTGGCTGAGGGAAGAACCAATGCCCTTGAGAGCCAGAGCCCAGAGGCCAGGGAGGAGGTGCACCAGGCACTGGAAAGGGGATGAGGTGACTAGACACTCACCGCACTGACCCAGCACCTGCTGGTGCCAGGCAGGGCCATCCTGTAAAGAGGGGCTGGTGGCGCCAGGCTTCCAGAAGCTCACGGGTCTCAGGGGAGAGGAGACGCTGCACTTGTGAGGCCAGTGAGGACCCGTGCCCAGCAGGAGGCCATTACAGAGACTGACCCTCTAACTGAGCTCTGTACGTGCATTGTTTTCTTTGACCACAAGAGCTCTATTACAGAGGTGAGGAAACCGAGGCTCCAAAAGGCCAAGTGACATGTCCAAGGTCACACAGCTAACACTGGAACCAATGATCAGGTCCTGAGGCTGCTTCCTTCCCACCCGTGCTAAATTGTCCACACTCTGGCCTCAGCTTCTCCTTCCTGGCTTTCTGTGTCACTCCCCCTGTCGTACACGCCTTACGGAGACCCCAGGGTCCTCATCACGGTAAGTGTCACTGTGGTCAAGTCACTATGTGATGTTCCCACAGTGCTGCCATCATCACATAAACCCAAACAGATGGAAAGACAGAGAATGTGGCCTCCCCATGGTGACTGGGGAAACACACCCTAACCTGCCGTCATGCCGGCACACCCCGACCCAGCTCCTATTCTCAGGGTCCTCCTCTCCTCATCTAAGAGGCGGAAAGTAACACTCACCTGCCACATGGGAATTTGGTTAGAATCCCAACAGAGAAAGACAGATTTCAGGGGCTGAGAAGTTCATTCGTGGACTCAGCAAATAAGCCTTCACGAACATCTCTCTCCACCCCTCCTGAAGAATTGCATAGGTCTGGGTCCAATTTGGATATCATTATCAATACCCAAACCATCATCAGAATTATGACTCTTTCTACATAGAGGGAAGAGAATGTTCTGGAACCCCAAGCACTCACTTCCCATTGGCTAAGCTGCTGCTTTTTCTGGTTGCTACCACACTCAGATGCACGAACAGCGCTCTCATTTTATTGAAAGTTGTGGGTCTGTCACCAATCATGTCCATCAATAATCAGCAGATTAGCAGCCTGCTTGTGCAGACACTTCTATTTTCAACCTGAAGGGTGGTTTGGGGGTTTCTTTTAAATTTAACTATCCTCATTAAGGATTCATAGCACACCAAAAGAGCGATGTTTTTAAAAAAAAATCATCTTTGCAGAGAAGGAATATCAGCAAAAATAATCACTATTCCAGGCTCAACAATGAGTCCCTAATGAGGACAGCAGTCATCAGTTAAATAAACATATCATTAGGGAAAGAATGGATGTGTCAACACAGACACAGTCCACTAATTTGGGGGTGGGGGTCGTCTGTGGTTAGTCTCAATGGGGTTCAGGGCTGGGGAGGTGGGTGTGTCTGGGGCAGAGTCATGAGTCACCTTTCAGAGGTAGGGCCCAGGATGTGGGCGAGGTCAGGTCCAATCAGGTGGGAGCTACCAATGAGGCAAATGTCAGAAGGCAGACAATGGGATAGTGCCCTGGAGATGAGGCAGGCCTGCAGCAGTGAGCCCCTTTTACCCAGAAAAGCTCCAGAGAGCTCCAGACAGAGATAACACCGACAAGGAAGATGCAGAAGAGGAGCTTCTAAACCAGAGGTCCCATCGTGATGTTGTTCCCAGAGGCCAAGCCCTACCCGAGGAGCAGGAATGGACATGAGGTAGCCACTCAGCTCTTCTCACAGCCGACCCACAGCCATGCTTCTTCCTCTGATGGCGTGGAATCAAGTGGTTCTCCATGAGGACTCCCAGGCTCTTTGTGTGGGGTCCACAGTCCCCTAGAGATGAAATCAGGGCTCTAGCCAGGGAGAGGAGGCAGGATCATGGCAGCCTGCTCTCTCTCCACAAATACTCTCTGAGCACTTCCTAAATATCAGGCAAAATTCTACATGCTAGTCTACAGCATAGAGCAAGATGCATTTGGCCCTTTCCCTCAAGGGACTTAAATTTTCAGGACAGGGAAGAACCAAATTAGGATAATGGTAAGTTATAAGAAAGTGCTACAGAGATAATAAACAGGGTAAGAGACAGCCAGCAACTGGGAGGTGGGGCAAGGCCTTTGAGAGAGGGGACCTTTGAGCCAAGGCCTGGGGGAAGAACAGTCCCAGCAAAGGAGAAGGGCAAGAGTGAGAAGTGGGGCAGCGGCTAAGGGTATGCATGCAACATCTCTTAGAGAGATCTAAGATTGTGGTGTCCAGGAGCCATCTCATAGGAAATGATAAACTGTCATACTCCCCAGGGAACCACTCTTCAGAGAAGGATAGAAGGGCTGGGGTCACCGGCACCCCTGCAGGCAGAGAAGGGATGACAAGGGCAAGGAGCTGTAATGGGTGCAGGCTGGATTACAAAGGCCCCAGAGAGCCCTGCTTTCTCAGGAGAGGCGAGGTCAGTAGAAACAGGGGACAGCAAAGAGGAGGAGGACAGTGTGGCCACTTTGGAGAGTAAGCCCTAGAGAAACGTGGCAGAAATATAGTGCACTGAGCACCCACTTCTTGCTTGTTGTCATGGATTCACAGAAAGACCTGTTAGCTGGGTTGTGGAATTTCTATGGTAAACTGAGGCACAGGGAAGTAGCACAGACCAGGTGGATATCTGAGCTCACCTGACACTGTGGTTTTGTCAGGTGTACATGATGGAAGAAAAGAAGGCCAGGGGAACTGAGGAGGGACGTAAGGAAGTAATTGAAATGATGGACATGACCTCCAACTGGGTAAAGATGATCAAGAAGGCCATGGAAAGAGACGCTGAAGCAGCAGCATCAGTGGCTGAAGACACCTGTCATTTGACAGTGGAGGCATCATGAAACGAGAGTTGGAAGAAAAGGTAGTGATGGACAGCAGGAAGGATGGGTGAAGGCCAGATTTCAGAGGCAGTGAGGTACTGGTCACCATAAGTGGCTCTGGGCTGGATGGCCAAAGTCAAGTAGAAGAAAACTTGCCAGAGATGAGAAGGTCAAGTGAACAGAGTCCAGCCAGTTGGATCCATGACCTTGACACTCTCAGGCAATGACACTGGCCAACAGACCTGCAGAAACTCGAAGTAAAAGCATCCTTCAAGAAACACAGATACCAAAATGCAGGGACATGAATAACTTCCCTCACTCCCTCAACAAAGAAAATCGACTAGAAATAAGCATTACTGCCACAGGGGCAGGAGAGATCTAAGATTGTGGTGTCAAGGAGCCATCTCATAGGAAACGATAAACTGTCCTAAAGATAAACAATATGCCTATTTACTGGTATCACCGACCTCATGCCTGAGTCCCCCAGTCCACTGCTGGGAATGCAGGAGACACCAAGACCTCTGGCTCTTAACTCCTAAAATGCAAGTGTGGAGCCAATCGGCACAGTTATGTTCTGGAAAGCATGCATGAAGCCCTCAGGCCAGCCTCTGCCCAGTAAGTAGGGAGCCCTCGGGGCGTTGAAACGGGCTCATCTGCAACACCTAGAAGTTACCTGGACATCTGCTTCTAACCCATCCTGATCCTGAAAAAGCCTCCAGCGGCTGCATCTTGAGGGCAGGTCAGGGTCAGTGAAGCCTGCCCACGGGCTGCTGTTTCACAGGCAGGGCCTCAGAGCACACAGATGTCAATGTGCAAGAGCCCTCCTCGAGTATGCCTCCCAGAAATGGGAATCCATGGCCCTGAGCGGCAATGCCACCTTTCAATACCTTTGGTGGCAAAGCGAGGCCATCAATCAGGCCTCACGACTCCCAGCTCCAAAGTCAAGGGTCTTCCGAGTCCCTCGGCTTCTCTGCCAGCAGCGAATACTGCAAGGCTCTGCTCTCACACAGTGAAGGTGGATACGAAGCTAAAATGCACCAACCAGGCTGTACCCACAAGACCCCGTGTGCAGGAGACTGACATCAAGAGTGGGTTTCGCCCCAGTTCTGCAACTTCTGTCCAAACTGCTTACACTACCAAATTTATTTTAATATAATACCAATGGCCACAAACTTAAATATGATCAGACGTAGTACAATTAATATTTAACATGTGGGCACCCAGAGCCTCCTGACAGTATGATAAATAAAGTATATTACTCAATATTTACCCAACTCAGGAAAATCAGTCATGGTGCTGGTGCTGGTGGTGAGAGTAGGCATAATAACAGAGCCAAATAGTATTTATTGATGCCTACTGTATACCAGGCAGACTATTAAGTACCTTCAAATACAGCATCTCATTTAAGTCATGAGATTATAAAATATCAGTGAAAACATACTATTTTGCAGTATTTTAGTCTGTTCTACTCAACGTTTCAAAAATCAAGCAGCACAGTTCAATAATACTCAAATCAATGCTGATTTTTCTTGAGAAATTTGGTAGAGAAAGTCTATCCCCCAAGTGCAGACCCAGTAAGTTAAGTTATGCCCCAGAGCAAACTATCCTGCCACAGTCATAAATCTCCATTTTAAAAGTGTGTGTTTTAATGGAAATATTGACGACCTCAGACCGAACAGCAGTGACCAAACAGTGCAGCAAGAGGGCCTGATAAACCTGTGTGTGTACCTTGCCTGGGGCCTTCCAGGGTCTGTCCAAAAGGGAGCTCCAACAAGTACTTGTAAGGGTCACAAATCAGGTGCTCTCTTGAATGTAATTTAATCGCCACTTTTACAAATGTTTTATTGCATCGGCTGGTCCCACTTTACAAAACAGAACTCCATTAATACCATTCCCTTCGCATTTCTCTCTATAAGCAGATATTCTGCTCAACAGGCTTGAAATAGATCCCTCCCCATATCCTATTCCCCAGCCCCTCACCTCCAAAATTCCAACTGAGCATATTTTTACTCAAAGGGCAGAGTTGGACTAGGATTATGTGTGTTTTCCATGCAAAGGATATGCTTTTTCAACGAGCAGGACCACATTCCTGCAAAGCCAAAATATTCCCTGTAAGCTGATTGCTCCGGCCCTTTCGGACTTTTCTCAATAAGGCTCTGTTCTGCTGGCTTGTGGTTGTGTGACCCGTGTTCTCAGGTGGGGCTCTGGACAGGTGTTCATCTCCCGAGATCCACTGATGCACTCCGACCCGGCCCCTCTCACTGCTAGGGTGCCTCTCCCATGAAGCTGCTGACCTTGACGCACCAACTTTTACAAAGCAGGCCTGCAATTTAGATCCACTGTGATAAGATCTAAAAGAGGTCCCCTTGGTAAGTGCAGTCTCTACAGTCAATTTTCATTGCTCACTCTTGACAACGCCTCAACATTCTGTCGCTGTAGGGGGCACAGAAGGAGAGGAGACAGAGAAGAACCCACAAGAATAAGATTAGAGCAGTCAAGATATTTTTTTAAGTTTACTTATTTATTTTGAGAGAGAAAGAATCAGCGTAAGCAGGGGAGGGGCAGAGAGAGAGACAGAATCCCAAGCAGTTCCGTCCTATCAGCATAGAGCCCAACACAGGGCTCACACCCATGAAACTCTGACATCATGCCAAAAGCAGAGTCAGACGCTCAACCGACTGAGCCACCCAGGTGCCCCCAGATAGAGCAGGCAATAATTCTAAGTACCTCAGGATGGTCTCTAGTTTTTAAAGGTCACCAAACTAGATCCAAAGTACGCCAAACACCTGGTGATGTTAGCTTCAAGAACAATAGGAACATCCGAAAGGAACCCCTCTCCACATCGATGTCCATGCAACAATTTGTTCAGAGAAAGGCATGCTCGTCCCCTTCAGTATATACTGGGTCCAGCAAGTACCTCCCTCCTATAGGGAGGACTCACCAGATTAGACCTTTATCTGAAGCACATATGTGGTACAAATAACTATTTGCATTACAAAACGGTTCCGAGGGAACTTGGGCGATTAGCTGAGGCTGTGTGGACGGCCGGAATAATGCATCACCATTTATTGAGTGAGCGATTACTAAGAGCCAAGTAATCCATTGTGGAGAACTCCCAGTGAGCTCCGAGTGGAGATCAAGAGCAGCCCGGGGCGCGCTGACCAGGCTGCACAAAAGCCCCTACCAAGAGCACACGAGTTCATTTGGTGCCTCACTGGGGCTACGGAGGCTTTGCTGGCGATAGGGACACAGCCCCACAGAGGAGTTAAAACTGCACCCCAGTGGCAATAGCCCAAGCACAGCCTCCACCAGTCTGGGCTTGTTCCGCCCGCTTCCCCAGGTGCATGGTCACTGGGGCCCGATGGATGCCTCCCACCCCCTCCAGGGAGCTGCCCGCACTGAGCCGCGTAATAAGCTCTCTGCTAAGTCAATGTCTGAGTGATGATCATCATCATAATTATGCACTTTGCTGGACACTTCACATGCATTATTTCATTTCATCCACACCAACCCCGCCAAGTGGGTTCCATCGCCTCATCTGAGAGGGGAGGAAAGAGGCAGAGGTGTGATCTGTCCACGCCAGTCATGGTGGCCCCAGGAACCTGGGCCGCCCCTGCCCACCCGCACCTTGACCATCAGGTGCCAAGTTTGTTGTCAAAGCCACTCCCCCTCTGTGCTAGGGAAGTTGACTAGGTGACACAAACCTGTCTTCCAACCTCAAATGTCATTATGATCCCTAATCCCACCTGCCAGAGGACAAATACTGGCCAGAGGAAAGCCATACCATGGAGACGAGGGAACAGGGGCCAGAGTCTGGGAGACAGCAGACGGTGGGCTGAGGACAACCGAAGACAAGCTTGCTTCACTTCGGGGAATTTAGACGAGAACACAAAGAAACCCAAACCAAATTCATGAAAGTTGCCCTCCCCAAAAGAAGGGTGCAGGGCACTGCGTGCAGGTCTGACTTCCAAACAAAGCCTGCTGAGGAGGTTGGGGGAATAATTACAGCATGCAAATATCATGTGATTTTTGTCACTGATCTTGTAACATGAATAGCCGGGTTCATGTGTCTCCAATTCAAAATCCCAAATTGAAGACTTATGTGGAGATAATTATAAGTGAAAATCGAATGCAGGCCTGGAAAACACCCCGCTTTCCTCATGAAATAATCACAGGCCAAGAAGAGTCTGGGTTCTTAGAGGCAGTCGGGACGGGCAGGGCTGGACCCTGTGGCTGGGGCAGGGTCAGGTGGAGAGTGGGCGGGGTCACCCCAGTCCCGGGTGGACCCCAGGAACCTGCGTGTGAGGTCCATGCCCCAAGCCCGAGGGGACACATGCACCTCCTGAGTTCACTGCAGCAATTGTACATCTTTTAACTAAAAGCTGTCATTGAACAGGAGATTAAAATTGCATAAGGAGAAAAAGTGTTTTTTTTCCCCAAATCTCTCAGTTGGAAAAAAAAATGTGTGTCTTCCAAGGGCCATTTGTGCAGACTTATCTCAGCAGTGCCAGTAATGGTAGCGCCCACCTGTGTCACCAGGCCACCATCTCACGCACAGCATCCCTTGTCCCTCTTCTCAGAAAGTTGTTAGTGACCCAACCGAGGAGGAATCCCTAGAGGAAGTCAAGGGGACGTGCCGGGCTGCCTTGGCACATGCTTTGGCTGTGAGCATGAAGGGATACCCCTGGTCATAGAGCCCCCCTCCTCGACTTTCATCTCCAAATCACATCCTCTTTCTTCCCACCCTGCTCTCCCCGCAGTGCTCTGGCCTCAGGCTTCCTGACCCTCAGCAGCCCCCCAAGTCCACAGGGCAGACCCCAAAGACCCCAGCCTCCACCACAGGCCCCAGATGGGCTCACGCCGGGCTGCCCCTCCTTGCCGAGCCTCTTCAAAGAGGCTGCTATGTCTCAGCATGGCCTGGCTGCCTAGAGCATGGCAAGAGGTCACCATCTGACCCCGGCACTATTAAATCTTTTTAAAGTGTAATCTTCAGGGGATTTCAGCTGTAAATAAAGAACACTCCACATGTAAAAAATAAACTTACACTCATGACTTCATGCGTGACCCCGAGTTCCATTTCTGTTTGTGATTTAGCAGAGGGGAGACGAGGCATGCAGTCTGCAGGCGAGCGAGCAGGGTCACTGAGCGCGCTGTGGAATCACAGCCCAGAGAAGCCACCCCACTCCACAGTTAGAAGGTGCCACCCACCAGCCACACAGCTGAGAGGTGGCAAAGCTGGGAAGTCCAACACCTGTGACCACGACCCCGCACATCGCTATGCTAGGCACTTCCAGAGGCCAGTCACATGTGACAATGGGCCGGGCCTTTTCCAGGACTTGCTTCCGGGGCCATACTTCCTCCCAGGCCACGGTCCACAGAATTGGACTCTCTAAGAGCAATGTCTAAGACTCTGCGCCCACTCTCCCCCCAGACCGCTGGGCTGCTCTGTGGCAGGAGAAGAGACAGAGACCCAGGGTCTAAGTCTGAGGGGGTTCCCACATCAGAATGTGAAACGCTGCACCTCAGCCCTTACCCTCCTGCCGTGCGTGTATGCACAGCCTGTGTGGACCCCACCATAGCCACTGAACACTGACAAAACAGATGCTGGTGTCCCTGTTTTCCATTCTCTAGATGAAGAAACTGCTTGAAGAAGCCCCAGAGCCAGTTATCAGCAGCTAGGCATTCACTGACCGGACCCAGCTCAGCACTGTGGCCACACACCAGCTGCCTGTCCTCCCAGGTCCCGGTACCCAGCCGAGGTGGGGGTGACAGCCACAGACAACTCACCTACAACTAGACCCATCTTCTGTCCTTCAGGGATGGCACAGAGTGGGGGGAGCCAGAAGGGGCTCCTGTGCAATTTGACACCAGCCCCCACAGAAACCCTTGCGGCCATGTTAACTGTTAATCCCTGGGGTTAGGAAGACATGAACCTTGGCACCAGAAAAAAACTCCAGGAGGTTTCTCAAATCCGAGACCCTGATGTGCATGGATTTAGAACATGACCACTCATATAATGAGTCCTGCTCACTGTACGACTTGGCACAAACGTGTTTCCCCCCCCCGGGCCTCCTTCCCCTGTGTGCAGCAAAAGATCTAGAAGGTATCATGTGGATTCTATTCACCAAGAACGCCTTATGGTGAACCAACCCATCAGTCTTCAGGAAGCACTGGAAGAAGAGAAGGAACTTTGTGGAAGAAGGCATGGTATATGTAAATTATCAGGAGGATGAAGCTCTAACTTGGTTGGGGAAAGCCTACCAAGGGATCATCAGGGATTCCCTTGCCTGAATCTCTCACTAGCACATGAGGCCAGGCATGTGGAGTTCAGACATTTGCACTGTGTAGATACCCATGACACAATTGATGGATGGACAGATGGCTGTGAAGATGGACAGATGGAGGAGGGTGGGTAGGCAATGAGTGGATGAGTGAACAGATGAGAAAATAAAGGGAAAGAGGATGAAAGGATGGGCAGAGAGGGGGACAGCGGAAAGGAGAGATGATTAGGTAGAGGGACAAACAGAAGCAGATGAACAGCAGGAGGGCTGGAAGGAAAGACAGATGCCAGTGGGTAGAATAATGGAGGATGGAACACTGGCCGAGGGAGAGAAAGGGGAAGGGGAAGGTTCAAAGAACCAGCAATGTCCCCTCAAAGCGTGGCCAAGACCGCCATGCCACCCGAGCCATGGAAGGGAGAAGATCCTCTCCCCACATAGTGCCCACCTTCTCTCTCATCTGCCCAACCCAGACACCCTGCACCCCTGGAACCGATTCCTTATGAAGTCCCCAGTCAAGTACTGATAGAGATAGTATGTTTATTTTTTAAACAGGAATGAATTATTCAGCACTTCTAAATCCAGAACACATCAAATCTAAAACGACACACACTGTGCTTTTCCCCCTCTCCATGCATACACTTAGAAATATTCTGTAATTTCTTTAAAAGAATAAAATTATTGATTGTGGGTGAATTACCAACTCAAGAAAGATCCAGATGCAAACAGGAGGTGGGAGGTGTTGCTGGACTGGAGTTAAGTGCCTGAGGAGAGGGGGCGTCTCTGAGGAAGTCTGGGAAGAGGCGGAAAGGCAGGGGAAGGGGCCAAGGTGGGCTTGGGGGAGAGGAGATGTTTGTGCAACCTTGGAGCTGAGCAGAGAGAACTCCCCACCCTTACTTGTTCCCGCCTCCAGCAAGCATCCAAGGTGTGGACTCTGCCAGCAGATCTCGGCTAGGTGAGGAGGCCAGGAGACCCCTTTAGAATGTCCCCAGCACTGGCCGGGTGAGTGGTGGGCTCTGGTTTATCAGGAATATCACAGAGTTCTGGCCCTGAGCCCAGGAAAAGACTGAAGACCCAAGGGTCCTTTACTCTTGGCCCTGCTTCTCATGGCTGGTTCCCATCAATGGGTGAGAGGACACCTCAAACCCTGCACCCATCCTGGGATATCTGTTTCCCTTGAGGAACCAGCATGTTCTGAACGCTTTGAACCTCAGCAAATCTCTCCCATTAGGTTCCCAGCCCTTCCAGCAGGACCCCCACGAAACCATGTGAGGTGGGAAGAGCCAAGCCAGAGTGGTCTCAACAAGGTTGCCCCCTTTTGGCTAGTGCTTCATCCCTCTACCCTAACTTATTAAGTCTGCAAGCATCTGGAAGCCCCCATCTGGGAATGAGCAAAAGGGGCTTGGGTAAGGGAGGGCAAATATGGTAGGCCAATGGGAGGTTCCTGGCTCTCTCTTGGTGTCAAGCAACAGAAAGTTCCAGAAACTTACTGTAAGCTCCCAGAACTTTGATCGTTTCACCCACAGAGCATTGATTAGATGGCATAATAAGGGAATTTCAGAAAAAAAGGCAGCTCCTTATGAAGACTGGGGCCACATCCCATGGGCGTGGCCAAGGGCCAGGGTTTCAAGGGGCCCCTGGAAGCAAGTGTGTGAGTCCCGCAGCCCCTGCCCAGAAGGAGCCTGAAAAGTCCCTGAGGCAGCAGGACTAAGTCCCGTGAAAACAGAAGTCTGTGAGAACGGGTGGAAAAGCGGAGTGTTGTCTTCTAATTGCCCCTTTGGGAGTCAGGCCTAAGGAAATAATCTGAAGTAAGGAAAAAACACATCTTCTTGTACAGAGATGCTCATCACAGTGTTTTTTATATCAGAGAACTATTGGAAATAACTTGAATGTCAATAATAAAGGAATTGTGAGGTAAATTATGGCATATCCATTGAAGGGGAAGCAGAGGCGATTAAGCACGATGGTCATAAACTACATGGGAATTTAGCAAAATACAAATCACGTGAGGCCAGGGGAAAGCATTTAAAACTATGGGTACAATTATTACAATTACGAGATGACTGTACAGTGAAAAATGTATATGAGAGGGGAAGATAAAAAGCAAGGTTACAGAAAGGTTAGCACATGGTTTGTGTTGGACTGGGGGTGGGGGAGTTTGGGGTGCTGTGGTGGCTCTGTTCTCTGCTTCCTCCATGTGCCAAATTTGCAGTACTGGATTGAGACTTCCTTTGTGATTCTGAACTACAAATGTGGGGAGGGACGCTCTAGTGCAAACCCCACATTTGCTTGGTGTCCAGAGGAGAGCAAGCTCAGAGAAGGTGGCGTACCTGGAGGAGGGTGGATTTGCAGAAATGAGGGGGGCTGCAGAGAAACAAGGCACGTGGCGGGTGGGGCCCCCGACAGTGGAGGCTGGTTTCCTTACACAACAACTAGCAGAAAGCCGGAGTGTGGCCCTGGAGGGGAGCCTCCTAGGATGGTCCACACCCAAATGGAGCAGATGCCGAGAGCAGAATGAAGGTCCAGGACAGGGCTATTCCTGTTTGCTCATTACTGCATTGCAAGCTTGTGACACATTCATGTTAATTACATGTTACACATACATCCTAATCACATATTAGTAATTCATGCATACTATTTAATATATAGTACATGGATTAATTGGTTGAAATATACCTCTGTGTTTGAGAATGCGTCCAGCACACAGTGGGTCTTCAATGCTGTATACAAATTGAATGACAGGCCCAGATTCTACTTTAAGCCAAGTCAAGGAAAGAGAGATCTGAATGCTGTAGTGGAGGAAGTTAATCTGGAAATCGCTGGGGTAATCCAGGTCGGGAAAGGGAGCCTTTATTCTTTCCTGGGCCCCATTTCCCCAATTCTGTATATGCTCCCACGATTCCATCCTCAAGGCCTCCCCTACAGGGCTCCACACATCAGACCAGATCCTGACTCTGTGCCTTCCACTCCCAGGATGCTGTGTGCTCCTGCCTGAGATCCAGGGGCTAAAGAAGACATTAATGATTGGAGAAAGTACAATTTGCTCAGGAGAAGCGCATTACATGATTTCTCCGAAAAAGACTAAAAACATTCCTTAGGAATAGAGCCCAAAGACTTTGATTAAAATTGACTAGAACGAGTCCACTAGACTTCTATTGTCAAATGAGAAGCCACTAATTCAGTTTCATGCAAAGATTAGACAGGATAAAAATTTCTGTAAGTTATCTCGTTTTAAGACAAAAAACACTATGGCAGCCATGAAAATGCTAGTCATTTCTGGGACAGGACTTCTGGTATTCAATCAACGTGATTTTTCATCATCCATGTTTCCCCCTTCAAGTCAGCTTCTCCCACTGAACTCCATTTCACCAAGGCTGGTAAAATGTTTGGAAAGGAACAGATGTCAGAACATGGGGATTGCCAGTAACACTGATGGGAGCCAGTGATTTCTTCCCTGTCCAATGGCAAAAGGATGAAAAATAATCCAGACTGTATACACTCATGCAAGATTTACTGAAACATTAATGGCTATAAAAAGGAAGAATATACAAAGCCATCCCCATTTTTTTCCCCAAACATCACTAAGGGCAGTGCCTTATTTTTATTTTATTTCATTTTATTTTAATTTGTGAGAAATTTGACTGTAAACTGAAAGGTCTCCGTACTTTTAAACCCTCAAATATCCACACAAATACAGCTGATGATATTGATTAATGTTTATTAGCTTGTTCCAAATATACTTGCATCTTAGTCAATTCTGCCATTTAATAATTTTGCTAAATCTCAAAAATGGAGATGCAATCTTGCCTTTAAGAAGGCAGCCCTGCTAGTTATTTACAGATTGTAACATTTACATAAGAGTTTGGTTTAACAAGAGATATAAATATAGATAAAACCCTTAGGACTTCATTCTTTAAACTGCCCTCTAAAAATCTGCCCTGCAATTTGCAAACTGAATTTTGTGCAGACTATTCTTGGAAGCCTTTGTGAATTAGGGAGAACTAACTCAAAGCAAGGGCTGGCTAATCACAATTTTGCAAATTGTACGTAGCAATCATCCTCACATTGTGAAATTCAGATCTATAAAATGCTGATGTTTTAAAGTTGAAAAATAAATTAGCTCACTAGAACTATTTCGCAAAAAAAAAAAAAAAACCACATCAGTCTGAGGCTTTACAACTAAATTATTTGTTTAAAAAAATTAAAAGATAGTCACATTGGTAGCAAATAATAAATAAAGGCAGAATATCATTGCAGCATGTTCCTGCCACAGTCATCCCTCTGATGGAGAGGGCTCCCCGCCGGCGTCCCCAGCTCAAGGCACCTCCTATAAATACTCACCTGCCTACAGCACGTAGATCCCGAAAGTCCCCAGAATACACTTGTGGCCATGCCGAGATTTCTATTTTAAACGCCTCCAGTGTATTTGTCTACGATCTGGAAAACGCTCTCAGACAGGGAAGGGATTAGTCAACATATTCTTTGATATGTCATCTATTCACTTGCTATAGCCGATTCACGGCTGTCCAGCCAAAGAAGTTGGCAGTTAGCATGGGCTTATTTGTTAAAACCAATGCCATCTGGGTTACAAAAACTGTAATAATATCAAATATGTAGGAAGAGAAGGAGTTGTCTCAAACCCAGTGTGTCTGATAATGGAGTCACCCGGGGTGAAGAAAGCTGACCTCAAAGAGGGGGCTGGCTTGCCCACAGAGACCAGGACACATGGGAGCGGGGCTTCGGGTCCATTCCCAGGGAATGTTCTACAGATCATCACCCTGAGAGGCGAGATGTGAACACATGCACGTGCATACGTGTGCACCCATATGCACAAATGCAAACACGCGTGCACACACATGCATCCAGTATTCCCTCTGTGACCCCCAGTGCCCCGTGCTGCATCTACAGACATAGAGGTGAACGCAAAGGCTCGAGTTCATCAAATCCTGTTTTCTCAGGCTCCAAGACCTCTCCACAGCCCTTGGCTCTAGTGGAGTTTGTGATATTTAGAATTACTTGACATAAGCCCATATTTAAAAATACTCTAATTCCTTTGCAAAGGCATCTGCCCGCCCTCGCCATGGTCTGCTCCTTTCATTGGCTCTTTTCAAACTTACGTCTGGTTTACTCAGTTCCTTCCCCCTCGTTGGATGTGACACCAGGCAAAATAAATGCAATTGATGTCTGATATAGTATTACTCCATCTTCATGCCACGTCAGCTTCTCCAGAATTGCCACAACACAGCTCTGGGCACACTGGAAGCACGTTTTTGAACCGCACGGGCTGTTGGGATAGGCCTCCGGTAAGATCAAGAGATCCTGGGGAAAGCTGGCAGAGATGCTTTTTTTCATTTGAAAAATGACCACAATGTCCTTGGAGAAAGCAGGCCTGGATGTGCCAACATGTGGCCATTGCCCTGCCTCTCAGCCGGGGGACACCAGCTCAGCTCCACACAAGGGGCATTGCTTACCTCAAGCATTCGGCTGCTTAGCCTACAGCTTTGGCATTTTGTGTAACATTGCTTCTAGAAAGCAAATATTTGTATTAGCGAATACCATCAAGATAGGATCTGCATTCAAGTGTTTTCTATAGGTAGCTTTTAGAAGCGAGAAGAGAAATTACTGCCTACGTGGTAAAGAGAGAAAACAAGATGTTGTGGACATCTAAGAAGAATTAAGGAAATGCCTTAAAGTGTTTTTTAAACATTTTTGCTCCTAGTTCTGAATGCTGACTCAATATCCAGTTACAAGGTAAAAATCCTCCAAAGACCACAATCAAAGGTCATGGAAACTCACCCCACCCTCCCAGGAGAATGCCAGCACCCCTCCAGCAGGCAAGACGCCCACACAGGTGCCCAACATCTACCGCCAGCAGCATATGAGAAGACGGTGTTCAAACACACATGTTCAAGCACGCCAGAGCACAGAACCCTGGTGGAGACAAGGTGGGAGGCTGAGGGGCACCCATTGTTGGGCTGCTGGCAGGGCTGTCTCCACATATGGCCATGTGGGCACAGGTGCACACCCCTGGGTCCTGGGCCTGAGGAGAAGTGTCACCTCCCAAATGTCTTCTCTGACCTCACACCTCTCCCAACACCTGTGGGGTCTTGAGACCATGAGAATGGGGTCAAGTCCTAGCTGGGACAAGAGCTAGCTGGCAAACCTCAGGCAAGACCATAAGATCCCACCTGCAGTTTCCTGGTATATAAAACCAAAATGATGACACCTGCCTTGTGGGACAACAGGTGAATCTAGGCTCCTGGAGAGAACAGGGATCACCGTGTTATAGTTGCCTTCACTATGGGATGGCCATGGTTATTTTTAACAATAGTGTTTTGAGAAATATTTTCAAAGTTAAGTTCTTGACTATCAGAGGTGTCCAAAGGGACACCTTAAAGACAATGGAGGGTAACCCTCACAATCAAGGGGGCAACATGAGGCCTTGCCCAGAACCACATCCTCCCAGCCCAGGCTTTGCCCAATGCCATGCTCTGTTTCCCTGAGCTACATCCCTGCCTTTATGTCCTCAGACTCCCCATGGCCTACAGCCAGGCTGGGTTGCCTCCTCGATGCCTGCACCAAGAACAGCCATGGCTAGAGTCAGCCCAGGATTCAGAGGTCTGCACGGGCCCAAAAAGACAAATAGTTTAATCTTTATTCATGAGAACTAGGTCCCATAACTACCTCTGTAACTTTCTAAACTACCTCAATACATACCCAGAATGCCTTTATGGAATGAGAATCAAGACTTGTGCTCTGCAATGTAAGAGGATGATCATAGCTCACTCCTTCCTGCCCAGACTACTGCACGATACCTTGTTTCTGTGCCCCTGGTCTCCTTGACCCTTCTCTTATTCTAAAGAAGTCCAAGTGGGGAGCCTAGGTGGCTCAGTCAGTTAAGCGTCTGACTTCAGCTCAGGTCATGATCTCACAGTTCAAAGGTTTGAGCCTGGCATCAGGCTCTGTGCTGATAGCTCACAGCCTAGAGCCTGCATCAGATTCTATATCTCCCTCTTTCTCTGCCCCTCCCCTGTTCACATTCTGTCTCTCTCTCTCTCTCTCTCTCTCTCGCTCTCAAAAATAAATAAATATTTTTTAAAAAATTCAGACTCCTGGGTGACATGCATAAAAACATGGTACGGCTCCAGTAGTTTAAAAAAAATGAAAAGTCCAAGAAAATATTTAAAATATCGGCAACAAAGGGTTTGTGTCCAACATATGTAAAGAGCTCTTAAAAATCAATGACAAAAGTATAGAAAAATGAAAAAACTATTAACAAGTAGTTTATAGAAAACAATGCAGTAGCCAATACATACATGAGAAGATAGTTGCACTATTAATGAGGGAACCCCAATTCAAAAATACTAATTTTTATCCTTCATATAGGTAATCATTTGAAAAAGCAGTAATATTCAGTATTGGTGAGGTTTTGGGAAATGAGTACTATGAATATTGGTAGACATGCATATAGTGAATATACACAGTACTACTTTGAAGGGAAATTGGGTGGTATCTATCTAAAAATCAAATACATATCTAGTGACCCAGAAATATGAGTTCTAGAATTTTATCCTATAGAAATACTTGAACTTGCTCACTATGAGTACAATGTAGAAGGGGAAATAAAAATTGCCTGAATATCCATCAATATGTATATGGTTACATAAATGTGGATATGCCATATTATAGAGAATTATACAGAAGAATTATGTGGGGTGGGGGTGGGGAAGAGCACAAAACAGAATCAAAACAGCAATAGGAGGACTGAGAAAGCAGAAAGGCCTCCTTGAGAGATGCCATCTAGGCCAAAGTCTGCAGGTAAGGAGGGGTGGGCAGGTGGAGGGGTACTGTGCATCCTCCATGGTGTCTTGGCCAGAGCTGGCCATGCTGTGGGCGGTTGGGAACCATCTGTCTGGAGAAGCAAACCACCCAGAGGAAGAAAAGGGCTTGAGCACGGTCACGGCACCCCAGGATGCCCATCTTGTGCCTACCCGTGGCTCGCTCCCCCAGACACAATCCTCTTCTCAGAATGGGCAAAGTCCATACCAACTGCCTAACCAAGGCCCCACCTCACCTCCAGGCATGAGAGAGACTGCAGTGGGAGGCCTCCTGGGCCTGCAGCAGAGACCTCTGCATGGGCCAAATGAAATCAAAATGGAAAGGGAATCCCAACAACATGAACCCAACAGTGAGCTCTGTCTCCCAGAGCCCCCGTGCCGGCCTGCAGTTCTCTCTGGACACGCAGCCCAGTCCTTTCCTAATGGGCAGGCAGACAAGGTAGGAGGCCACACAGCGGGCGGCCTTCTGAAAACTGGGCTTCCCGAGGTACAGGCTATGGCTGACCCCCAACAGAGCCATCCCAACAGGGCTGAGAGCCCCTGGGACAGGAGAGCCCTGTGAACACCATGGCCTACACCACCAGTCCATAACCTACACACGTCTTCCCGAGACTCCACCCCAAAGGGAGCCCTCGGTGCACTGAGCTCGTCCGCCGGCCTCCCACAGGGGGCCAGGGTCTTCACTCTGGTGTCTCTGTGCAGCAGGAAGGCAAGACCCTCTGCCAGCCTGCAGCCTGAGAAGACAGTGAGGACCCTCAAGAACAAAGGACACCTATGCTTAGGACACGAGCAAGGCAGAGCCACCCCAAAACGAGAACATTTGGTATTTCCAAAAGAGCAACAAGGTCATCGCTATGGCAACACTTGACCTTTGCTGGACTATTCACACCTATGCTATGGCCCCCCACTATTTTTCATCCTCAGGCGCATACACCTGGGAGCGAGGGAGAGGACACTCTCCTCCCAGCACTCAGGCTGCCAGCGCCTTTCTTTGGCTCCATTAGACCTTTTCAATGGGAGACTCAGTTTCACCTCCTGGTTTTTCTTAAAGGCGGGGTTGGGGGGGTCCACCTGTATTCAGGCTGGTGAAATCTGGACCCAAAAGCCCAACAGTCATACCAAACCCTCGACCTTCGTGAAGCCATTTTTGGCCAAGGTCCCCGGAAATGCTAGAATCCACTGCCTGAGTGGACAGGCCATGAGGCCCTCCCTCCTGTCGCACCGGAAGACTTGGGAAGGCTGTGGCATGGATGGGAGAGTGAGGGGTGCCGGGGAGGGGAGCCTGGAGCTCCAGGACGAGAAGGCACCACCACAGAGGGTATGGAGTGGGCAGGCTTCTCCCTGACTCCTGGAAACACAGTTCCAACCTGCCCAGGCTGAGGCAGGAGCCAGAGGGAGGGAGACAGGGTAGAAGCCCTGAGAGGAGGCCACCTGCCATACTGGATTTCCCTGGGAGGGGTGGGGGTCCCTTTTTCTCATTCAGAGTTATTTCCCCCCAGCAGGAGGCCCAGGTGGGCCCACTCCGCCAGGGGAGAGTTGACCAGAAAGCTCATTATACAAGGCACCTGGGTCGTGAGCTCCCTGGACGCAGCACACCCTGCTATCTTGGCTAGCCTGGCCTCCACCCGAGCTTCACACGGCTGCAAAGACTGTCACCGCTCCAGGACAAGGTCTCTATGAGGCCCCCAGGGCTCCCTGCTGCCATGGTCCCCTTGCCCAGCTACACCTGAGAGCCACAGATGACAGCTGGCATGCTCTGGTATGAGGCTTACTTCGAGCAGGATCTGAAAGGCTCTGGTCTTTTCCTTTGATAAGAAGGAGAAAGGTCTAGAAAGTGTGGCTGTTATTATCCCTGTGCAGAAGCCCCCACCCTGCAAAGGCTCAGGGCAAGTGCTACTGTCCCCATTCCACAGAGAAGGAAACTGAGTCCCAGTGAGGGAGGGTGACTTCCTGAGGTAGCCAGGGCATCACCGGCAGTTCCCAGGCTCCCAGCTCTCAAGCATTTCCACACCCCAGCCCCCTGGGCAGCTCAAGGACTGGGCCAAGCACCGCACACGGTCACAGAGCTGCGCTAGCACATGCACTCTGACCGGGGGAGGCTGGGGATGCTCCCCATGCCCTTCCGTGCAGCATCTCTACACAGAGCGCTGCACTCAGTTGAAAGAGGGGGAATCATTCAAAGACAGATTTTTTTTACACTTTATTACTTATTACTATTAATTATTATTATTATTTTAAACTGGCTTCATACAAGAAAAGAAAAATAAGCATTCAGACTCCACAGATCTAACTAGAAAACACAAGATCCCAAGAAGCTCCGGAAGCTTGTTTCTATGGGGGTTTTGGACACTGGAACCAGAGGGCATGGAAAGTTCTGTGTGTTTGGGGCAGGGAGCGGAAGAGGGAAGGGGGCAGGGGAATCCGAGCCCGCATGTCACCCGCAGAGACAAGCCTCCTCTCCGAAAGCTGAGGCCACCCGGGTTCTCCCCTCCGGCCCTCTGCCTGTGCCACCAGAACAGACGGTCCTGCCCCACCAGGTCACACATGTGTGATGCCCACCTTCACCCAGGTGCCTTCTTCCTCCACCTGCTTAATGGCAACAGCAACCGGCACCCAGGTGTTGAAAAGCATGGTAAGAAGTGAGACTCACTTTCTAAGACGTCATTTTCATAGTTACCTATTTACCTTCTTGTGCCTCAGGGAAAAGAGGAACTTCAAACCCACAACCTCACCGATATGGTGAGGACAAGGCGAATGAAGGTAGGGGAGAGCGAGGTTAGGGTAAGAGAGAGAAATTGATGTAAACATGCTTCAGAGAGAACACAGAATAGAAGGGCAGGGATGTGGCCAAAGCAAATCTGCAAAGGCAGTAAATTAAGTGAGGATCCTCCAGTGAGCCGACTAAGCACCTGCAGAACAGAATGGATA
>CM053563.1:19758987-19846219 GCA_028646485.1 Cryptoprocta ferox
ACGCAAGTCCTGAATGGCGCCGTTGGGAGGTCTTCCTTGGTGCGGCAAGTCAGGCAGGGGAAGGCTCGAAAGTAGTGAATTGCCATATGGTTGAAGCACCCTAGAAGGTGTTCTCGGGTGCCACTCTCTGCAAGTTGGCCTCACTGCCAAGGACCCATCCCACAACCGGTTGTCAGGGAATCAGTGGGAAATGGCACGGATCGAAGCTGTGCAAGGTTACAGGGTGCCAGGAGTTAAGGGAGAATGATCGGCCAGGTCTGAGCCCAGTTGTGACCACAGAGAGACTTCCAGAGATTTCCAGTTGCCCAGCTATCTGGAGAAGAGAGACCCTGAGAACCAGGAGCCTCAGAGAATGCTATAGACTTTCCCAGCAGCCCTCTACCCTTTCCAATAGTTGACTACGAGCTGCAGTTAACAGTTCTCATTTAGCCAATAGAGGCACTCATGGCCCAGATATCCCCTTCCCCACCATGGATCAAGAAAACCAAGATGGCATCCAACTCAAGAATTCCTCCCCTGCTGGAACTGACCACTGGCTTTAAGTCCTTAAAAAAAAGTAGAAAAAAAAAACCACTTCTCTTCATAAACCTTTCTCCCACCCTATTTCAGTCTTTGGAACTCATGACTGATAATCCTCTTTGTTTCAAGAAAGGCATGGTTCATACGAAAAAAAAAAATGTTCACAAGATTACATGGAGAGATCGCCAAGTCCCCCCAAAACAATGCCTTAACAGTCAAGTTCATCTCAGTCCACATTCTGAGTATGTTTAGGGTAATGCTACCCTTTATGCACCAAGCTAAGAGAGAAAAACCAAACACCTCTATCCCTGAAATGCAGCAGGTGAAATCCTAGATTCTGCCCTTGGTTCTAACACTCGCCTCCAAAGGTGAGAGAGGGCACCTCACTCGAGATGTGTTTTGTAAGTTCTCCAGGACATCACCATCCATCAGTCAGAGCCCGTGTTAATACAGGCCTTCACATAATGAACGGTATACTTTGCAGATTTCTGTTTCCAGAAAAGAATGATTTAATATCATAAAATAAAGCTTCAGACCTCCATGCCAATTACTGTGTTTAAGTCATCGAAAGCCACCCGGGAAGGTTAGGGGAGCATGCTAGTGTTAAAGGAATGTGTAACCCGTCTGCAAAGAGAGGCCAAGTTCTGCTGCTTTCTGGGTAAGAAGAGCAACTTGCTAAAAGCTTCAACATAGTGAGAAGAAAATGTCAGACGCCCCAACCTTACTGCATTGGCAATAAACACGAGCCAATAACTAAATCATTGTCGCCGGTTCTACTTGTGGGTCAGGCTGAGACATACTGAAACACATAATCAAGTTCTTACTGGATTTTAATAGAAAAAGGAAAACGAGAGACACCACAGCCTACTACAATTCCTAAAAGTTATAAAGCAAAAGCAGTGTGTAAGGAGGAGGGGTCCCCGGTAAAGGAGTAAGGTTGCACTGGCAGACGGGAAAAAGAAAAGAGGAAAGCGCACCTTCTAACTAACCTTCTGTTAGTCCCCACCTGGGGGTCTGCTCTGAGACCCCAAACAGAAGTTTCCAATGAGGAAACAATAAAAATCTAAAAAACTGAAAAAACATCCCTCAAGTAAGACCAATGGACCTGAGGGTGAAGAGCAGTATTTCTGTTTTTGTTTTTGTTTTCCACAGGTCCTCTGGCCCTGGGAGCAGTGCCCGGCCAATCACAACACCTGAATGCAACAGCCACGCCTCACTCAGCAGTGGCTAAATTTAAAAAAAAGAAATAATAAAGGCAATATTTCACAGATCAATCAAAAAAAAAAAAACCAGGTAATGTATTTAAATTATTTTAACTTCAAGTGTTCTTCAAAGCTATAAATATATATGAGGGAACTAATTGTAAACTTCTCCCAGAAACCCAAATCCAAATTCATGTTGCCGTGTGAATTCAAAGCTAATAAATTACATCCTTCCAAGGAAAGCGTCCGCTGTAATAAAACACCCGCCCCAGAGAACTCAGAAGCCCTGATCCCAGCTAAAAGGATTCACGCCGTTAGAATTCCGGGCATATATATTATTTTTCTGTCGTTTCTCTCAACTTCTCTCAATTACTGATGTTCTCTACGTAATGAATTTTCTGGGGGCTGATGTGTGATTATGGCTATATTTTTATCTATATGTTTTGTGGTTCTTGTACTTAAGCTCTTTGCTCACAAATCCTTTATTAAAAGTACTAAATTGTAAAAAGCACATTCATATTTCATTCAGTGTTCCACACAGAAATGTGAGTTTCTGCAGCAAACACAGCTGCATAGAAAAGTTACCATAAAATAACACACTAGACTATAGATCTCTGCACTTTGAACATTTCAGCTCACAAGTAACTTTACTGGAACTAGGCTTTCCAGAACACTGCCATCTTCTTCCCAACACAACTCCTAACCATCTTTTCCATGCTGCAAATCAAAATCACAGGCTAAAAATTCACGATGGAACGCATGCACTTTTAGGCAAAAGCCAAAAACAAACCCATAGATGTTTCAAACTTGGTATGCCCAACTCTGAGACCGCTGATAGTTTCCATCTGTCACATCAAAATATTCGAGGTAGGAGCCTAACAAGCCAAAGACGTCCATATCCATTTTGATATGTTATCTCACGGGTCTTTAGATCTCAACTTGAAATAAACAAGCAGAAGACTGTGCAGTGAGATGGCCCAGGTGTGAAACCAAGAAATACAAGGCAGAAAGAAAAGGAAGGGGCCCTATTGAGTCCTAAGAATTCCAAGGTACCGATTCAAGACAAGAGAGAAGGAAAATGAAAAAGCTAAAGTCTGACCAATGCAAATGAGCATCTCTTCACAAAAATGTC
Source organism: Cryptoprocta ferox (assembly GCA_028646485.1). Lineage (NCBI taxonomy): Eukaryota > Metazoa > Chordata > Mammalia > Carnivora > Eupleridae > Cryptoprocta > Cryptoprocta ferox. The sequence continues at coordinate 19,761,841 of CM053563.1, forward strand.
TCTCCAGGGAATGCACACGCTGGCCTGGCCAGCTAGTAAGCCACTGACCTTTTGGGGGAAAAAAAAGGAATGTGGAATTAAAACTGCCAATAAGGCAAAACAATTACTCAACACACAGATTTCATGAGCAAATGAATAAATGGGTGAATGATGTGAACATGTGTCAGTTGTAGTCAGCATTATAAATGAATATGATATTAAAATTTGGAGGGAAAGAAACTGATATGACCCTCTGCCAAATCAAATCAATACATATGTTAAGAGGACCCGCTGTGTCTGGCCTGGGCTCCAAAGCAAGGGGAAGGCACTCAAGGGCATAAACCTCTCCCCCCTCACATGGCCTGACATCCAGCCAGCATCTAGGAGGGGCCAGGGCCGATGGCCCCCAGATCCCTGCCTTGGTCATAGACCCAATCCTGCCTGGAAGAGTCCTCCAGGTGACTGGAGGTGGGCTCCTGAACCCTGACCCCCAGGCCCAGACCTGGGGGTCACCAAATGGACCTCACCTGGCCAGAAGAATATGGCAGGCCCCACCCAACACAGATGCTCAACAACAGTTCCCAGCACCCATTTGGGTGCTGGGAAAAGCAGAAAATACAGCAATGCAGTTTCTCTGTGATGGAGGGGGCTGGGGCACAAGGGTTTATCTTAGGGGCTCAAGACTAAGGCCCCTGAACAGCCAGAGCTCATGCTCCTTATCAAGACCCGGATGCTCACTGTCAACACACACCTCCATTTGCAAAGCCCTTAATCTACCTAATTGACAGAGGACTCTCCTCCCTCCCCACGCAAATGGGGGAGCTGGGATGGTCCCGACTGGGTCCTCTTTGGGTCTAGCAGGGATATGACCCCATGCAAAGTCTCCTCTGCTCCTGGCAGGTGTCCCCAGCCCCACCCACCAGCTCAAGCTCCTTTCACGTTTCCTCCATGACCCTGACTGGAGTGGGGAGCTCATACCATCCACCCCATCTTAGGGAACCAAGACCCAGCAAGAAGCAAGTTCAGTCCCAGGTCCTGGAACTAATGAGAGACAAGTTCCCCAGCCTCCTGCCCCTGGGCCACAGGCCTCCCCACTCTTCCCTGGGTAATTTCTTGGGCTCTCATTTGGAAGTCTGCAGAGCTTCAAAAGAACAAATGTTGGGGTAAGAGATGTCTGTTTGCCTCACGTGATCTCCCCAATCCAGAGGTGAGGGACAGCCAGGAGCTCCCCAGAGGCCACAGCCACCTCCTCTGATGGAGGTATCCTTGCCAGTTGGCAGGCAGATACAAATCTGCCATTCCTCCTACAACTCCTCTCCACCCCATCAGGAACACTTGGGCTGTTCTGTTGCCCAGGATCTCCCCAAAGTGGGGAGGAAGGCGCAAGGCACTGGCAAATAGCCACTGGAGCAGCCCTGTGTGCCCAGGCCTTTCACCCTAAGTGGCCCCCGCAGCCCTCTCCCCTGCCACTTTCATTCCAGACCCAGGTACCTTACCTGGTCACCTCACCCGTCAGCCCCAGCTTTCTCAGGGAAATTGTTCATCCCTCTCCCTAGCTGGGGACAGGCAGCAGAAGGCCCTGAGAGCCCAGAGAGCCGGGCTCCCCTGGGCTGAGTTTGCAATGTGAGGGGGGAAAGTGACACATCTGGTCCCAGCTCTGACAAATTCTCTGAGCTTCAGCTTTCCCATCTGGAGAATGGGTTAAGACTTTCATTCCTCCTCTCAGGGGCTTCTGGAAGTGTCGGCTGAAGAAAGCATAAGTGAACCAGCCTTGAAAGGCATCCATGAGTTCTGCAAGCCATCTCTAGGCTCTCGGCTGTGTTTCCTAAGAGGGCCCCGAGATAAAGCTCTAAGAGCAGGGGGTCTGGGTGGGAGGAAGTGTTAGTGAGGAAGTGAGAAAGGAAGGAATCCAATACAAAGTGTGCCAAGGAGGGCACTGGGCTGAGGGCAACTGGGCCCACACCGGGATTCTCTAAGACACTGGGCAAGACCCACTCCAGGGTGTCCCAACCAAAGCAGGAAAAGGCTGGGTGTCTACCCACCAGCTCCCAGCCTGGCACTGATGGAGGGCTGCCCTGGAGGCATGCACCGCCCGCCCTTCTGGCCATGTACACACACATGCACACACACATGCACACACACATGGTAGTGAGAGCAGCCCCAGGCAGGGTCCAGATGCTTGCCTTCAGAAGCGGCGGCCGGCTGTGTGGGCTGTGGGGCCCCGACAGCATCTGCTATACCTGGCTACGCTGGTGTCAAAAAACAAACAGGAACTAGACTCTTTTTTCAAAGACAACCCCTAGGTTGTCAGCTTTCGAGAGAAACTGTGAACCCGGCTGATCATGGAAATTTAGTGAAAAATGAAGTCCTCTGGAGGCTGTCATGGCAAAGCCTCCAGTCAGCCCACCAGTGTCCTCCGACCTGCAGCCCCACATGTATCTCTTCATCACACAGAACTGTCAAGGGCACAGGGGCACCAGCTGCCAAGCTAACTGGTTGTGGAGGAAGAGGAATGACTAGGACCGGATCCCACCCTCCAGGAGCTTAGAGTCATGTCTGGGAGTTGAAGTGGGCCTGGAGACAGTCAGGACAAAAGGGCCAGGCCCTTTCCCCATTCCAGGAGATGTGGGACCCTAACTGGGCGTCAGAAAACATTTTTCGACCTGGACCTCATAACCAAAGCATCTGGAATCAAAATGTGTTCTGGTGAAAACCTCAAGCGTCCCTATAATCCAATGAATCAGAACCATAGATTCTTTGAGCAGCCCTGTTAATGGAAGTGTCCCTACATATTCCAGCTCCCAATGTCTGGAAAAGTTATGTAAGATTCACAGGTAAAACAGAGTCTATAGTCCAGCGGTAGGGAAATGGCATAAACTAAGTGAGAGATTATCACCTGCCCTTCCTTGGCCAGAGCTGGTGAGCTGTATCCAGGGCATGTGGACATGCTGAGTGCCCTTGATGTGTAGGCGCAGACAGGGGAGGGGGCAGCATAGCCCCGCCCTTGGGGGGTACAGGTGGGCAAAGCCAAGACCAGCCTCAGGCACGGCAATCTCCCGAGAGAGTGCAGGGACACTGAAGAGGGACACTCTTCAGCCTGGGCCACTGGGGAGTCTCCCTGGAGGATGGGGACAGGTTGATCTTCCAGACGGAGGGCACATGTGGAAGGTAGAGGGGCCTGGAGTATGCAAGGACCAGCTAACAGAAGTCAGAAGCCCGTGGTGCATGGGCTGTAGCCGTGTCCTCAGCTCTATAGAGTTGTACACTCCAAAAGAGGATACTTTCACTTGAGAGTGTCCCACAGACTGGGCTCTAGAGCTGAGCTCCAGCCCTGGGTCTGTCACCCAGAGGCTGCATGTACAGACACCCCACTTCTCCCACCTGAGTCCCATCTCTGCTGACCTCGCAGGCCTTTGTGCAAGTCCCCTACAATCCTGCATGTGACAATCCAGTGCCCTGGGGAAGGCCACAGGCATTGTTAGAGGGGACCCAGCCCCAAAGACAGAAAACCCTGGGTCCAAGCCCCGGGGTGGCCTGCAGCAGAGTCAGAACTGGATGCCTCCCCACCCCCCATTCCCCTTGTGGCTGTGGCCTTGAGTCCTCCCACATGCAGGACCTCCCCAGACTTGCAGAACATCAAGACAACCTGTTTGGGGGCTTCTGAAGAAACTGGGCCCCCCTCATTACACTGGTGACCCTTGTATCCTGTTTGAGAATGACCTTCTCCACTTTACCCCCAGACCTTCTTAGTAGTGATGGAGAAAATGCTCTAGACAAACAGTCATTAGAGAAAATGATTTGTATCACGTGCTCACACTTGCTCTACATCTGTCCTGAGTCATCTCCAGGACAGTGTCTCAGGTCCTGACACCTCCCTCTGCAGCCAGCAGGGGTGAGGCTGGTTTTGCCCAGCCCACGAGGCACCTGGCAGGGACCTGTCTGCACCCAGCCTGGTAATTCCCATATTCCCCGGGCTTTTTTTTTTCAGCATCATACATTATATTTAAGTCTCTCCAGCAATACAAATTTCAATTTGGCCAAGCTCTTTAATATTAATAGTTGTCAATCCAAATGCAGAGTGCATAATAAAAAATTTAATCGAAACGAATAGCTCACATATTTCTCTACCTCCTAAATATAGTTACCAATTAGACAAAAGATTTGGTTATATAACTTCGTAGAATTAAGGCCACCTACTAAAGACCACCGGTTAGGGCTCAGAAAGCCAAAATGCCAGATTCCATCCTGTTAATTACTTTTAAAGATAAAACACAGCCAACTCCTGGGCTCCGTTATCTGCTGGGGCACAAACTGAGGATGTAGAATCCATAGGCATGCAATTCAGGGGAGTCTTCAGGGCTAAATTATGATCAGGAAGTTCTCAATAATGACAAAACCATCATTTCTATAACGCTTTGTAGTGTACAAGGCCCAACCACTGGACTTTCTCAGGCTGGGGCAGGGGCTGTGACCAGCATCACCACCACCCCATTGCACAGACAGGATAACTGACTCAGAGGGTGGTCCCGGAGCCCTGTGCTCTGACCCCAGGCACGGTGCTTACCACAGCTCCTATCTCCCCAGACACAGGTTGTTCCTGTATCGTGTGAGGACCACGTGCTATTGTCTGTCCATTTCCCCCTCTCTGCTGAGAACATGCACATCGCCACTAGACCAGGGGTCACCGTCCCCAGAGCCCATCCAAACATCACGGCCAGAATGCCTCCTGAGGCAGGGCAGTGTGAACATCGGGGGCCTGACAGGGGGACCCCCTGATGGCCCCACATTTCGGAGAATCAAGTAGCTGGAAGGGACCCTGCCTCTCACATCGAATCCAGCCCTCTCATTTTGCAGCAGCAGAAACAGTCCTGGAGAGGCGAAGAGATCTGACCAGGGTCACAGAGCTGGTGAGTAGCAGAGCTGGGACCAGAACTCACACCCACACACTCACGCTCACGCACTCACACGCTGAGGAGTTCCAGAAGCGCTGGGTACGGGCCCTGGCCAGGCTCCCCCATCACGGTGCCTCCTGCTGGGCGCTCGGGGTATCTCTTCTGCAAATGCCTCCAGGCCTCTTCCGTGAGCTGCTCTGGGCTCGGCCCTGAGCTCCATCAAGCAGGAAGTTTAAATGAAATGGCTCCCAAGTTCCTTAAATGGTTTAATAAAACATATACTGACTGCAATGTGCAGTTTATAGTGGCAAACTATTGCCCCTCAGTTGGGAAAAATGACCTCCAGTCGGCAATATTACTTTCAGCTTCATGATTCTGGTCCGCTGTTGGCCATTCCCTCAACCCACCGGGCAATTCTTTTCCATAACGAGGCGGCCTGCAGCCACCGTGTGCCCCGCCGCCCGAGGTGCCGGGATGTGCCTGCTAACGGTCCATTCCGTAAGAAGACAAAAGACATAGCAGACCCATGACGGGGACACATACAGAGGACAGGAACACAGCATGGAGGGCAGAGAGGCGCCAAAAAATAAGTATAGGGGATTCAGAGAGATTTGAGGAAACTGAACACTGCTTCACACAGCCAGCTCCTGTGTGCGTGTGTGTCCCCGGTCCATGTGGCTCAGATCCGGATGGCCAGCAAGTCAACCAGATTGAGGGGGGGGGGGGGTATGCCTGCACTGCACAACCGCTCCTGGCATCTGCAGTCATGAGATTTAGACAATGCAGGGCCGGGCGGGGGGATGTAATGTGAATTTCTAAAACTCTACGACATTAATAACAAATAGCTATTAATAACGCTTCTAATCACAAATGCCATTTCCGATATTTGGTGCTGAAAGGTTTTTGTCTCATCTAAAAAAGTACTGGAATTTGACTGCCAGAAACTGATGACCTTTTATCCTAAACTGTGCATTGAGATGGCTTGTTAAGCTCATTAGTATTATATGGTGAATTAGATTAGACATTTTATGATTTTTCAAAAAAGGCTTTTTTGATATAAAAAAAGCAGCAATTTCCTTTTTTGACATTTTTCATTTTTAAGGTAATAAAAATGGCACATGTGTACCATGGCATAATGGATTAATTAAGGAATATTATGTTTATCCTAACTCTTAACCGAGTTGTACATCTCCATAAGTCACTCATAAAAATTAATGCATTATCTTACGCCATGGGATGATAGACCTATTTTTACCAAACCTGCTCGGAATACGTTGTTCTAAATTGAATTATTCTGAGAAATAGTGAATACCATATTCGGATATCATCAGTCCAAAATTATATTGTTATTTTAAAATGTTTTATTATTATATATAAAACCAAAACCTTCTTCCTACTGTGGCTTTGAATCGTCAGGCTATTCTGGCTCTTAGAAGATCAAGCTGGCCCCTCACCTACACTCCCAGGCAGGCTATTTTATATATCCTCTCATTCACAATGGATTTGTTGTTTAAAAAACACATGCGCTGCATCAAAGAACCACTGGACGATATTTTTTGGCTATTTCTTTGTGTCTTGATGGTAAATGTGAATATAAAGGAATATTCATGCAAGATTCATAAAGGCCCCAGATTTCTAAATCAAACAGATGAAAAATCCCTAAAAATAATAATGTCCAGATGTTGCTTATTTAAATGAGTTGTTGCCATTTAATGTTGCCAATCACAAAAGTGATAGAATTTGTGAATTTCAAGGTATTCGTAATTTACAGAGGATTGTAATTTTTTATCAAGGGAGCATCCAGGGCGGTTAAAATCAGCAACTTCAAAAAATACAAATGATTCTTTCACGGAGGATACCTTTGTAACCTTGGCCTCACACCACAACGCCCACACTCTCAAGCTGGAGACTTTCTTTCTTTTCCAGGCTCCCTTCAGGGGAAACCGTAACTTGCCAGGCCAAAAATGCAGATTGTTTTTAATGTGCTAGAACTTCCAAATTGGAGGGACTCTGAGGAATCATATAGACCTAATCTCTCTTTTTTATTGGTGAGAAAACTGAGGTCCAGGAACTCAAAATATTTGACCCAAAGTCCCTCAGCTGAGAAGAAAGAAGCTACTAGAATCTAATTATCCAAGGTCCAGGCTGGGACACTGCTCACCCTCTAAAATTTAGGTGCAACATTAATATAATCCCAGAGCACTGCACTGACAAAGGGGCTTGTGAGGAATGGAGACACCCCCCCACCCCCCGACCCCTTTCCAGACCAGCTCACCTCTAGGTCTGGGCCTGGTAACCTGCACTTAAAACAGTCCTCCCAGGAATTCCAAATCTACCACTACAATATGTTCCCTGGCCCATGTTTCCCAGATTCTGAAAGAGTGTCTTTGGGGAGTCTTGATAACCACGTGATATAACTTCGTGATAACCACGAAGGAGTCAGCAAATCGGTCTTTCGTGGTTATCAGGGTCCCCACCCTAGAGCTACCAGCATTGGGAGACCCTCAACCAGATGACTGTCAGGAGGATGGCTGGTTGAGAGAGCCCGGCCCCGGCACAAATACCTCTCTCTGAGAAACCCTGGAGGAGGCACAAAGCTCCAACTCCACATTCTGGGCCAGGCCCTCCCAGGGGCTCCCCTGGGCTCTGCACTGCATGCCCAGTAAAGGAAGAGTGCTGTCCCGCACAGCTAGTGACGTGGGGTGTGACCCACAGGGAGACACCATGGGTGTGCCTCCTCTGGTCCAGAGGCCAGCTTGTGGGGGGCGTGTCTGGGCTTCACTCAGAGTATGTGTGGATGCTTCCTTAGTTCCTAATGGGTGTCCAGAATTGGCCACTATCCTAAATGGGAAGGGGTGCTGGGGAGGACCTCGTAGGATTGCTGGTGAGCAGACCTATGTGAAAAACTCGAGTCCCAGAGGGCGCTCTCTCAAGGCCAGGAGACCTGCTGCCTGACACCTGAACTCCTCGTGCAATGTGTACACAGTGCATCCCCATGCAAGGTGTACCCAGTGTAACAAAGCACAGACCCCACTGTTCCACTGTTCCTTTGGCCTGGAGAAAGGGCTACCTGGGGGGAGGTTTATCCAGCATGCAGCCACTCCTTCTCCTGAGCTGCCACCACTCCACACATTCTAAGATGCTATCTGAATTCTCCAATCCCTCAGCCACCTCCCAGCGCCACCCTGCGGACACGGGAACGCCCACCCACACGGTAGCTGTCACCTGTGTCCCTGCTGGGGAAAGGTTTTTCTGCTCTCCCAGCCCCACTCCTGAACGTGTCAGCTGCCTGAACTCAACAACCTTTTTAAAGCTCAGTCATAAAACACTCAGAGGTTCAAAAAGGAAGTGGCTTCAGGTCAAACGTGTTCTATTACGAAAATCACTTACGTAGATATCGCGTGAAGCTGGATGTAAACTTCCCCGTGCATGTCTTTGCCGAACATATATTAGGAGAGTAAATAAATAATCATAACTGGAAGACACCAGCAACAAGATGCCTAGTAACGTCACAGTAGGGTCTGCAAACCGGCCTTTCGTTAGAACCATCTAGTTGAGGGGCGCCTGCGTGGCTCAGTTGGTTAAGTGTCCCGACTCTTGGTTTCGGCTCATGTCACCATCTTAGGGTTCGTGAGTTCAAGTCCTACATTGGGCTCAGTGCTGACAGCGTGGACCCTGCTTGGGATTCTCTCTCCCTCTCTCTCTGCCCCTTCCCTGCTCTCTCTCTCTCTCTCTCTCTCTCTCTCAAAATAAATAAATTAATTTAAAAAAGAATAAAGAACCATCTAGTTGAACGCTGAAGACAGAATGCGGACAAGGGAAGATGCTCAGGCCTTGGACTGGGCTTCACGGAGGTTTGGGAAACGCTGTGGGGAGGGTATCCGTGTCTGCAGCACAGAGGAAGTAGCCCAGTTCTGGCCACCGGGAGCCCCTCCCTGACTCAGGCCTCGGGGGGCCTCTCAAACACCCCCTCAGTCACTTTGCTGGGCTGTCTTCTCCCTGCCTCCAAACTCCAGCTCTAAAGCCCAAGGCCCAAGGTCCACCAGGGGACCCCAGCGCAGGTGTTAGAACAACAGTGGGGCTCATGGGCACCGCAGCCCCCACAGGACCCAGATGCCACAGGGAAGACCATGTGTCCACGTGTGCCTCCTTCCCCCCCAACTCTGCTCCAAGCACATGAGGTGAACGGGGAGCAAGAGCAGCTCTAACACCACATCTCAGCAAACTTGCTGTACTGGATGCCTCGCTGACCCCAGGGTGCCCAGGCAGAGAGCAAGTCAGGGGCTGCCCCAGACCCTGGGGTACCCTGGGCAGAGAACAAGTGGGGGCTCCCCCAGACCCAGGCGTGCCCAGGCAGAGAGCAAGTTAGGGGCTCCCCCGGACCCTGGGGTGCCTTGGCAGAGAGCAAGCGGGGGGCCACCCCAGACAGCACTCTGCCGTGAGAAGAAGCAGCCACCATGGCAAGACCTACACCCTGGAGACTTCTGCCCATTTTCCTGGCTGGTCCCCAGATTCTCCTCCCAGACACTTCTGCACAGTTACAGGCTAAAGGCAGGGGGCCTCCTTCAGAGGAAGCTCACTGACTGGTGTCCCCAGGTGGTGTTGGCCACCTGGGACCATGACCAAGGAGAACCACCATGGTGACTTCTTCCGAAGGGTAGTCAGGGGCTCTGAGACCTGGCCCAGCAGAGCATGGGGCCATGGTCTGCTCTCTTCCCCAAACCACAATACGCCTAATCTTGGTGGCCACACTCCACTGGACTTCCCCACAAGCAATTCTCGTGTCCCTCAGCCTACACAACTGCCCCTGTGGTCTACACGGGCTCTCTCTGGAAGGCAGCATCGGGCATTCGGGTCACAACATGAGATAATGACAGTGCTTTTTGCATGGGATCCTTGAGAGAATTAAATGAGATCATGCATACAAAACCAGGACAGTGCCTGGCACTTGGTAAACAGTCAGCAGTCACTCACAGCTGCCACATTTGATTTCATCCCAAGCTGAGGCCAGACCTCCCTACAGGTGTGAGCTCTTAGGGCCAAAAAGCATGTTTGAAAGACTTATTGCAGGACAGGGCAGAATCAGGGACAAAAGGAGCCACACCCGGGAGCAAAGAGGACAAGAGAAACCTGCCTGGTTTTTCTCTCAATTGGAGAAGAAACAGTCACCATCCCACGATTGGAAGTCTTGCCTTTATTTCAGAGATTTACATTTTTTCCTACCCAGAAATCTTTTTCTTTTCTTTTCTTTTTTATTTTTTATTATAGTTTATTGTCAAGTTGGTTTCCATATAACACCCAGTGCTTATCCCCACAAGTGCCCTCCTCCATGCCCATCACCCTCTTCCCCTCTCCCCTACCCCCATCAGTCTTCAGTTTGATCTCAGTATTCAAGAGTCTCTCATGGTTTACCTCCCTCCCTCTCCCCAACTATTTTTCCCCTCCCCCTCCCCCATGGTCCTCTGTTAAGTTTCTCCTGTTCCACTTATAAGTGAAAACATATGGTATCTGTCCTTCTCTGCCTGACTTATTTCACTTAGCATAACACCCTCAGGTTCTATCCATGTTGCTACAAATGGTCAGATTTCATTCTTTCTCATTGCCATGTAGTATTCCATTATATATATAAACCACATCTTCTTGAATCATTCATCAGTTGATGGAAATTTAGGCTCTTTCCATGATTTGGCTATAGTTGAAAGTGCTGCTATGAACATTGGGGTCCATGTGCCCCTATGCATCAGCACTCCTGTATCCCTTGGGTAAATTCCTAGCAGAGCTATTGCTGGGTCATAGGAAAGTTCTATTGTTAATTTTTTGAGGAACCTCTACACTGTTTTCCAGAGTGGCTGCACCAGTTTACATTTCCACCAACAGTGTAGGAGGGTGCCCATTTCTCCACATCCTCACCAGCATCTATAGTCTCCTGATTTGTTCATTTTAGCCACTCTGACCAGTGTGAGGCTATCTCAGTGTGGTTTTGGTTTGTATTTCCCTGATGATGAGTGATGCTGAGCACCAGAAACCTTTTTTCAAAACGTTGACAAGGAAGTGCACCGTGTGAAGCAGACAGGCATGGGGTGGCCCTGGAGGGGCTGGGAGATCCCAGAGCCCCCAGCCCCCAAGCCTTCATGCTCTGTGTAATGACTGTAGGCATACTTGATGACATTAGACCGGTGGTTTGCTAAGTTCAGTCCTTGGACCAGCAGCATTGCCGTTGCCGTTGCTTGTTGTAAATTCAAGTTCTTGGACCCCACCTCAGACCTTCAGAATCAGAAAATCTGGATTTCTGTTTTCACAAGCCCTCCAGATGACTGTGATGCTCAAGTCAGCTAAAGATCCATTGTGCTCCCTAGGGCAGTGCTCGACCAGGTTACACAGCTGATTTGGTTGGTCTGGGGTGGGGTCCAGACTTTGATGGGGCTCAGATGCTCCACGGGCACTACAAATCAGCAGCCAAGGCTGAGAGCCACCGTCTAGCCCCTGGCAGCTCCCGGGAGCAGAACCACGGCCTGGGAGCCTGTCTGGTGTGTAGATCCCTGGCCCCCAGACCCTGAGTCAGAATCCACATTAACCATGATCCCAGAATGGTGTGTATATAACTGGCACCTGCTCTAGCTGATTCTGCTTAAGATTGGAAAGAAACATGTACTCCATGTGGTCCAAACTCTTTCCCTGCTGGGTGTGAACCTGAGGCTGGGCATGGCCTGAGACGCCCCAGACCACCCTGGCTACTGCAGCAGGTGGAGAATCTAAACAGTGTCCTCACACATGGGCCGGCCCTTCTTCCCATGCCCACACAGCCCCCAGCCAAACATGCTTGCCTCAACCTTCCCTTGGAAACTTCTCTCATCCTTCAGTCTGAGGCATCAGAGAAGGGGTGGAGGGAGCTGCCCCACAGGAGGAAGCTGTGGCTGAGAGGTGTCTGGGGGGACAGAGATTCCACTGGGCCTTCCACAAACCCCCAAAATGCCTCCTGGGGGGCACGGTTGCCATTCATGAAGACTTTTGCTGCTCACTGTCTTGTTACTGGCAGCCCAATCATACTGGGGACGTTATGTGTCCAGAAACACAGAAGTCATGTTTACACACACACACACACACACACACACACACACACACTGGGACCCAGAAAGGAGAAACAGAAATTTTAGGGATAATTCCAGCATCCATCAAACTTATCTTTTTACTGTCAATACTGCCTTAAGTTAGATTTTGTTAAGAAACCAAAACAATACTGTTGAGCCTAGCTCGCTCATGAGAGCATCTTAGATGTGAAATAATCCACACACATGAACCTATGGAAAATTTGATTATCTTCTTGCAGGATTCCAGGAAGAAAATTAAAAAAGTCTTGGGGTAGGGAAAATTCAAGACATATATGCCTGCATCTTGCCTCTCTCTCTCTCTGTCTCTCTGTCTCTCTCTCTCTCTGTCTCTCTCTCTCTCTCTCTCTCTCTCACACACACACACACACACACACACACGGCAATCAAAGTTCTTTCTCCTCTGGGCTGCAAGCCTTCAGTGTTGGGGGTCACACCTCACCCACCAGGGCTGAGCACAGGGATCCCTGATGAAGGCGCTGAGCTACCAGTCAGCAGAGTCACCAAGAGAACAGGTGAACAGTCAGGACAAGGAAGAGGTGAACAAGAGAACAGTCAGGGCCAGAGGCATCTGTGGGCCATCCTACTACCAACTCCTGGGCTATGGACAGGCAGACACCAAGACCAGGCCAAGGCCCAAACTTAATCTTTAAACAGAAAAGAAAAGTCATGGATCTCCCCTTTTCCAAAGCATGTTATCACTCTCTTCTCCCACTTACTCTCAGGCACAAAGCAATTTCCAGCCCAAGTCATTCCTTGCATGTTTCCCAAGCACCTACGAGGCACATGCCCATTGCTTAAGGCACCACTGGCAGATATTCAAGCACGAAACTCAAAATCCAAAGTCACTGCAGTCCTTCTCGCAATGCGCTACCATGCTGGTCACATTATCATCCTACAGCTCAGATTCTCATACTTTCCTTTGTGCAAGGTGAACTTCACCAGAAAAAAGGGTAGGGGTCCAGCAGAGCTTAAGCCACAGCCAAGAGTTCACGGAAAACGCTGTTGTGCGCCACACTGTGACTGCATGAAGCCTACTGCTGAAATGCAGTAGTGACTGGGGGGGAAGGTCACACATTCCCAAACATAGTAGGGGAATCTTTGCTTTGCTTGAGACAGACCCAAGACCAACCATTCCCCGGAGCCCCCCAACATTCCCTAACCTTGGATTGATGGCTTATTTCCATAACGCACACAAATATGTAAAATCAACTAAGACATCTCTCTCCTTTGGAGAAAGAACAAATAAGTATCCACACTTTGTCCTCCACATGGAAAAATGTCAGAAGGTTCCTGGTACCAAGTCCACACATCCCAGCGGACCAAGAGGGAGGTAAGGAGGGGCGGAGGCAGGGAGACAACTGTCTGCTGCCTCAGTAGCAGCCCCTGATCATCTGAGCCAGAGGCACAAAGGGGGTGGCCGAGACAGTCCCTGGGAGATGGGACAGCAGATCCCCATGTTCAGAGGAAAAGATTTGGGGCCAGCCAAAGATATCTATGCTAGGACTCATGCCAAACAGCATGTGATCAAAAAAATGAAGTGAAAAGAATCAATCAACATGTTCTTCTGTATACCCTGGTTTTCTTTCCTCTGGGTTAGGAAAATAATTCACTTTTTTAATGCAAGAAGAAGTTATCGATTGGCTTAGCTTTCCTTCTAATCCCAAGGAAATGCTGCGCATGTAGACATGCAGGCATCCTGAAACTATCTCCTTCTTCAGCAGAGTCAAAAGCTCACCCTGCTATGAGGCATGGGGCAGAGGTCTTAGAATTCACATATAAGAAGTAAAGGAAAGTTCAGCTCACCTGGTACCACCCGTCACCTTCATTCTCTCCCTTAATGTGCCCCCTCTCCCAATGACAACATCACATCTTAATATTATCACCTTTTTTTTCAACTAGGACCTGACCTCAGGCTCACTAAAGCCCTACTGAGTGTTTGCTATGAAGAGCAATCTCCAAAGGATGGTATTTACGGTGATGGTGACAATCACAAGATGTGGGGTCACAAGGACAGGCACGTGCCTCCTGGTTTAGCCATGTTCGGATGTGGCACTTGTGCAAGTTAGCTAGGTGTGCTGAGCCTCAGTTTCTTTGTCTGCAGAGCGGGTTGCTAAGGCAGTTAAACAAGATGAGAGCTTTCTGTAAAGGGCCATGGGAGAAATACTATAGGTTTTACAGGTGCCACAGCCTCTGTCCCACCCACCCAACTCTGCCATTATGGTGAAAGCAGCCACGGGTGATCCATCAATAAATGAGAATAGCCTGGATGCCTAGAAAATCTTCTATACGAACAATGAAATCTGAATTTCATATACTTTCCATGTTGTCACGGGACATTGTTTTTCTTTTGATTTTTCTCAATTGTTTAGAAATGTGAAAGCCATTCTTAGCTCATAAGCTATACAAAAACAAGCAGAACCACAGTGAGATATCACCCCACACCCATCAGGATGGTTACCATCAAAAATTCAGACAGCAGGTGTTGGGAAGGATGTGGAGAAATTGAAATTCTTGTGCACCATCACTAGGGATGTAACATGGCATGGCAGCTATGGAGAACAGTATGGAGGTTCCTAAAAAAATTAAAAGTAGAGCTACCAGATAACCCAACAATCCCACTTTTGGGGATATGTCCAAAAGAACTGAAAGTGGGATCTCAAAGAAATATTTGTATGCCCATGTTTATAGCAGCATTACTCACAATAGCCAAGATATGGACACCTGAGTGTCCACTGACATATGAATGGATAAATAATATGTGCTGTGCATACACAGATACCCACACACAGTGGAATATTATTCAGCCTTAAAAAGGAAGGAGATCCTCTCATACGCTACACTGTGGATGAACCTTGAGGACATTATGCTAAAGTAGAGCCAGTCACAAATGAGCAAGTACTTTTTGAGTCCACCCATATGAAATACCATGAATGTCAAATTTAGAGAGACAGAAATTTAGAGAGACAGAAAGTAGAATGGTGGTTTCCAGGGGTTGGAGGGAGAAAATTACAGGGAGTTACTGTTTAGTGGGTATAGCATCTGCTTGGGACGATGATAAACTTCTGGGGGTGGACGGTGGGGATGGTCCCACAACAATGTGAGTGTACTTACCACCACTGAACTTTGGGTGCCCTTGAAAAATGTGAAACTTTCAATAGCAAAAGATATGTGTATGTCACTACAGGTTTCAAAAGCTTTTTTTAATAACTACCAAAAAATAGGCAGTGTGCCGGGTATGACCCACAGGCCATTGTTTACCAAGCCCTGGCATAGGGCATAAGAGCAATGCAGTAAAGCATCACCCCAAAAAGGAAACTGAGGGGAAGGGTACCCGTTATATGTGAAAAGAGAGCACAGAGGCAAATGAAGGGCTTTTTAAGATTATTCATTCAAGTCTACCAAGCACCCACTCTGGGCCCAATTATCATCTGGGCACGGACACAAAAACAGAGGCACCTCCAGGCTCTAAAACCCAAGCCTTCCATCCTGCACCCCAACTGTCCAAGGGCAGTCCCCAGTGTGTATGGGAAGACATGCCCTAAGGTGCGCTGGGGCGCCCCATGGGCCAGGAGGGGGAGGCAAAGCCACACAGGCATGCGCGTGGCTCATACGTGGAGGCACACCCTGCTTGGAGTGGTCAGTGATCTTGCCAGGGATGGAAAAGTTCAATGAATACAAGGGTGACTTTAATTATATGTTGTCGCTGAATAGCAGTGGTTACGATGGTACAATTACACATGTATTTATCAGCAAGATACTTGCATACATAATAAACCAAAAGCAAAACGTTACATTTCAGTGGACGCTTAAAATATAAAATTGGGCCACGATGCAAAGCAGCCCCACTCACAAAGGGGTGGGACAGAAAAGTCACGAAGCTCTCCCCTCCCTTTCAAGAGCTGGCTGTTCCCACCCACCATGACCGCGTGGCATCCATCCCAGGAATGTACTCCCCAAACACCAAGTAAATCCCAAACCCCAGTGGTGTGTCAACAATGGTCGTTCACAGAGGGGAAGCTGACTTCGGAAACTCACCACCTTTCTGATGCGCTCTGAACTTGCTAACCACCACGGTCCCCGGGGGTGCCGGGAAGACCGCACGCCTGGCAGCATCGGGGGGTTCCTAGCTCTGGTATGAGTCTGAGGGGAAAAGGCTAATTATCTGAAAATGGCCTATACTTTCCTTAATCTTGAATAAATAGAGAGAGAAGGGAAAAGATGACGAAGCAGAGAGAATGAAAATAATAGCAGCAGCACACGTGTGTTGAATGCCTACTTGAGCCAGGCATTGTTTAAAGCACATTATATAGACTAGTTGTATAATCGACTAGGTTGTCATTACTGCCATTCCCAATTTACGGATGAGAAAACTGAGGCACAAGACTAAGTCCCCCAACACACAGTCACGCAGCCAGTGAGTGGGGGACCCAGGGTTCTAACCCAGGAAACCTGGCTCCAGAGACCACACATTTGTGATGGGTTGTCAGGCCTTGGGGTCATTTATCTCTCTCTTTGTTATTACTTCCATACTGGTATGGGTCAAGCGTGGGGTGACTGTTCACCCTCATCTATGGGAATAAGTTTTCCAATAGACAGTGTCCTCTATATGTGGACTTGGGAGCCCCAGTGCTCAGAGCCTCAGCCTGTGTCCTCAGGATGGCTGACCCCACATGGCCGGGCACTGGCCAGTCCCACACAGATCAAGCATGGCAAACCTGAAAAGGACACATGAGAATCTCTAAAAGAACATGAAATACAATATAAGTAGTTTACAATATACAGGAGACACACAACTAGTCATCTGGACAGGAAGTCTTCTGAGCCTCATAAACTCCTTGTGCCACATTGAAAGAGGTCACCTTTTCCTACTCTGCTTCTGTGTCTTCAGTCTCAGTCTTACTGTGGATGTGCCTTCATGGATGTCTACAGATGTTGACACAACATGGCACTCATGTACAGATGTGGCCTGGCACAGTCCTAGACATATTTTTCTATTTTAAAAACTGGATTGAAAAGAAGGCATAATGACAGTGGTTTTGTATACCTGACCATTTTAATGTAAAAAAAAAAATGAGAGGGCAAGGAGTAAAGAGATGGTCAAAACTGGGATTTCATTTGGACTGTTAGGCCTACTATTCTAAGATCTTATTCAGGTTTGAAATAAAACCCCATCTATCTGCCCATCCATGTATCTATCAATCCATCCATCTATCTATCCATCCACTTACCCATCCATCTTTTTCATCCATCCATCCATCTATCCAGCCGTCCACCTATTCATCCATCCATCCATCTATCCATCCATCCACCTATTCATCCACCCATCTATCCATCCACCCATCTATCTATCCATCCACCCATCCATCCATTCATCCACCCATCCATCCATCCACCCATTCATCCATCTACCCACCCACCCATCCACCTATTCGACCACCCATCTACCCACCCATCCTGCCAGTCACCAGTTTTATTGAGAATCTATTCTGCATCAGACACCATTTCAGGAAAAATAAAAGCAACACTGAAGGTCACACACAAAGCTCTTCTCTGAGCAGCACTATACTGTAGTGGGAGAGACAAACCAAAAACCAATAAAGGAGGGGTGGGTCACCAAAATGTTTCCTGCACCAAACATCACAATGTATTTGAAATCCACCTAAAGCAAAGGTAAATCAGAGCCATTTCCTCATTTGTTGTTATCATCAAGGATCAGTTGTAAAAGCAAACAAGAGTGTCTTCTATGGAAATGCTAACAGTACAAAAGTGTATTCTGATGTGGCAGAAATCATTTGAGGGCAAATACTACAAGCAATATTTTTATGACAAAAGCTTTATTTTTCATCTTCTCTTCCTTGATTTAAATATATACATGTATGTGGGTGCACACGTATCAAGATTCAGGTATTTCAATATAAATTTTGTATTCAAAATACTTTTCCTGATTTCAGTTGATTGCATATCTCGAGCCAATGTTGCAGCAGTAATTTTTGTTCTGAATCAAAAGCAAGGATATATCTCTCTTTCTCTCTCTCCCCCACCCTTTCTTTCTCTCCTGTGCTCAACAATCTCTCCTTCCTCCCCTACCCTCCATCCCTAAGAAGCCCAAATATCAAACTGTTTTCAAAGCTGAGTGGTATCAAGGGCAAAACCTGTTCCTTCCGATGCATTTCCCTGCTGAAGGTTTCAGGGGCTGTGGGGCCAAGGCGCTGGCGAAAGCCACGTCACAAAGGCATCAAAATAGAAGGACAAACCTTCCCACTTTGATTTGAGTGTGTAATTGTTTGAATACATCTCACCCGCGCTACAATAATGTCAT
Organism: Cryptoprocta ferox; assembly: GCA_028646485.1. NCBI lineage: Eukaryota > Metazoa > Chordata > Mammalia > Carnivora > Eupleridae > Cryptoprocta > Cryptoprocta ferox. The sequence continues at coordinate 19,780,140 of CM053563.1, forward strand.
CCTTGGTTGACACAGATTTTAAAGCCTTTTGAAAAGGTGGAATGTTATCAATCATAGGCGTGATTATAATGGGATTTAAGTGGAAGAAGCTAAGATTCAGACCCTCACTGGGGCCAGGCTCTGTGACGGAGATGGGAGGAGAAAGAAGTAAGGCAGCTGGGTTTCAGCCAGGAAAAGGATGTGGTGTATCGCCTTCATCCACACATCTCCCCTCCCAAAGTCAAATATGTCCCAAAGAAGCACCACAAAACTCTGGAACCCCAACTGGAATTCCCCCACCCCCAAAATCAGTCTGCTGCTGTTCCTATCACATTAGACCAGTGGCTCTCTAGCAGGGATGGCTGTGCCCCCACTGGGGACACTTGGTAGTGTCGGGAGACATTTTTGGTTGTCACAGTGGGGGGAATTGGGTATGCAATTGGCATCTGGTGGGTGAGGGCCAGGGTGCTGCTTAAGCCCCTACGGTGCACATGCTGGCCCCCACAGCAATGACTCGCCCAGCCCAAATGTCAAAGGGCTGAGGCTGAGAATCCCCACCTTTGATTCACAGAGGTTGAGCCGAAGATGGAAGGTTTGAAGACGCTCCGACTGGCTTTGCTACGCTCCTGTTCACCAGCAGACCAAGGCAGGTGACAGAAGAGAGGACAAAGCGGGAGAGGAAGAAAGGACTCTTTGAGCCAAATTACTTCCTCTTTTGCCTTTTGATCGAACACACACTTTCCTTATTACACGTCAGAAGAGGCTGGAAACCCAAAATTTATTTTCTTCAAGGAAAAACAACCCAGGATCTGCTGGTGGCAGGTCCCTGAGACTGCCCAACCTCTCCCTGACAAATCACGATACTACCTACAGATGTCAAATGCACCCACTGAACCCAATCACATGCCCGGATTACTAAGGCAGAGAATTGTGAATTTCATTAAATATGTTAAAGGGGAAAAAATCAGCTTTGAAAAATAGTAATCCTGTCTTTCAACAAAAATATTATAGGAAGCTATGAATTTGGTAGATCCGAATAGGATGTTGGTACATGTTTTACTAAGGTAATATAATGGCACACTATTATTAGATCACATTAATCATTACTGTGCCAACGGCGCTGACAGCCCCACTGAAAAGGATTGAAAGCCCTGGTAATGGATATAAATTACCCATTGTGTGATAAAAGGATTTTTACTAAGAAGGTAAGAATAAAACAGCAAATTTCTAATATAACTGTTGTGTAAAAACCAAAATAAAAGTAATCCATGGTCAGTAATATCCACAAAATCAGAAGTAAGCACTTTTTCAACAAGATAAAGTCACAATAAAAAATATATATTCAGTACAATGTGAAATTAATTTCTGAGTGCGTAATTCCGCTATCAATTTCGCTGGTTGTGTAGTGACCTCTGAGGCCCATGGTCAGGAGGAGGTGGGCTCTGGGCTAATGAGATCTGAGGGTGAGTTTACAGAGATATCTTGGCTAGCCCAGAGGAGGCGGGTGCAGACATCAAATGCGGCACTGCCCCTTCGTTCCATGTTTTAAGTTTTTATCAGCCTCGATGCCAGGAAAACACTCCATTACTGAGTCTGGGGTCTTGAGTCTGAGATGACAAATGCAAAGCTACTCTGGGACAAGTTTCCTCCAAGACTGGGCCAGGCCACGGCCTGCGGGGGGCGGGGGGGAACGGGGAAACGGCCGCAGGTGGTGCTCCTGTGGGGCCACGTGGCTTTGGGCAGCAGCCGCACCGGCTCCCGTTCCAGCCGCCAGCCACTGGGCAGCACTTCTTAAGGATGTCACACGGAGAGAAAGAAGCCAACCTCGGGGTGCCTGGGTGGCTCAGTCGGTTAAACGTCCGACTTTGGCTCAGGTCATGATCTCACAGTTCGTGGGTTCGAGCCCCGTGTCGGGCTCTGTGCTGCCAGCTAGCTCAGACCCTGGAGTCCATATTCGGATTCTGTGTTTCCCTCTCTCTCTGACCCTCCCCTGCTCACGCTGTCTCTCTCTCTCTCTCTCAAAAATAAATAAAACATTAAAAAAAAAAAAAACAAGAAGCCAACCTCGCAAGGCTCTGCCCCACCTGTGATCCTGTTTTGAGACTTTCTGAGCGTGTCTTGACATCACACACTCATCCCACCTAGGAGACCTGGGACCCCTGTTCAATTCCCAGGGAATTTTGAATCCAGAAGCTTCCCCATAACCCATCTCAGTCCAGGGAGGAAAAGGGAGTAGCTGGGAGAAGGCTTCCCCAGCACAGGGGTCTGCAACCCAAACAGGGCAGCCTGGACAAGCCACAGACTCACAGACAGACACCACTTCAACGAACTACAAAATGATGTTCCTTACCAGGCAAGTCTTAGAGCAACGGAGGAGCTCCCTCCTGGCTGAAGGGTATTCTTAAAGCCGTGGTGCGCAGGAACTGCAAAAATAAGACCTGTTAGCAATTCTCCACGTTGGACATATCGACTTCAATAAGACAGGTAAACAGCATTCATCCAAGGTAACAATTTGCCAGGCTAGTCAAGAGTCTAACAACATTTAATAGCCCCACTGCCCCAATTCATTGAGCAATTTAAAAATGGGAACTATGTGACCTTTGCTGCAATAAACCCAATTTGCTCAGCTCCTTTTAATGGAAAATTGCCACCTGCAAAAAGAGAAGGGGGTGGGGCTTCTAACCATTTCTCCTCCAGATGGGACAGAAGACATAAGCAAGTAAGAGAGCTCCTGCTCTCTGTCTCTGTCTCTTTCTCTGTCTCTTTCCCTCACTCTCTCTTTAGAATTCTAAAGGCTGAAGAACTGAGGAAGTCGTCGGGGTTTCTTTTTTCTCTCTGATTTAAGGAGCCCCCTTCAGTAGACCACAATTCCACCCAAATTTCAATTGCCCACACCTGTTCAGTGGCCAGGGCAGGATTCAGTGCGTCCAAACCAGGAATCTGCAACTGGCCCACCCTCTGGCATGTTGTGTGGCATCAGAGTCCCCTCTCCTGAACCAAGAACAGGAAAGCAGGAGCCAGTTAGGCATTTTACTTTCTCCTGTCTCATTGCTGAAGTAAGCCCCATCCACAATGGCATGCTCGGACGAGACGGGGGCCTAGATGGAAAGCCCAGATGCCCGCCCACGGTGGCCCCAGAGCAGTGGGCTGGGATGATCAAGCCAAGCCCCAGCCGGTGATCTCCAGTCCACTCCTTGGGTCCAGCCACGCCTGGTCCAGTGCAATTCAGAATCCAATTTACAGAAGGGATTTTACAAGGTAAGCAAAAGTTCCCTCTTGATAAGTTACATTTCACTTCCCCCCAAGTTGTGCATTCTGATATTACAGAAGTGAGATTCCAGTAGGGATTCGAGGGTGTGTCTACAAATGGGAAACCAGAAGATGCACTCAGAGAGCCCACGGTGGCTGCCCCAGTCCATGATGACAAAATTTGGACATGAATCCGCTGGCTTACAACATTCCATCTAACTTCCAAGATTGATTTCTGGCAACCTAAAAAAGTGTTTGCTGACTGAACGCTGAAAATGCTTCCTCAAAGTGTAACAGGGACACTGCTATTTGTCTTTAAATTTTTTTTAATTTTTTAAATTTATTTTTGACCGAGAGAGACAGACAGAGCATGAGCAGAGGAGGGGCAGAGAGAGAGGGAGACACAGAATCTGAAGCAGGTTCCAAGCTCTGAGCTGTCAGCAAGGAGCTCGATGTGGGGCTCAAACTCGTGAACCATGAGATCATGACCCGAGCAGAAGTCTGCCGCTTAAGTGACTGAGCCATCCATGTGCCCCAGGACACTGCTATTTGCAAACTAATGTCTACCTGCCTATCTTGAGACATAAAGCAAAAGTTTACATCTCAATCATCTGCAACAAGGAAAGAAATCACACGTCTCTCTCTCTCTCCCTCAATCAGATTATCTTCTGCATTTTGTTTTTCCCGTATCAACATTGAAATCTAGAGAGTGCAAAACCAATGCCCGATGCTGTGCTTCCCCAGGCCTGTCCCAGCTGTGAGCAGAACAGCCCCCAGCACCCGGCTGGCCCTGCGAAGACTAACTCGCTTTGCTCACGAGACTCCTTCCTTTCAGGGAAGGGGCTGTAGGAGGTGGGGGACGGACTCAGGTTTTAGACCCAGGCTTATGGCTTGCAAAATTCTATGACTCTTCTCCAGGGGCTGTCTGCTTAGAAGTTTTGTGAATCCCCGTGACAGGGAGAACACGGAGGGACATCATCTGGCAGGGTCCCACACCCACTTGCCCACGGGCTTCACACCATTGATCAGAACATCACCAGTTCCTGCGCTTTGCCCTTGGGGCAGTGATGAGAGCTTCTCTGCCTTAAATGGTCAAGGCCCCAGCCCCAGCCCCGTGGCTGCGCTGGGGCTGTGCCCCAGGAGGTGCTCTCCTAAACGATTAGGGGGGTTATCCGAAGGTAGCTGGGCTGTCCGGGCAAAGTCAGCCCAACAGCCCCTGCATGTTCGACGCCATGCCTTAATCTGCGGACAGGAAACCAAGTTCATGCCACGTGCACCTTTCTGAACCATTTCGAGGGGGCTCCTGCTGCCTGATGTCACAGCAGTCACTGCAGGTTGGGTAAAGGTGACCTCATGAGACCACTGATGTTCTCAATTTGGGGTGGAGAGGGAGGAAAAGCCCCAGCCCAGTAATTCTATCTTACCCAACGAAAGAAACAGCTGTCTTGGTGCAAGCAGTAACTTGCACTTAGAGAAAATGCAGTGATGTAACCAGAAACAGGTCCCTGAAATGAGGCCTCCCCTTGCCTCTGCCTCCCACGTGGACTCCGTGCTGAGGGGATGGAGGAGGGGGGCCACCGAGACAGGACCCACCAGCCCAGGTGGGTGCATCTACCACCAGATCCGAGGAAGGGTAGGAGGGGTCAGATCACAAAGGCAGCAAAAAGCAGGGCCTGAGCCAAGGCCAAGTTAAGTAGCAGCCACCCCAGACAAGCTTCAGTGCCTAAAATCCCACCTACTATAAACTAACAAGCCCTGCAACACAGGTAAGCACACATGTAGTCACCGTCAGCCGCAGGCACTGCAAGTGAGGTGAGACCTCAAACCTACTATGCACCGGGCCCCAGGGCATGCCAGGGACAGCAGGTCGAGGAGGGGGCCAAGAGGCATGTCAGAGGCTGGGGCACCGGGAGGGGGTATACACCAGCTAAGCCCCTAAGCAGGTGCAGCAAGGCCTCAGTGGAGACAAAGATGGAGGCGAGGGAGGGTAAAGGTTGAGAGTCCCCGACATGAGAGGCATGTGGGGTCCGGGAAGAAGTGCAGGGGGACACAACCTCGAGGAGGGGGAGAAAGGGCAGGGAGTGCAAGGTGCTGGGAAGGGGTGGTGGGAAGGGGTCTCTTATAACCCAGGCACTTCTGAGGCCCCCTGAGCTGCACAGGGGAACAGACGGGTGGAAAGCTCTGAGAGAGAGGTGTGAAGTGGAGTGAGGAGGACAGGAAGACATGAGGGACACAGACAAGACAAAGTGGGAGGTGGCCCGGGCCGCTCTGGCCTGGCACCCGGTGGGCCCACGCTGCGGCCCCAGCCCTGTGAATTCTGTAGGAAGAGCAGGCACTGAGGACAGGGTACACCCCTCCCTCCCAGGTCCTCCCAGGGGACACGCAGAAGCTCTGAACAGAGCTGGGGAAACCTTCACTGGGCAGAAGTCAGGCCTCCCGGACTTGGTCCCAAGGGCGCTGAAAGGGAAGTGCCTGGCGAGTCAGGAGATGAGCAGAGATGAGGCACGCCCGCCATTGCCAGGGCCCTCGGGAGCAAGACATTCCCTCTAGGCCCATATTGCCTTCCCATGGTCATTACACTCCTGTCTCCCACTCAACACCATGGCAACTGGAAGGCCATCCTAGTAAGGAGTTACCCTTTACCGAGGGGCCTACCAAGCACCAGACACCATGCTGAGGTGTCCCTGTGACACCTCCCACCTCACAGGGAAAAGGCCTGTCCCATTCACTTCTCAGTCCCTAACCTCCAGGCAGAGCTCAGGACACATTTGGGGGAGGGAGGGAGAGAGAGAAAGAAGGAAGTAGAGATGGAAGGATGGAGATAGAAGGGAAGACAAAGGAAAGAAGGAAGGGAGGAAGGCAGGAGGGAAGGAGAGATGGGGAAGCAAAGGAGGGAGGGAGGGAGGGAGGAGGAAAAGAGGGAGGGAGGGAGAGAGGAAGGGAGAAAGGGAGGGAGGAAGGGAGAGAGGGAGGAAGGAAGGAAGGAGTGAGGGAGAAAGGAAGGAGGAAGGGAGGGTTGGAAGGAGGGAGGGAGGAAATAGGGAGGAAGGGAGGGAGAGAGGAGGGCAGGAGGGGAGGAGGAAGAGGGGAGAGAGGACAGCAGGGCAGATGGAGGGATGGAGATGGATGAAGACAGGAAAGGAAGGAAGAAGGGAGGGAGGGGAAGGTGGGAGGAAGGGAGGAGAGGAGGAGGGCAGGTGCAGGTGCATATGGAAGGATGGGGGAGAGATGGAGGATGAAGGAAAGAAGGAAGAGTTGGTTCAATGCCCCCTCCCTTGGCTGGTGCTCTGCTCTAGAGACGCTACCCCCACAGAGCTGAGAGCTCCCAGAGACACTGAGGACTGCCGCTCCCAGGGCTCACTCAGCAGCAGGAGCTGGGCGTCAGTCCGCTGAGGGGTCTGGGCAGCCTGGGGCAGACGGGAGCCGGATAAACCGCCTTCCTTCCAGGAGAATGTCGGGAAAGAAGGGGTTGGCAGTGACACAGCCACAGCTGGACTCCCTCAGGACTCTGCCGGGGAAGCGTGTGGCCAACGGGACACACATCGGGAGCTATCTGGAGATAACACCCTATCCCTCCCAGGACAGTATCCCTCCCCGGGACCGTGGCTTCGAGCCCTGCTGTCCTGGATGGACGCCCAGGTGAGGGGCTCCCGCCTCTCCTCCAGCATGCACCCCCCACCTCCCAGGTCCCAGGCGTCCTTCCTAGCCCCGGGCTCAATAATCTCCAGGCCACCAGGAGACAGGGACCCTTCCATAAACCTACAGCTCCTCAAAATGCACCCGGACGTCCCATTCCCTAGCACTGAGGGATCCTCCCTCTGTCCCTGAGAACTCGGAGGGATGACACCCCTCCAAGTTCTCAGCAGGAGAGGAGTCCAGGTGACAAGTGCTACCTGGGGAAGAGCCGAAGGGAATCGGTTTCATGTAGCTGCCCCCTGTCGAGTGCCCTCTGTGTACCAGGCTCATGGCCAGGCTCCAGGGATCCGGTGTAAGCAATGTTTCTGTCTGTGTGGAATTTCTGTTTTAGTGAGCAGCTTTAAATGAAAGACAAGTAAAAGTAAAATATAGTGTCAGTGAATAATAAGCTCTAGGAAGAAAATAAAGTGAGGGAAAATGATGGACATGGATGATTTTCGATAAGGTGACTAGTGACCTCTCTAAACAGTGACATTTGACCAAAAAAAAAAAAAAAGAAAGAAAGAAAAGAAAGAAAAGAAAAGAAAACCTGAATAAAGTGAGAGAGCAAGCACTGTGAAAGAACTGTGGGGAAGAACTCTACAAGCAAAATAAACAGTGAGTGAAAACAAACAGTGAGTGCAAAGGCCCTGGGATAAAAAGGAGATGGTGCATGCAAGGAGCAGTAACACATTCCGTGTGGCCAGGATATGGATGGTGAACAGGGAAGTGGGACAGTATGGGCATACTTTGTCAGGCATGGTATGAAATGTGGATTTTAGGGGCGCCTGGGTGGCTCAGTTAGTTAAGCGTTCAACTCTTGGTTTCAGCTCAGGTCATGATCCCACTGTTTGTGAGTTAGAGCCCCACATTGGGTTCTGTGCTGAGAGCATGGAGCCTGCTTGGGATTCTCTCTCTCTTTGCCCCTCCCCCACGTATGTGCATGCTTTCTCTCTCTCTCTCTCTCTCTCAAAATAAATAAATAAAATTTTAAAAAACCAAAAACATTTAAAAAAAGAAATTTGGATTTTATTCTGAGCTATTGGCAGGTTTTGAGCAAGGGAATAACCTGATGTGATTTACACTGTATAGGGACCAGGCTGGCTGTCGTGGGGAGAACAGACCAGAGGGGCTGAGAGCAGAGTCAGAGAGACCAGTGGGATGGGGAGCTGCTGGCGTTGCCCAGGTGAGACCCCATGTGGCTGGACATGGGATGGGAGCCATGGCGATGAGCGAAGCACGTGGATTCAGGACGCCTTCCACAGGGAGCCAGTGAGACTTGCTGAGCAGACCCCAGGAATAAGGGACACAGAGTCATCCTGTGCTCACCTTGGCCAGGGACTCTGGCGGCATGGGGCACCAACACCCACACCAGCCATAGCTGAGGGCTCAGATGCAGTAACCATGCGTTTCTGAGCTTTGACATCTGGGGCCCTACTGGCCCTGCAGGGACTGCCCCTCCCAGGACTAGCCAATTCCTAAAGAGAGCAAATGACTCCTTCAGGAGCATATCTTTCCCAGGCAAACCCACCAATCCAGAGTCCACGCCCCAACCCCCTCCTCCTCTGCCAGGCTTTCCCACTCTGGGCCACTATCCCCCTACCCTAATCATCCCAGTGTCAGAAACCAGACCACTAGAGACAGTCCCCATACCCCAGGGCCTGCTGATTTTATCCCAACTAGCCAATCCTAAATCTGCTCACCCTGCCTCACCGGGCCTTTCCCTCAACACAGCGCGATCGAGGCTCTTGCCCAAGATCTCCCCCCTTCCCCCCCCCCAACCCGCTTCCTATCTCCTGACACCGGTGCTTCCCCGACAGCCCCGCCTTGCGCGGTGTGCACCCTCCACATGGGAACTGTGAGCATTAGCAGGCATCTCCTGACCCGCTGGCCTCACCACACTCTCAGGGTCACCTTGGAGCTGCTGCCCTCTTCCTGGAGGGCATGTCCTGCCTGCTGAGAACCGGTCTCCCCCTCCTAACTTGTGCCACAACAGGTGCTTGAGGAGCTGTGACTCATCAGCCACGACATGTCTCAAAGCAGAGAAGGAGCGCTCAGGACACAGCCAGTTCTTTCCTACAGCCCCATCAGCCCGGTCCTGGGCTCCCACCGCTGACCCTCCCCGGCCAGACCTGCACACACAGGGCTAGCGCTAAGGCGAGTGTGTGCGTGCATGGCACATGCGTGTGGCAGCCATCCCCCCGTCACGGAACCCAGAGTCACAGGATGCGGCTGAAGGGCTGTATCACGGAGCGCGCTGGGCTGCCCAGACATGCTTCCGAGGGAAGCCTCTCCTTTCACTTTAAAACAAAGGTAACTTTGATGCAGAAGCTATCTGATACCTGTTCGATCTAAATGCTTTCAGGATACACAGACATCAGACACTCACAGGAACCCGAGACCCCGCGGTACCGGCCCAGGCACTGTGATGAAAAAAGAGGAGCGGAGAGCCTTATCCCCGTCAGCCTGCGACCCGGTGCATGTAGTTTTACATGCTTTAGCATGAAAAAAAGCCAAGATGCTCAGAGCCAATCAAATTACTTCCCTGTCTCTTTAATAAACAAATCCATGTGCACATTAACAGTGTTGAAAATTCAATTTAAACTCTTTGTCTGTTGCTGCTTACTCTAAAGATGGTCTTTCTTAAACAACAGAACACCAAGGAGTCGTTAGTGCTCTCTCTTCATTACTTCAAAAAACCAATCATTAGACACCAGAGTATATACGTAATTAGAAAATCACTTCCTTTGCAATCCAAGCTAAGTAGTTTACATACTGTAATTACAGGGACAAAATCAATTTTTAATCATTTCCCTGATTGGGCTCATCAGCTCTGTGGGAACATTGTAACCTGCTAGTTGTGCAAAAGCAACATCTGGGCTAAAACAATTACCCTTTGTTTGCTACAATATTCCTTAAATCTTTTTGCTTGCATAAAAAAAATGAAAACACGAAGACAAGATATTTGGATGTCTTTTTGTCCTTGATCAACATATATCCGAAAGTTCTTCTCATGACAGGAGTTTAACGTTCCCTGGAATTTATGGTTTAACAGTACACATCCAAGGAATGTATTTTTTCAGTGAGATAAAAGTATCTGATTGTTTTAAAGATCCATTCAGCTGCCTAATTGTTCCATAGCTAACACATGGTATTCAAACAACCCACACATTACAAAAGCTCATTTGGGTAATCATGGGCAACTATTATTGCGATGGTTTACACTTTTCTAATACAAATGAATGGATTTTATCAAAATTTAAAAAAAAACACTAAAAAGCTGAGTATGTGTGAAAAATAGTTGGTATGAATTGGCAAGGCGAGGCTAAGCATTTTGTTCTCTTAATAGGAAATGACCTCATTTACACTGGAGTAATAATTAGTACTGCTTCACTGACAGTTAAGAAAAAAAACTTTCCCAGTATAATAAGGCAGCATCTCCTTTGTTAGGAGATCTACATTGATTATTAACCCTTGCCAAGAAATTCCGAGTTTAACTCTACGTTCCGCTGGGCTCCTGCTCGCTGGCAAAAGATAAAAATAGCTGTTTTGGAAGCCATTGCCTCTCACCCAGATTTCCAAAGTTTTGCATCTGAGCCTTTAAGTGATGATCTGAAACACTTGGTGTCCCCTTTGAAGACACATGGAAAGCCCCCAGCACCCTACCCCACAGCCACCAAGAGCCCTGGTCTGCCCCCAGCCCCCATCAGCCCCAGCTCTCCCCCGGTGGCCCTGGTCCCCTGTCCTTTTGAAGTTTATTGACTTTGATTTTTGCTTGCGAGTCCCCCAACCTACAATTAATTCATAGTCAAAACAGCCCTGAGAAGGAGAAGAGAGAGAAAGTGAAGGCAGAGGGAAACTATTCTTGCTGGCCATTCGGTCCAGGCCGAGGATACAGGATGGAGACAAGAAGGAGCAGCCAGAGTTCATTCACACACACACACACACACACACACACACACACACACACTTCTGAAGGGATCTGTTCACTGACCTAACCACTCCTGAACTCACTAAGAGTGACAGCTAACATGTACTGAGCACTTACCGTGTGCCAACCAGAGTCCCACACACTGACCTACAGTCTCACTTCGTCCTCATGGCACTCAGTGAGGTGACTACTGCTATCATGTTTGTTTGTTGATGGGAAACTGAGGCACCAGCCGTGCAGTAACTTGCCCAAGGTTAGGAGCTGTTGGGTGGTGATGGAGAGATCCAGGGGCTGATTCCCTGGCCCCTGTAGGGTGTCTGGCCCCTGGCCCCTGCAGCGCCTCCTACCACACCACCTTGCAGACCCCGGCAGCCATGCTTGTCCAGCGTCCACTGATCAGACACCCAACAGCCCCCACATCTGTGTCCTCAGGGGCACACACAGACCTTGGCACCATTCTCTGCACATGGGGTCCTATGCCTGGTCCCAATATGGGAAAGTCTGACCCAGGGTAAGGCAGAGAAGGAAAAGCCACACACTGTAGGCCAGTGTTCTTAGGGCAGGAAGCTCAGACCAGATGCACACGCCTCCCACAAGGCTCAGGACCTGTGTCACTGGACACAAATCCAGGAAGGGGGCACCCAGCTCTGTTCAGAGTCAGTTTCCTCTGACATCCAGGTCCCGGCAGGCTCTCCTGATGTCTTTGCCCAACCTGGCCCCAGGTCTCCCCCCACATCCAGGAGAATGCAGATCCCATATCAGCCCAAGACTCCATGGGATGGCAAATCTGAGAGCACTCTGGTCCCCAGAGAGGAAGTAACATAAAGAAGAAAAAATTCCCCCAAACTACAAATGCTTTCTAATATATTGTATTACCTCATGAATCAAAATATTTATCCCCTTACAGAAGAGACTTCATATCATCATCAGATCATAAGGTATCTCTGAAACAGCTTATCTTGAAGAAGAAATGGGAAATAACTAGAAATCACAAAGTGCCTCTTTTCTCTTTCATCTACACTTACTGCATGCAGGTAATGCTGCTGTTCAGATACTCTGCCAGGTGAACGTTGCTGGAACATTCAGCCATCACACAAAGCTGCACCATCCGATCTGACACCCACTGACCACACGTGGCCACTGAACACTTGCTAAGTGCCAGTCCACACTGGGATGAGCCGTAGGCTTACAGAGACATCACGTTTGGAAGAATGTAAACTGTTTCATTTATATGCTTGATGCTTTGTACATGTTGAAAGGATAATATTCTGGATATATTAAAAATACAGTCTTAAAATCAACTTCACCTGTTCTTTGTAACCAATTTTAATGTGGCTACTAGCAATTTAAAACTATATGTATGGCCTGCATTTGAAACTTGTTTTCTGAAGCAGGTTGTTAAGAGAAAAGGCATTATCATCAATATCACTGGAAATGTGAGTTCCAGGGATGGTCTCTGAAGTCAAAATGAAAGTTTTACAATTTTTTAAATTTATTTCTGAGAAAGAGAGAGAAAGAAAGAGAGAGAGAGAGAGAGAGAGAGAGAAAGCAGGGGAGGGGCCAAGACAGAGAGAGACACAGGCTCACAGCTGTTGACACAGAGCTCGACGTGGGCCTCGAACTCACGAACCACGAGATCATGACCTGAGCCGAAGTCAGACACTTAACTGACTGAGCCACCCAGGTGCCCCCAAAGTTGTACAAGTTTTGACTGAACCACTCTGGGGTCTCCTCGACAGGTGTTGCTTTTTTTTCAGTTCATTTACTTTTACCTGTACAAAATCAGTTAGTCAAGTAATAATATGCTCACTTCTAGAAAATCTGGAACCTACATGAAATTACAAAGAAGAAAACAACAATAATCCATAGTTCTCTCAGCTGGAGTGATTGCTTTGATGTTTTGGTACAATTTCTTCCTATTCTTTGCTGTGTGTATGTGTGCACACGCGTGCATGCATGTGCACACATGTGTAAGTTCATAAACACAGCTGAGTACACACTGCATGTGTATCTCTCACTTCACATGCCCTAAAACCTCAGGTCTCAAGTGTAAGTAGACACCATTGGCCATATGAGAACACAGGCCACTGGCCGAGGTGGCCGAGTATTACACAGGTATTACAAAGGGAAAGCATTAAGAGAGGAAAAAGATAAGCCACATGCTGGGAGAAAAAAATCTTAGCTGAAAACATATCTGATAAAGGACTGGTGTCCAAAATATACAAAGAACTCTTAAAACTCAACAACCAGAAACAAAGCCCAGTTAAAAATGGGCAAAAAATCTAGATGCCTCACCCAAGGAGATCTACTGATGGCACAGGAAAAGAGGCTCAATATCGTAGGTCATTAAGTAAATGCAAATTCAAGCAATAATGAGATACCACTACACACCTATTAAAATGACTGAAACCAAACACTGACACCACCAAATGCTGGCAAAGACACAGAACAACAGGAACTCTCATCCACGGCTGGTGGGAGTGCAGAATGGCACAGCCACTCTGGAAGACGGCCCGGCAGTATCTTACAAAACTAAACACACTCTTCCCATACAACCCCACAATCACACTCCTTGGTATTTACCTAGAAGAGCTGAAAACTTACACCCACACAAAAACCTGCACACAGATGTTTATAGCAGCTTTCCCCATGATGGCCAGAACTTGGAAGCAACCAAGGTGCTTCTCAATAACAGAATGGAAAAAATGGTGGCACATCCGGACGATGAAATAGTATACAATGAGAGAAAGAGATGAGCTATCAAGCCACAAAATGATAGGACAGAACCATAAATACATATTACTAAGTGAAAAAAGCCAATCTTAAAAGACTATATACCATGTGATTCCAACTCTGTGACATTCTAGAAAAGGCAAGACAAAGGAGACAGTGAAAAGCTCTGTGGTTGCTGAGAGGCGATGGGAAGGGAGAGAAAAATAGGTGGGGCACAGGGGATGTTTGGGCAGAGAAACTATTCTGTAGGAAACCATGCTGGTAGGTACCTGTCATGACGCCTTCGCCCAGCCCCACAGATTGTACAACACAAAAAGTGACCTTTTAATGCAAACAATGGACTTTAGTTAATAATAATGTATGAACATTGGCCCATCAATTATAACAAACGTAGTATACTAACATAAATGTTAATAACAGAAAAAATGTAGGTGGGGGGGGATGTGGGAACTGTACTGTCTGCTCAATTTTTCCGTACACCTAGAACTACTCTAAGACACCAAGTCTATTAATTGAAAAAGAATAAAAGTAACAGGGAAGGAGCAGCTTTGAGGAAGCCTAGCCAACTCCTCTCTCCAAGCTGGAATATTTCCACTTCTGCAGATCAGGAAATCTCTCCAGAGTTTAGAGACTTAGACTCCTTCAGAAGCCCTCTGGCCACCACTTCTCTGATGAGTTGATGTCCAAAAACTTCCCAGAGACTCCGCTCAGGCTGTTCTTTAAGAAGTATGCTTAGAACTCGGCACAGATCCCCATGGTGGGAGACCTCACTCAGCCTGTTCTTTACTTACGCAGGTTTGATTTTTATTTTTTAAATTTTTTAATGCTTATTTTTGAGAGAGAGGGAGAGAGAACGCACACGTGGGGGAGGGGCAGAGAGCGAGGAAGACACAGAATCCAAGCAGGCTCCACGCTGTTAGCACAGAGCCCGACACGGGGCTCGAACCCACGAACCGCGAGATTGTGACTTGAGCCAAAGTCAGACGCTCAACCAACTGAGCCACCCAGGCGCCCCGTGCAGGTTTTTATTGTTGTTCTTGTTGATGGATTCTGCAAAATGAACTGGCATGTGGCTCCAGAGGGAGCCTAGGTCGGCCAGGCCTCTACCTGCTTCTCAGGACACATCTCCTCACAGCGAGGGAAAGGATCTCCCCAAACGATTTCCACTCCGCAGGCAGGATATCCCCCCAACACCCCATCCTTGCTTCCTCCTTCTCAAACACAGAAACTCCAATGCCTCAGAGAGTACTCGTATGGAGGGGAACCTAGACAGAAGTGCAAAGCAACATGCGCCACCTCCCCAGCTGGGGCCCAGCAGGAATGTGGACAGTGTTGGGAATGTTACAGGATGATGTGGCGTTTTCTTCATTTCTCACTCTGGGCATAAGATGCCATCACAATGCTGCTAACCTCCTGAACAGTCACCTCTAAATCCATATTAAGTTTATCTCCAGCTACTGGTTATTCCAGAGGAGGCCAGGAAGGGGAGTCAAGGGTGGACTAATTTGGAGGCCGAGTGAAAACAAGTCCACACTATTTTCTTATGGTTCTTAGAGTAACAAGAAGAAACAGTAATTGCCAAAGCCATAGTCCCTCCAGTATCCCTCATCCTATAGCAAAAAAAAAAAAAAAAAGAAAAAAAAAAGAAAAGATGACAGATGAAAAATACCAGGAAAATCCTTCAGGAACATGCACTCTGAGGGCAGAAACCACTGCAGGACATACAAACACAGGGGGACAGAGACACCCCAACAAAGGCCTGGTCTTTTCCTAGCCTGGCCTGTTCAGCAGCCAGTGTTGAGTCCCCCCTGTTTGTCTCCTGGTAAAGTTCCAACTGCAGAAAATTCAAACCTAACAATTGACAGAAAAGAAAAAAAAAAAGTCCCTTCCCTCTCATCTTCCAAGATTTTCCATTTTGGTAAAGATTTTGTAAACATTCTTAGAAAGAGTACATTCTCCCTCCTCTGCCCACAGGTAACAAGGGATGGCAGATGTTTCAGAAACAGCACATTATAAAAAAAATCCAATGTCACTAAAACCAGAATGGAAAATGTTTTATACATTAACAAACATTGTAATGAATTTGCACAACCTTAACCGACTGTATACCCAGCATAATGAAATGGTCTCCATCCTTTCAAATAAAAAATTACGTATGCTAGCGCATTGCTTTCGAAAAGCATTGTTCTTAAAAAAAAAAAAAAAACCTGCATTTTTCCCAGCTACCATGTAATTTGTGAGATGCATTTTTAAATGTTCTGCAACAGCAGCGGCTGCATCAGTCAGATGATACCGATAGATAATTCACCAACCCATCACATGATCTTCCATCACTCCAAAAGACGCGAATATATTGCCACAAGCTTTGGGAATAATGGGTGCACCTGTTTACGGTGTCACCTCTGTTTGCTAATTGTCTCCTTGAGCTACATTTTACTTCTAATGCATTTATTTTTGACAGGCAGTGTCTATTTAGAAATCACATTACTTCAAGTGCAATTGTTCTTTTGTCTATCAAGTAAATGAAGTGTTGTTATACAGATTTCAGGTTCTGATTAGTAAAGTATCAGAGCCCCAAAAAGGTCAATCAGTTATTTACCTGAGGTAATAGAAGGATGACAGACATCTTGAATATTCTCCAGCTCATGCTATAGGCAATTTCATTATAATTACTCAACTCAGTCTAACTTAAATATATAATTCTGGGGTTGGGAGGCTAAAAACGCATACTCAGAGCACACATCTTGAGACTGGTGTCCATGCAGAATGGTAGGCAGTTGGCTCTTGTGTTTACATGCACAGGTATCACCAAATCAAATATGCAGTCCCTAAAAATGCCAACAAGTGGGCCAAATGAGTGTGTGGGTGCCTGGGTGTATCTATCTATTGTCTTGGATGAATTTTCCCATTAAAAAAGATATTTTAAGACAATCTTCAAATCACCGGACTCTTCAGGTCTGATCTGATGAATTAGTGCAGATCAGTATGAAGGCAGTTATAAGTGGAAACAAACAACAACAACAACAACAACAACAACAAAAACAACCACAACAAACTGATAACAGCTATGGAAACGTAAACAGAGCTGTCTGTGAAGGCCGGAATCTTCTAGAACCAGGATTGCCTTGGACTCCCTCTCTAGAGCAACACAGAGCCAGCTGTCTCCACGGATGGCCATGTGAAGGCCACGCCAGCAGACACCGGTCTATGGCATCTATATGTGTACAAAGAGAGGCCAGAGATGAACTTCCCATGAGTGCAAGTGAGAAACCATGAACGTACTCAGGTTAAAAACCAGAAAATGTTCCTGTTTGAAGGAAGAACATAACCTGAGTGCCAGCTTGTTTCCTGGTGTTCAGATCCAAATGTCTACATCTCGAGTACCCTTGAATTATTCCTATAGGTCATCATCCACCTGACTTTCCGTCTCAAAAACAACGCAAACCATGAATCATAAAGACAGTTCTATATTTAGGAGTCTCTTGTCTCTTAAGTGGATCATCTACAATTTCTTTTTTATTCCTCCTGATCTCTCTAGCCATGAATTGCAGGATTTTCTCTCCCTCCCTGCCTGCGCTAACCCTCCTCCTTGCCTAACACCATTAAATCATCCCCAGTGTAGCCTCTGGCTGAGCACCAGGTCCTCGGCCACTGTCCCCACCAGGCCTGGTACACATGGAGCCTCTCACTGAGTCGCATGCTCAACGCGCCCCTCTCCCGACACCCCGCTTGTGCAGACCTGTGCAAGGTAGCCACCCCAGGCTTCAGGAGAATTCCAGAGACCACCGCTATTCAATACACTTGCCAAAAGAAAGAGACACGAAAAGCCACGCTCTCTTTAAGTCACATTCTAAATTGGCTCCCTGGAGCATTCCCTACCTTGTTCACTAAAGACTGTGTGTGTTTCCTCAGTGTTTAGCATATGCGATGTAACCTGAGCAGGACTTGCAGTGTACCACTAGTTGTTTTTCCAAAGTGTTTTCCCATCAGGACCATAATTATATGCAAACTACTCTGAACCATTCGCAAACATGTTCTAAATGTTCACTAGGATTATTCTGCCAACTAAAAGGAGGAAAAGGGGGAGTCCCATGAACCCTTTCTTGGGGACCCCAAGGCCAGTGAGATGGGAGCCCTAATGCACTGAACCACAGACTATCTTCAAGAAGCAAAACCTCCGCGACATTTTCTCCTGGAGTGACGAGGAATGTCCTCTTCATTCTGCAATTTATTTCAACTCTAAGTACTCTAATCATGGGAAGTACTTTTTGCTTTTTAAACAGCCTGCTTGTTTTCACAGGTCAAGAGCATAAATAAAACAGTCAAGTTGGAAACTTGGAAAGCTCGTTTGCAGGAGAAGGAAGTCGTTTTGGATCGTCCATTTGCTCAGACACCAGGCAGCTCTCAGGAGGCAGCTTAGTCGTGTGTGAAAGCCAGACCCCTCGACGGCCAGCACTTCCTCGGAGGGTCGAGAAGCGCCCTGTCCTCTTGTCTAGAGGGAATTCCTCTTGCAGAAAGACTGGGAAGTTGCCAGAACTGTGCAGGGTCAATACTGTAAGGTTGTATGCAACACAGGTTAACCTCCAAGCCAAGGATTAATCATGGTAGGCTGAGCGGTGGACGGATACCAGGGGCCGCAGATGCATGGCTAAGCGGTGGCTAGGGCGCCTGAAACGTAAGTATCCTGAAGTGCTAACCATGAAATGTACTTATGTCACCACTAAAGGGGCTTCCGATGAATGAAATTGAGTGCCTATCAATTGCAATACAGGACCCAAACCCTAGTAGATCATATCTCAATTGCAGAGAATCTCAGGAAAATGAGATGCCTTGAAGTCAACATATCTAAGATGGTTTATATCTTTATGGATGGAAGGAAGGGAGGGAGGAGGGAGGGAGGGAGGAAAAAAGGAAGAGGGAGGGAAGGAAGAAGGGAGGAAGGAGAAAGAAAGAAGGGGAGGGAGGAAGGGAAAAAAAACCACTATCCATTTTTCCATATGAGACATCACATAGGTGTATCTACCATGAAGAGCAGAGACCATAAACACATAAATCGTACTCACTTGTAGATCACACACACACACACACACACACACACACACAATTTCCGATGAGACTGATGAAGAAAACAAGACTCAGGCATGAAGCACCATAAAAACTCACTGTCAATACCAGGGCCGTTGGAGCAGATAGGACTAGAGTAAGGGTCTACTGGAGAAAAAAATTCCTGGGACAGCTTCAAGATATGGTGATTACCTCCTGCATCTGAATGAAGACGGAAAGAACATCATGGCATATTTGGGGCAATACCCCCAGAGGATAGGACAGGGTGGCAGCAGCCCACAGAGACCGATGGAGAGAGGGGTGGGTCCCTGCCCACACACTCCCAGGCAGAGAACAAACAAACAGGGCAGGTCTCGTAGCAGCTGAAGACCACAATCAGCCACCAGGCCACATTTTTAGTGCTACCTTCGCTCCTATTTTTTTCTTTATTCTGCATGTGCTAGAAGAGTCCCCACCCCCTCCCTTTCTTTTTATCAAACATTCCTAATGTAGTGATAAAATGAGGAAGAATGAAAGATTATTATAAAACAGGACTTTTATGGCTAGCGTCTATGGAACAGTCACACTGTTACATATATTTTCTCTAAGTAATCAGGAATGTATTGGTATTTTGAAATTATGTATCTCTAATAACACAAAAGTACTTAAGAACAGAAATAGACAGTAATGGAAAATGCAGTGAACTGTTGACAACATATAGAATTTCTGCAAATAATTTGCAGAGAACAGCAGAGCAGATGAGTCAAAATTTTCACAAAAATATTTCTTGCCTCCGATAGTCCAATGTAATTCATTTTCTATCTCTGTTCATTAATCATTGTTAAAATTAGTGATCCATTTCTTCCACTCTGCCATCTGCACTCAGCTTCGTAACAAACATGACACCTTCCTGCATAATAAAATCTGACAACTAGTAGGATGCATTTCCAAATAGCTTTCTGCATATTTGCACCTCTATAACGGATTCCGTTGTCAGACAAAAGTGGATTATTTAACCAGAGTTCTTTCTTTATCAATTCTGAACACAGACGTGTGTGAGTGTGTGTGTATATGTGTGTGTGAAAATACGATCAAGAAAAATCCATTCATTTTAATTAAAACGAACCAGTCCTGCCTTAAGTGGAAGGTATTTTAAATCCAGGTGTGCCAGCCAAGATCGCTCACCAAAAGCACGGCTGGGAGTACCGTGCTTGATATATGAAGTTTACGTAAATAATTGGCGGTTTCATCTTATAAACTTTTCTAATAAAAATGATCTTGACATTCCAACCTCCTTAAATTTTTTTTTCATTTTAATATCCTGCTTTATTTTGTTTTTAAGGCTTTGATCACAGAATTTCAAATAAATACTTTTAGGGAAAGACAAAACAATCAAGGAGCGGGGAGATACAGACGAGAACACCGATGAATAATTAAACACATGCCAGGCACTCCCTTGGGGAAGCCACCACTGGGTCCAAACCACAGGGAAGCTTCTCGGTCCTCCTGGATGGCATGGCATGTGGTGCCAATCAGTCTGACGGTGATGAGGGCAGAGATGAGGAGCTACACATTGGGACCTTGTCTTTACCCTTTGACAGAGCAGCCTCGTAGGAAGAAAATCTGTGGGCTTCCAAGAAAAGAGTGCGCACTTGAATGCCAGAGCAGCCCTGCCCCTCTGTAGCCAGCCTGGGCTGATGGGGGACAGAAGGAGGGGATACCAGGGTGGTCCGAGGTACACAAAGACAACCTGTATTCCTTCACTCTTTTTGCCCACTCGCTGCACCTCCTCTGACTATGGAAGCCCTAACTAGGGACTCCAAAGTCCTTGAGAAATATATTCCCAAGCAATTCTGCTTCCCCCTGCATAGACCTTCCCAGCACCTGCCCTACTCTGGGCCAGGGAAGACCGTGGCGGGGAGGGGCGTACAAAGGTGCCTCGGCACTGTCTCCACCCCAGAGTCACTCACCACATGGCAGGAGAGACAAGATGCGTGCAGATGTCTCCAAATCAGGACAGTGACAGGTGCCGTGACAAGGGAGAACAGCACAGGGACACTTCATCCTGACCGGCCACAGGTGGGGGCTGGAAGAAGACCTGGGGGTGGTCGCAGAGACAAAGTGGCACCCGACCAGATCAAGACATCAATAGGCAAAGTCGAAGAGGAATAGGATTCTGGCCGCAGCAGAAGCACGGGCTGGTGGCAGACAGTGCCAGGGCACCCGGGGAATGTTTGCACTGGGCTGAGGGGCTACGTGAACTGAAAGGGCTGCAGTGGCTGGTCCCATCTCTCAGGGATAGCGACACAGTCATGGGCACAAGGCAGAGGTTGCAGTCTGAAGGCACAGACAACAAATCGTGTGCAAAGTCAAACACAGCAGCACTAACACAACACACAGCCTTACGATAAACTACACTTTCTTTGAAATTAAGGGACTGGCTGTTTAATGACTGTTGGCCAATGAATCCGCCTCTGTCTCTGTCTCTCTCTGTCTCTGTCTCTTTCACTCTCTCTCTCTCTCTCACACACACACAAACACACACACACGCCTATTGACAGAGCAGAACTTTTTGTTTAATCCCTCTGGTTTATCTTTCTCTGTCCTCACAGCCTGGTGTGGAGCTTGGAGCAGATCCCCTAACTAAGCCTGATTAGAATGAGAACAGTCAAAAGACAAACTTTGCAAAAATCAAGGTTTAAAATAGAAATAGCAACTGACCCTCAGCTGCACTGCTGCCGGCTGGGACAGTGACAATAGCGACTCTTTTGTTAAACTTTCCTGTGAGACGTGCTCACCAGACTGGGGTGGGTGTGTGTGTGTGTCTGTCTCCTATATGAGAGAGTGGGAGAAAGGTTTTAAAATAGCCGTGGCTTAAAAAAAAATTAATCGCAAATTACCATTCACCCCTTAGCAGACAAAATGTCTGCTGATTCATTTAACATATACAAAATCCAAAGCTTCCCTATAAATATTTCAGAACTTGAAACCTCCCATTTTGTCCCTGGCCCTGAACAATAACACGTGAGCGCACACACACACACGCACACACACGTATGTGTGGGGGGAGGGGTGCAGGGGAGGGGAAGGGAGGGGGTGAAACCCCCTCCCCCAGGCATTGTCTTCCAGCCCCCGGCTCCTGTAGCCTGGAGTTCCCTCTTCCCTTCACATGCCTGCATCCTGACACATTCAATTTCAGGTTATCAGCACATCTGAATTATAGAATACTGATGGGGATAGAGGGCAGGCCTCTCTGGGCTGATTAGCACCATTTAAGAAAGCTTTCGCCAGCCGGCTTCATTGGCTGGGAGCGCCACCATGGTGGGTGGCCTTTCTGTATTAGAAGTCAACATGAAGCTGTCTCATTTGAATTAAATACGGACAAAAAGAAAGATCTGATTATGCTTATTCATAGCTAACCTTTCAAGTTCACCAGGCTGCTAAACTTCGAAGTAAAAACTGAAAGTTCCTGTCCTGTGTTTCTGGATTATTGGCTATTCTTATTTTCTCCCATAGTTTCCCAGTGAGTCTGAATCGTGTGTGTGTGTGTGTGTGTGTGTGTGTGTGTGTGAGAATTTCTGCCCAGCCCACTCTGCAGAGTTTCTTTCTAGAAAGATGCCTCAGTAAGGATTCAGGGAAAAGCTTTTAACTTAGTTAGAGACAGACAACAATGGAAAGTCCAAGTCTGATTTTAATCCATAATTATATGAAAATAAACACACACACGCGGATTTGGCTATAGGAGACTTTTTGCAACAGAGTGAGTAGCTGAAAATTTGATTAGCACAAATAAATTTCTGACATGGGGTTGAGTGGCGCAGTGATTCAGAAAAGACCTAAACGTACAGAAAACTGGAATCACTGAGTTGAGAATAATACTCTCATTCATGGCAGCGTTTACCTTTATATCTTCACTTTCACAGATACGCACACACCCCATTATTTTTAATTCCCCTCCTTCCTCAGCATGGACGACTCCTTCAACACCGAGTTAATAGAAGGAGCGGAGAGTCTAGGGGAGTTCCCGGGGGCCCCCCACGGCCAACTCCACAGGAGGTGGTACCAGGGTGTGTGTGGGTGATGGCCAGGGGCAGGCTCTGGCTGGGATTCTGTACTGGGCCAGGTTCTGAGACAGGAAACACACGCAGTAAATGCCTTCTGGAATTATAAAGGTGGGGGCCACCTCTGGCACCCCTATAACCCGACGGCTCTGGTTCCATTTGGTTCAGTTTCACGTATATTTATCGAGCATTTCCTGTGAGCCCCTCACAGTGCTACATCCTGGGTTTCACGAAGGAAATGCCACGTGTTCCACACACGCAACCCTCCTCCCCATCCCCTCCTTCCTCCACCCTGCTCTTGCTCGTCAATGCACCACCGGGATGTCCACCTTCCCGGGTCCTCTGTCTCCTCCCCACCTGCCTCTCTCTGAGCACCCTCACCTGACAGTGACAGTGACACCTGGCACACCTCCCTTTGCAGGTCATTCCCACAGGGCTGGGAAACCCCTCAAGGGTGGAAACCACAACCCATCCTCCCCAGAGTCTTCCCCATAAAGTCTCCAATATTGAATCAAACAACCCCAGCCAGCCATCTGGACACAGGAAAGGGTGCGGAGTGTGAGCACGACAGTCAGAGCAGAATCAGGCAGTTACCTCCCCGAGTAGTGCCCGGCTCCCACCACGTGCCCACTGTTGCAGGGAAGTGACACCATGGCACCTCCCTTCTTCGCCAGCCACCTGGGCCCCTCTGAGCACCGCCCACAGCGAGACATGTCCAGTCCCCGGCCATGCTGCTTCTCCAAGACTGCCACCACTGAGGAGCCCCCCACCCCAGGGCAGTGCAGGGCTGGCAAAGAAGCACGGGGGAGCCCTTGCTGCTCATTCCCATGGTGTCCCCAACCCACAGCCCTGAAACACCAAACACAAAACACAGCCAATACCAAGGCACCCAGAAGCATGTCCCCAGTGGCCCCTGAGTCAACATGAGGCCTATGCTTTGACCCCATGTCTGCCCAAAGTGACACTGCACGAGCGACTCTGTCATTGTGAACCCTTGGGAAAACTCAGTGGCACAGCTGGATGACTGCCACTTTTCCAGTGGCCCTCGAGGACCTCTGTCCTGGGCAGTCACCGTGGAAGACAGGCAGCCCGGCTCAGCCCTCTCCCTGGGGCTCTCTCTGCTGAAGAAGGAGGGGTGCTGGGCTCAGCGTTCCTATTTGTGTGTTATGGCGTGGTCGAGTTTTTCTTTTATGAAACACCCCTGTCGCCACCTAAACCAAACCCACAATTCTGAAAGGGGTGAACTACATTTCTCGTTGCTAGCTTTGAACCTGCAAGACCTCCCACAGTGCCAGTAATTGCATTGCCGACCAGACACAGAAGTGCGCCCACAAGCAGCACGAAACTCGAGGGGCGGGTGGGTATCAATAAAACATGCACCCAGGATGCACCTGGCACACATCTGCCTCCCCCTCCCCGAGCCCCAGCCCTCCCCTGGGAGGGGGGGGCCCAGGGGGTTCAGTGAGCACTCACTATCTTTGCTCCCGGCAGCTGTCCCCACACTGCAGTGACAGACCACCTTCACGATTTCTGCCATATCTCGTGCCACCTGGACTGTTAGGTACTTAATACTTTTCTTTAAATTAACTTTAAACCAACTCACTTTTTTTTTTTTTAACTTAGCCTCACCTTAAGCAATAACATCTGTGAAATCACAGCTAGGATGTGCTAGTTATATTTTTCTAATAGGTCTTAAAATACCCAACTGTTAAAATTTTAAATGTATGTACCATCTAAAATAGTCTCATGTAGCGCAAGCCACATTAGGAGAGAAAGCACAGCCTGAACGGGGTGTAAATGGAAGGGCCAGAAACCTGAGGGTCGGGGGCATGCGGGGGCCCGTCTCCCGTCTGTCTCAAGAGCCTGGCTTGTCTGTGGGCACTGAGGGCACGGCTGCCCAGCTCCCATGCCCCCCCACCCTTAGGCGCTTGGGGCTTCTCGATTCACAAGAGACCCTTGGTGAAGTATGGCCCGGCTGGTGGCTAGGGCGTGATTTCCTACCAGAAAACCCCCACCCAGTCACTTTCAAACCCTCAGGGGCAACAGTGAGTGTCCAACGAAATTCCTTCTGAGTCCATCCTAAACTCACCACCAGGGGTTCATCTTCACTGCCAAGAAAGCTCTCCTTGAGAAAAGCAAACAGCCCGCACGACAGCACAGCTGGCCTTGTGCTTGTACCAACGGATGCCTCCTCCCAGCACCTCACCATGATCACGCAACTGTGACTCTTCTGTCCCAAAACCTGCCAACCGAAGCTTTGCAGCAAGGAGACGGCATTCTCTTACCCCAGCCAGCAAAGTCTAAACACACAATTTGATCGACTCCATGAAACGTCTTTCTTGGACGTGAACGACAGTCATGCTCTTCCCCAACCTGGACAGGAAAACACCAAACACCCCCTGTGAGGCAGGATGAGAAAGTTCAAGGGCAGACATTTTACTGCCACTGACTTGTGGCAGTAAGGATGAATGGAACTCTTCTGAATTCATGTTTAAAATAAGTGTGTTTAAGACAACTGAGTCACCAGTACATGAAGTGGCAAACTGCTGAAAGAAACCCCAATAACCAAACTCTAAAAAAGGCAAAGGTGAGGGCGCCTGGGTGACTCAGCCGGTTAAGCATCCGACTCTTGATCTCGGCTCAGCTCATGATCTCATGGTTTGTGGGTTCAGGCCCCACGTCAGGCTCTGCACGGACAGTATAGAGCCTGCTTGGAATTCTCTCTCCCTCTCTCTCTGCTCCAACCCCACTTGTGTTCTCTCTCTCTTTCTAGAAATAAATAACGAAAATTAAAAAAATTTTTAAAAGACAAAGGTGAAAAGTTTCTAACGACCATCGTCTGTCCTTTTATATCTTAACCAAACAATTCAGCCAATAACACAGCTTTTTGGATCTAAAGGCTTGTGGTGTGACCTCTGGGGAAAGTTCCAGAGTATACACAAGGTAGGGGTACACTTCCAGTCTTAGAAAAGCCATTCCCGTATTACATGCCCTAAAGCAGCAGGGCTCACACTTTAGCTGCATCTGAATCTCCTAGAAGACATTAAAACTCAGACTGAGGGTCCCCACCCACAGAGTTGCTAATGCCATGGGTCTGGGATGGGTCTTGAGAATCTGCATTTCTGTTTTTTGTATATAAAAATGCATATTTTTAGGTTTATTTATTTATTATGAGAGACAGAGAGAGTGAGAGAGATTGAGCAGGGGGACGGGCAGAGAGAGAGGGAGAGAGAGAATCCCAAGCAGGCTCCACACTGTCAGCACAGAGCCTGATACGGGGCTCGAACTCATGAGCCATGAGATCATGGCCCAAGCCTACACCAAGAGCTGGTCCTAAACCAACTGAGCTACCGAGGTGCCCCGAGAATCTGCATTTCTAACAAGCTCCTAGGTGATGCCTAGGCTGTTGGTCCAGGACCAGACCTGGATAATCACTGCCCTAGGCAATCTCTGGACCCCGCTGCGGCATTGTTTTTGTAAGGAAAAGACTGTGTCCTCCCTCCCCAATACATCACATTGATAATCTGAAATTTTTGATCATCAGAAGAGTGTGAGGTCTTTTCTCTTTAAAGTGTAATCACCCATATATGAAAGCATCAGAATATAAATGATGCAGAAAAAGCAAAGATTTCAGATGCCTGTTCCTTTTCCAGGCAAAATCACCACCACCACTAGCACCAGCACCACCACCACCACTGGCACCAGCACCACCATCACCACCACCACCACTGACACCACCACCACCACCACTACCAACAACAACACCATCATCACCACCACCACCAGCACCACCACCGACACCACCACCAACACCAATACCAAAAATACCACCACCATCACCACCACCACCAACAACACCCTGCAAAAAATAAAATAAAATAAAGGAGAGCTTGAGTTGCTACAAGATTCTTTCAGACTTACACCCAGAAAAAACAGAGGTTTCTGGTAATTGGCTTGTCTTTAAACAAATTACCAGAAACCTGTAATATTTTTAATGGTATAGTTATTCCTGTGTAACAATAAAAAATAAAACACTTTAACTTACTATAAGTGATTTATGTATGAAAGAACTAGCAACATAAAAATATACAAATGGTGCCAGTCTGTTGGGAAGACCAAGGTTCTCCCTGATGAGGAATGATGGTAACTCCACCATAGTATTTTCAACTATATATATATATATATATATATATATATATATATGTATGTATGTATGTATTTTGCCAGAAAGACCCCTAGAAACACACCTCGCCCCTCCTCTCAAAATAACACTCAGGACCCTGGGCTATATCTGGATATCTGGGACACCTGCTCCTCAGTCAGACTAGGAGGAGGATGGAGATAGTTTTGGTGTTAAAGCCCTTCTGTCACAGAGTCCTTGGAAGTAGCTTGGAAGTGAGGTGGGTTTGTAAGGTGGGTGAGTGACAACGTATCCTATTTGCAGCCACCAGTGACGTTCCCATGGCTGACTACTTCTAGACAACCCAAAAAATAGCCAAACTTCTTACTTGCTGACATGACATTCATGGTGAAAATGGCATACCCCTCGGGTTATATAAATATATATATGGCACACCTATAAATGCGAGGATGACCAAGAGGACGGGGAAGAAGACTAGAAGTAGAAAGGAGGCAAGCCACACTCAACAGCAGAAAGGGCTTGTGGCTGCTGCCTCGGTTCTGAGCGGGTCCAGGAACGCTCATTCTGTATGCCCAACCTCACCCAGGTCAAAGACAGCATCCTGGGAATGACGTTCACCTAACTTCAGTCTTTCTGGGCTCCAGAGTTTGAACAAAGAGGAAACAGGCCCAGCGCTGACTTGAAGTGGGCCCCCCCCCACCGACGCAGATGGCAGATGGGGTGTGCCCAGGAGCGGCCCCGGCTACTTGACCATACACTGGCCTCGCAGTAACCACCTCCCCTCCCCGCAAATCTCAGTCCCTTTCGGGAGACAGGCCAGCAACTGCATCAGGGCCCAGGGTATTCTCCAGCACCATGCTGTTTAGTTCTCGGCTGTAAACACAGTCAACCTAAAGCCGGTCAGCTGCTGGCCACATGGTGGTAATGAGCCCAAGAGCCTGGAGTTCACAATTATTTCATATTTACTCTCTTCCTGATCTTTCATTTTATCAGCAAAACATCCTCTTGGCCATGGGTATTAAGCTCAAACCTAAAATGAAGAGAAACGCAAGAAGAGTCCGCAAAAGACATTGCCTATGAAAGGAAAATATTCAGACCTCGGCCTTGGCCTTGACCTTTTACTGTCTTTTAACATTAAACATTTGCCCCACCTTCGAAAAGATAAATGTGGCTTTTGATGACAGCCAATGTTATCTGAGGATTAAAATAGCCCTCTTGCAGTGCTCAACATTAAAGTCTTCCGCATTTGCAAAATTGCAAACAGATGCAACTCAAGTACCTGCAAATAATCTGCCAAGACCAATTTCAAAAGGGAGATTTCAAAATATGTGGAAGTCATTAGGACATGTATTATTTTTGCAATGAATAGGCGCCAGGAGTGTCTCAAGGAGCAGATGGGTGCTACTTTGTTTATAAAAGATCAACAGAATATTCGGCTGTAAATGAAGACATATAAGCTATATGAAACAATTATGGTAAAATGGCGAACATTTCAAAGCTAATTGTAATGGTCTTTTAAGATCTGAATTCCTCATTTCTTACTGCATGCTAAAATATCATTTTAGTTTTGGGTCTTGATTGATATAATTACCAAAATGACAGAAAATTAAAGTAAATGCTGTCAGTTTTACTGTTGTAAATGTTGTCACTTTATCACTTGTTTACAGTGGCACCAATACTGATAAATGAATATTTTTCAACATGAATAAAAAATGTGACCTCCATCTCCCGGAAATCTTCAAAAAGGACGGCCCCAAACGTTAAGAACCCAAGCAGACAGAGTGAACCTCAAACTGCATTATAACAGAATTCCAAATCGCCTCTCTCTCTCACACATGCCCAGCTTCAGAGAGCTCCTGTTGCTAATAAAAATCTCCACAGTATCACAGAGGAAAAACAGAGCCAGCAAACATTCGCCCTCACCCGGGTCTCTCTGTATGTCTGTGTCACCGCCCAAGCCGGACTGAGTTAAGCCCCTATTCTATTTTCCTGTTTTATATTGGTAATCATGTGAATTAGATAATTACTCATGGAAAATGTGATTAAACATACATCGCTATTGCCAATACCGAATCATGAAGAAAGGGCATTTCTGCGAATTGCTTTTAACATAAATAGCAAACTGGGCTCGTAAAAAATGTCCAATTAAGCCAATACCTAATGATAGATGGGCTGATCCTATGACTTGCTAAGATGCAAATCGGATGCAGGAAAAATGAGGAATCGTGTGAGGCATCCGGGACCTCCATTCCCGCACAAAAGACTTCTTTGCCCAGGATGCTTTCAAAATCTCCCCAACTCCTCCAAAGTTGAGACTCCTTTTTTTCCCTTTCCCTGCAATCAAGTTTCTGGGGGCCTGAAATCCGTGTGCTGCGGGAACACTCTTACCACATGTGTAAGCTGGGAGCGAGGCAGTAAGGAGAAAAGAGGCAGGCATGGGCTGGAGACATGGGGCTGGAGTGGGGGGCTCAGGGGCAGCTGGCCCTGAAGGAAGCAGGGCAGCGGAGGCCTCGACCAGCTGGCCGGCCCCGGGCAGGCTCCCGCCCTGGCTCCCGCCCTCTCCGCACCCCACCCCCCCGCCCGCCGCCAGTGTCTCCTCTTGATCCCAATCACCCCCCGAGCGAGGAGGCCACAGCCAGGGAGGCTGCTGCTGGCAGCAGTTCCCTTCTCCCCTTCCCTGACTCACCAGCCCTGCTTTTCCGTAAATCTTTAAGCCGAGCGCACATATTCTCCCGTGACAGGGTCCATGCAGACGAGGATCTGCACCCTACAATCACTGATGAAATTTGTATTGACTCCAAAATCAAAAGTAATGAGAAGAAAATTGGTTCACAGCCTGACCCGACAGTTCCAGACTGCTGTACTGAAGGTGCAGAAAGACATTTTTTTATTGTCTCCAGATTTCAATTAACGACATCGAGCTCCCCCATCCTCCCATTATTAGTTTGAACAGAAGATCAGATTTAAGAAGTTTCACTAAATTAATTACTGTAATAGTATCTTGCATTTCTGGAAAACCTTCCTGTTTTGTAAGGGGAAAGGATCCCTTTTACAAACGGTGGGCGACGAGGAGTCCCCTAAACTGAATGCATGCACGCTAACATATGTTCCGTAGATGCACGTATGTGCTTCTGTGCAAAACTGCACATGCGTGTAGGACACGCCAACTCTGGGCAGGGTCATGAAATCCTAGACCGTCACGGCTGTAATTACGTCCCCGCAAAGATTTCTTGTTAGATTTTAGTGCCAAGCTAGAAGGTCTTATCCTCACTACCCCCAGCTCTTAAGCCATACGGTCCCCCAAAATTAATAATAAGAGTAACCCCCAATCACCCTGAAAGCTATGAAGGAGACTATCCTCTTTTGAATGAAGAGAGAGAGAGAGAGAGAGAGAGATTATATCCACAGACACTATCATTGCCCCTATCTTGAGTAAAAATGCAAATTATGCCACACGGTGCTAAATTATTCTGGGATATTTCATAATGTGAATTAATACCCACTAGAGGCTAAGCCGAGATCATCAAACTCATTTCACATAAGACAACGAATTTAACCACCCGTGACTCAATGAGTAAGAAGTTAACACGCTATCCAGCAACACTAACCACTCCAAGGTAAATTGTCTTTAAATAAAATAACCCATTTTAAAGACTTTTCTGTCCAGGGCTAACTTTCCCAGATCCCACCAGATGGCAGAACATTTCATGCTCAGGCTTTCAGTTCGTACGATGATGAAAATGATTTCTGTGGGGATCAGGCTGAATCTAGTCACCATCTTCTATCAAGACCAAGTAAAATCCTATTTCAATAAAGTGAAACCAGAGAAACAAAAGCATTCTGGTCCTTCGCAATCTCTGCACAGTTGGGTTACCGACTCCTTGTTAGCTAAAACAAATGTCACATTTTCAGTCCACATTTGAAGGTCCACATTCCAGAGGAGGTTTTAGCGATTTCTTTCTTTCTTTTATTTTTTTCAAACAAGAACAATCAAATTTAAGACAACGTTCCGGAAGAGGCAAAAAAAAAAAAAAATCAAAGGATCTCTACCCCAACGCCAAATGTATCCCTAATGCACTTGAACAATAGGCGGGCTGTGTTCCTACCCTGGAATAACACCGTCCATATGAATCCTAGGAATTTAGTATATCTGACAGTTTCTCTCAACCACCCATAACATTCTTTCCTGTCTCATTGGAGCTGGCAAAGGAGAATTCTGTAATTGAGTGGTACAGAACATGTGCCCTCCTTGCTAGAAGATGACAGATGGATTATAAAAACTTCAAAGCGGAGCATTTGCAGCACCAGGGGAGAGATAGTGGGTATTTGAACTCTCCGTCTTTACCCAGGAGACAATGGCACTCTGACATGGAGCATATATCAAGGAATGGTGTAACTAGATAGACATAATCTTTCTTTTCACTAAGTATTTAACATTCTGTTAGGAACAAGTTTCAGCCCCGCTAAAGTGCAACTCATCTTCATGCTAATCGTCATAGTGCAATGGTGACACGCTGCCTCTCCCCACCCCCACCTTTTCAATTGTGGTTAAATCAGTTCTTTCGCAAACTGATTTTTTTTTAAAGAACAGGAACAGCTTCTGCTTTAGGAAGGAAAAAAGTAGAAATTAAACATCGGGTTGGGATTAGCGTCTTCTCTGACTCACTAATCTGATGAGGCTTTTATTTGCAATGCGTGTTCCCCTTCTCTGTGACTAAGGAAGGGCTCGCACACATGGCTCATGGACCACATGCCACCAATTACCCAATTCGAAGCGCAGCCGTGACTCACCTGAGCCCAGCTGAAGCCGTCGTGCCACCCCTCCTGTCCCCAGAAACCAAGCTTCTCCGCTCCTCCCTTCTGCCCCCACCCAGACAGGATGCACACAAACAGAGCCAATTGGTGGGGAAGTCACAGGTTCTGAATGACATGTTCCTTTGCCTTTTCTTGATCATCTGGCCCCACATTTCAGCTGCAAGAACAAATCAAAACAAGGCAGAAACACAATTCATGAGCAATTATTAACATCTAAGCTCTGCAGTGTAGCATGAGGGCAGGGGACTGGTTGCTATCAATATACCCCTGATGACAGATCGAGTCCGCGGCCCCGAAATACTGCTCCACATTGAAGCCCAAACTGCGAATGACTCGCACTGATATGATGAATTGTAAGCCCAAAAAAACCTTAAATTTTCTATGTCTCTTAAAATTTTGATAGAGACATAAAATGGCTTATAGAATTCTAATTATAGCAACAGACTTCAAAAAATGTCTCAATGTCAGAGATTAGTGAATCAAAGGCACATTTTTTAAATCAATTCTTGCTTCTGAATATTAACAGTATTTATCATTCATACTGCCCTCTGGAAACACCAGCTAGGATCCCTCTCCACATTTGACGAGGAGGGTCTCCCTGCGGTTATGAGGCTCATCAAATGAGGGCTCCCAAGGGGTGAAGGTTTGCCTACAGGGCAAAAGTCCCAACTTGGAATGAGCACTGGGTGCGTGATTCAGTAACTGATGCCCAGTCTTTCCAGCTCTCTCCTACCCATCACCATCATCATCATCTCAAAGTACTCTCTACCTTCTTTAAAGTACCACAAAATAAATGACGTTTAAATTAAATTACTTTTAGGAGATCACGGCAACTTTTTAAAATTATTAAATATGCTCTAAATATTTCCACTGTTGAGAATCCTTCTCTTCTACCCTGCCTATTTAGGCACAATCAAATGCTTTGGAAACTACCAAGCTGATTTATCTGGGGTCTGAGCAAACACAGACCTGTCTTGGTCACCTGACCACCTCGACACCTCAGCCATATCATTATGCAGGAAAGGGCTACCTTTATGCTTGATTGTGGATGCCTCAGGGACAGATGTCCCAGACTTCATGGGTTGCATACAGTTGTGTCTTCCCAAAGAAAAGAGAGACACTTGTCTCTCAAGCTTATTTCATACAGGTGGGCAGAAAACACATTCAAAGTCCCAAGGTCCATTTTCATGGACCTTAATTCATGCTGTTGGCATGAAGGAAATGACAGGGGCAAAAGCCTCATGGCTCCACCTTCAGCACATACACCTGCCCCTTCCACAACCTGGAGTCCTTCTCCACCTTTTTCTGAGACCCTCAAGGCCCATAGGAGTTCAGTGGTGTGGTCCGTAGCCAAAATCAGACAGACAAAATTGTCAGGGAGCATTCCCTGAAGGGAATATAAACTGTTTTTAAAGGTGGAGAATTTAATGATTTTTCTTTTTATTTCAAAGCCAAACTGTGCCTTGAAGAGTCAGCAAAATGTTGAGGTCATGAGGACTGTATGTCAGACATCTGTGTGTCCCTGCTCACACTCTGCTTTCTCGACATATTATAGAAAAAGTCAGTGCATTGACAAATGGAAAAACCCGAACCTTCACCTAAGACCATTTGCACCCACCATAACCATATGGGATTGGGGAGTCCATCTTGCCTTCTATCACCTCTTCATCATTGCCCAGTTCATGAAGACAAGAAAATGCCCTGGGTTCCTAGCACTGTGTCAGAAATGGTTTCTGGCTGGCCTCCGGCAGTGGCAATTTGGGGCCACATAGAGAACTATGCCCATCCTGATCCCTGATACCCAGGGTTACCCAGGCAAGGCTCTGTGATCTGGCAGCCCATGTTCCCCACTGACAAGGTGTTGCTGACTCGTGGGCTGGTGGGGAGTAGACACATCCCCAAACATTCATTAGAGGAGCCATGAACCAAAGCCCTACATAGCATGATGGGCAGATCACGTGTACCTGAAGACTCCCTCAGACTGCAGGGACAACAAAAAATAAAATTGTATGTTCAAGTATTTGGCACTTCCTACCTGCTGCTTCTCCCCACCCAAAAAAATAAGGCAGCAAAACAGTTATGGTTGGAAAAATCAAAACCAACTGTCCTTCCATTTATTAGGTACTTTAGTACCTCTGAATCATGTAGAGGGAGACTATGGAGAGGAGACAAACCATAGGCATCTCAGTGCCCAGGGAATTGAATGGAGAGGCCTTACCTGGCCCTGTGTCCCTGTTACTCCAGCTCTAAGTAGAAGAATCTTTCCTGTCTTGGTGCCCAGCCGTAGCAAAGCCCTGCTCTGTTCATTGGCCAAAGCAATTTCTCCATCAGCCACTTACCCAAGACCCCTTGAGAACCGACTTCCAGCAAAGGGCAGAACGTGCTCCCTAACAAAATATATGAAAGCACTTCAGGGACAGATGCCAGAGAGACATGCCCGAACACCCTGAAATCACACCAGCGCTTGCTACTCGCGGCTCAGCGCCCCAAGAGCTCAGTCTGAATGTGTCACAACAATGTGACAAACCTTTAAATCACCCATTAATGTATATGTTCCCTGCAGAGGACACACAGACCTCAGCATCACAAGAGGGGAAGGGGGACAGTCTTTGAAGGAAGCCTGTGCAAGAAAGCCCTTTTTAAAAGTGCCTTTTCGTCTTTCTTTTTTACAGTGATCTTCTGCCATGGTGGAATGTAAACACCACAGGAATGGACAGAATCGTGAATTAAGGATTTGGATGCCTTGCTTTAGAAGTAATCTTCAAAGAATGCACATCCCAAACATCAGAGTCGCAAAACAAGGCTCCGAGCAGCTTGTGACTGCCTGGAAAACGCACAGGTCACACCTATTATTACCAGTTGGGTCCTGAATTGCTTTTAAAAATCAATAGAAAACATGTTCTTACATCTTGTCTACTTAGCAAGAGAGCAGATTCAGAAAGTGCTTGTCGTTGTCCAGAGAAGGAACCATTTCAAGGATGTCCCCCAAAACATCCCTAGCAGGGGGCAGAAATAGGAATTAAGTTTCTGGTGATCACTCCCCTAGGTGCTTCCCTGGGGGTAAGGGCACTGAGTTTGGGGGCTTCGCGATTGGTCCACCTGGCCTTCACCTGGCCTTCACCCTTCACTCCCCAAGAAGGCACAGGAAAGCAGTGCTGCCCTCCAGAGAGCAGTTCCCCTCTGTTCTCTGACCAAATGTGAGTAATCGTAGCCATGAAATAAACAGAGAAGGAGAGGTTCTATGGGCAGCGGTGGGGGATTTCCACCCAGACGCAGCCACTTGCTAGGAGAGTCAGTTTTGGTAAATCACCTGGTACTCTGAGCTCCAGGTTCCTTGCTTGGAAAATCAGATGGTGACTCTACCTCCCAGGACTCTTGAAGACTCAGTGAGAAAATGCATGTGACACTACCCTTAAAGCGTGACCCAGTCGAACAGCCTCCTCCTCCTCATTTACGAGTACTATTAGCATTACTATCAGGATGAGTATTGCTCTTAGCATTGCAGCTGAAGCACGGCATTCACTTCCAAGCCTGTGGAAGCACAGTGCTAGGCACTGAATCAATGTCTGCTCGGGAGTTGAAGGGAGAAGGGTATTTGATTGATACTGCTCATGTTTTTCAGGAAAACTCAGGCAAGGGCATCCCCAAAACCCAGAGGCAAAACCCACAAAATACACTGAATGTGCTTTTGTGAGCACAGGACCCAGAGCATCCTTTAAGATTAAATCTGTATGAAAAGCACAAAAGTCAAATGCTGAACGATACATTAATTATGCACAACCAAAGATCTGGGAGAGGTTAAACCCACATTTGGCAGCAAATTGAGTTCTTTTATTTGATATGAAATCTGTGCCTGGTGATGATTTGTCCTTCCTGCTTAATGTCACCAAACTTCTTGGGGGAGGCGGGCTACTAGAAAGCAAAAGGACTAGATACCCGTTTACTCAAGAGCCTTCCCTGTGTGGGATGAAATCTAACAGACATCAGAAGTAATGGCTTCTCAGGACCACTGCTGGCCGAAGTCAAAGTCACGTGCACCCGGAGCAGTATTACTACCAACTCACTCCACTTGCTCAGAAAGAGTATTTCTACCTCATGCGGAATGAGCGGTGTATAAGATGAAGGGTTAGAAGCCTCTTTCCAATTATATATGTTAGACCTTTCAAGAACATTTCCCCAAGCTCACCACATAGACTTATTAGCCATCCAAGCCTTGCAGGTTTGTAGTTGTTGTTTTTCTTTTCGTTTAGAGGCTATTGATAAATTGTGGTTAATTCTATCTTCTACTACTTTCTACTTAGTTTAAATTCAAACACAAACATTCTGCCATCATGCTACGTGTGGCTCTTGCATGAACAGGGCCAGGTCCGTTCTGCCCAGTTTTGATGTGTGGGGCACCAGAAAAAAAGTCTCAATGAATTGAAGTCAGATAAATGATCTGTGGAACTTCCATTGTCCAGAGTAGGGTTCTCTGATGCTGTCACCTGCCTTGCAAAGTGACAGGTTATCAGGAGGATAAGTATCTGGAATTATCTCTGTGATTGTAGCCAGGAATACTCTTGATTTTGCAGCATGTCGCCAAATTAAGACAACCTGGAGAAAACCATGTAGGCAAGAAATAAGGTGTGCTAACGTTTAACTGCTTCTCCAGCTTTGTTTCATAAACTGTCACAGCAGCATTGGAAAGGGCCACCTGGACCAGCCTGGGGTCCCTGGACTGCAGTGCCATCTGTAAGACTGGACTTTCGGTGTGGAGCCCCCAAACTGGAAAGTTTACAAGCCTCCCAAACCATTCCTTTGTCTACCCAAGTTGGAGAGCCATTGATTAAGCACACCTTCCTCATTTGATGGACAGGAAAACAGATTCAGCCCAAGTGACTAACCACGCAAGGGCCAGGATACAGCTTTGTGCTTCCATCCTACCTTTGACTCTGAATTATACACTTGCCTGCCATAAAGGCACACAGTGAGCACCCCTGCACATGTGTTTATTTGCATTCACACAATCAAATAGCTGGAACACAGCAGTTGAACAGGAAGCTGGAGGAAGAAGGCTGTGAGGCACATGAGTACACCAATGCCAAAACCCTGATGGGAAACTGGAAGAGCCAGGTCCCACCCAGCTTCTATTAGGAGGTGGGACTCCCCTTCTTAATTAGAGGCAGATAACAGTAGGTCATCACCAAGAATTAGAACACCAAAGGATTTCTTATTTTACTTGATCAATCTACCCATTCAGGATGAGGGCTTCTCTCTCCAAAAGTTTTGGCTTTGAGTAATAACGGTTTTGAGCCCCCTTGGTAGAGTCTCAGGGTCTTTATTTTAAAATATAATTAGCAGAAATGTTTTACTCAATGAACTGAAAAAAAAAAGCAACCAACTAGCTAGCAAATGGTTTTTAGTCCAAGAGGTCTGTAAGGCATGAACTATTCACTGGGGAATTAGTCTGTATCTTTATGGAAGACCCATGTTCCTAACTCTCTTCAATCATTTATCAGGGTTTTATTGCATCCCTCTCCCCATCCCAAACCCGCCCCGCAGGTGCCAGACAGCCCATATGGAAGGGGTGGAGGACAGTAGTGGCTGGCAGGGACTGATGGGCTAAGGGAAGGAAAAGAAGATTCCATCCTCAGAGAGCTTACAATCTAGTAGAGACGAAAAAGTGCCCACAGGAAAAATATATTTCTATTTTGTTCACCAAGTAAACAAATAGTGTGGATCAAAGGAAGAAATTCCATACAGTGAAAGAATCTTCTAGGACAGACAGGTGAAAATCAAGACAAGTGGTATATTCATTCCCAGATTTTATCTTTCTGTAGGAATTCGTGGTTGCCATTGACTTGTGGGAAGGAGGAGGAAGATGAGCGTCTCCAACACTTTTGGAAAAGAGATTCTTCAAATTGCACCCGCATTGTCAAACGCCCCAAGATGGCAGTCACTTGGGCAACAGGATGTGACATAAGTTAAAGTCCTTTCTTCCCTTCTGCAATCATCCTCTGTGATTCGAGTGTCTCGTTGAAGCCAGTGGGGTTACTCCACCTCACTCATCAGCCAGATGAGCGCCTCACCAATCAGGGAGTCAAGACGGCATCTCCTCCAGGCTCCACAACTCCTCTGCCCAGGGACCCCCATCAAGAGCTGCCAAAGATGACAATGCAGAGCGACTAACAACTCTATCTGTGTTAATCAGGGCCCCACACAGCTGGCTCTCAGCACCGACAAAGAACCCAGCAAGAATTCTGCGTGCCCAACGTACTGATGTCAAGGGAGAAGCCCGTCACAGAGACTGCATGGCCAACCTTCAATAAGATGGCATGGGGAGGGAAATGGCTTGAGAGAAAAGGATCTGTGGCCCCAACACAATCCAGAAGAAATACCGTTGATGGAGCAGTACCCCCATAAGGGGAGAAAAACTCGGCAATAACACGAATATACTTCCTATATAGAGACAACTGTCTTCTGAACTCTGATAAGTCATGGCAACCTCTTGGTAATCCAGAGAAAGCCACAGCTGCAGACTTCAACAAGGAACAAAGGATGTGTCACGGGATAGTTTGTTGCATGACACAACATTGTTCTCAAGGGGTCAAGGACAAACTCCCAAATCCTTATTTTTCTTTAGAAAAGTAGCATTCTTTCAAATGCTACTAGAGTCATCGAGGAGACTACAAGGGTCCTGGCCTTAGGGAGTGCAGTCTAGTGGAGGGGGGCAGATAGGTGTGCATGCTAACAATCAATGGAACCAGTAAAGACAAATCCCAGGAAGGAAATGAAGCAGGACAATGAGAAGGGAAATGACCGGGGTAGGGTAGAGGAGGGGGGAGGCCAACAATGGTGTCTGTAAAGACGTGGCATTTGAGTGAGACCTGAGGAATGAACAGAAGAGGCCAGTGAGCAGTAAGGATCAAAGGGTTCCAGGCAGAGAAAGCAGCAACGGAGAGAAGGTGTGTGTGGGGGGGTGGAGGTGGAGGGGAGCCATGGCAAGAGCCTGGAGGACAAGGTGTAGCAGAGTGGGAGCTGGGGACAGCAGAGTGGACACAGTTCAACCAGAATATCTCTATCCATCAGCCTGAGCTTATCAAAACCCTCCTTGAATGGGTTTTTGCCTCCTGGGCTGCACAGTCGCCCCAACCCCAGCTTTGGCTTATTCTAAATCTTTCTAACATTCTCCACTTGGTATTTCCCAAAAGGAAAGCAACACCTGTCTCTTCAAAGAAACAAATCCTCTGGGCAACCCAAGGCCGGACGGCACTGCCCCCTCTGCTCAGGTGGGTCATATCTCTGCCTCATTCCCTGGCCAGGTACTGGTCAAGATGTTAATTAGCCAGGTCACCCCTTAGAGGGAGAAGTGTCCAGAGGACACTATAAGCTTCAGGGGCAATAGGCAAACCAAGCTGACTAAGGCTCTCCCATGATGCAGCAGCCTAGAAGCCTTTGTCCAAACAGAGGAAAGGTGAGGCAGCTGCGGGCAGACACCAGAGTTCCGAAATTCTTCTGTAATTATGGCTTTAGTCAAGAAAATGCACATGAGTTCACAGGATGATAAATATTAGCATGCTTCTCCAAGTTCAAGTGAGTTGTCAATAAGACAATTAAAGCAGCATCAATAATATGCACTGTATGTTATTATCTGCTATTCTAAATCCCAGGCTTTTGTGATCTCTGGAAAACAAAGGAGCACAGACAGCGGTGATACAAATACTTTTTGCACAAGTGAGAGATGTGATTCTGCATTACCGTAACAGCACAGGTCCTGGGGCGTGGGGCATGGAGGCTTCTTAAATACCGCATGAAGAACATGGGGTAATGAAGGACAGGACAGGTAGAAAGGGCTGTTACAATGGGAAATTAGCAATCCTGTATCTAAGGTAAATCAATCACTTATATCACGTGACCTCAGTCAATAGGAGCCTGAATAAGTGCCAGCATTGACCTTAATCAACTGACAATCGGTACTCCGACATCAGAAACTCTAAATTCTCCTAAAAGAAGAGGAAGCGAAGTAAAACTTTCAGTGAAATTAATGAACATGAATGAACATGGCCATTAAGACTGTGTGTGTGTGTGTGTGTGTGTGTGTATAAAAATAAAACATGACATTCAGATATATTCACACACAAACACATATATACATATATACACACATACATATAGAATCATATACAGATAGGCATACATATATATTCATTTATATGAAAAACCGCATAATATTGTGCTCAACTAGAATTTGCAATGAACAATCTCTTGAATACAAATTGCACGGCAAAACTTTTTCATTGTTCCCTAAAACAAAAACCTACACAATGCAATCTCTATACATCTGCAGAATCAAAAATCATTTTCCTCCAGAAATAACTTGGAAAGCATTAACTGCACTGGAATGAGAGTAGACGTTGAAACTACTATTTGTTGGCACTTTGTGATTTAGGATTGAAGAGAGAAGTTTTCTCCAAATTAATGAGCCAGACATAATAGAGCACTGTCAAAATATTGATTTTATTTTATCCTACCTATTGTTGGCACTCTTCTCTTAGTTGGAAAAAAATAGAATTTTCCCATTAGAGTTATCATTTGTTATTATCACATTATTTGCTATTTATTATGGAAAAGGAATCTCATGTCACTTTTCAAGATTAATATAGAACAATCACATGGAAAGTCATGATAGAGACTAAAATAAAATACCAAATGCTTCCCAGACGATTTTTACTATAGACTGAAATATTTCTTAAGAGGAAAAGAAAAAATTGTTAGTTCAAATTTCAAAAATATATAAATTTAGATCTATATTTATATACTCGGGTAAAAATAGCATTCCAACTAAAGCTTAGAAATTAAAATAATTATATTCATGCTTATACAGCTTACTTAATAATAATCAAACTGATGAGTGGACAACAGCCAACATATATTTAGAACTGAACAGGTAAAATTAGGGGAAATACTGTTTACCAAGTTCTGGTCCCTTATTCTAAAGGATTATTTTTTGTAGTGCCCATAACCATTTGTTCTCTTAATTCATGATAGATTTTGGTTAAGGAAGGGAAAATATGTAAGCAACTTTTCTGAAAGTATAATAAAAGTCATGCATTTGTTTCCATAATTTTTCTATCAACTCATTTACATTTTAATATTTTACATCGAAGTTACAATAATGTGAAATACGATATGTATGCAAGACTATTTGGAATGTTTACTGTTATTTAATGAAATTTACTTAATCATTTAAAACCAAATGATGAAGGGGAAAAAAGTTCAGTATCCAAAGAGCCAGGACACACTTCATTTTCCACCAAAATTTTAAATTAATTAAATTTAAAAATTACCATTGTAATAGTATAAGTAAAGAATCAAAAGGGCCAGGCATGACGCATACATGTGTACTCTCAAGTTCAACATCAAAAGTCTCCTCTGGACCTACAGGTGACAGAAACAAGTATCTAGTTTCCCTGCCAACCAGTCCCCTTCCTGAAAGGGGATGATGTTCAGGACCCCCAGAAAGAGCTGAATGGTGAGAACCTCTTGAAGCAGGCAAGACAAGTGAACCAAACTCAAGGTGTCCCCGAGCAGCCGGAAGCCCTGTTTGTGGGGGTGTGTCCTCATCACCCCAGCGCTCAGCACTCCAGACACTGCCTCACAGAGGCACAGAGCTCAGTACACAGGATGGAAAGGGATGGAAGGAAATGTGTGATGCTACGGCAGCCATGCAAGGAAAGAAGCAGGAACTGTGAGCTGCTGGTGCAAATCTCACGATGTGCCCTCTCTGCTCTGAGTGCATGAAGTATGAACAAATATAACCAAATGAAGTACAAGAGACCTGTGTAGTCAGGGGACACCCTTACAGCTGGGGTCGGGGAGAAGGGGCAGAGGGGACCAGGCACCAAGGAACCACTCACGGATCACAACAGAAACTAGAAGGTAAAAGCATGGTAGTATTCTTTATCTTTGCAGCTAATTTTACTTTCTAGCTGTTTGATGTGCCTGGCACAGAGTAGCTGCTCCATGAGGATTTGTAGAATGAATGAATGATTTGTATAGGAAGAAGAATGGATGAAGAAGGATCACTTGGAAGGAAGATTATTGACTCTGGATGGCAGTTCTAAGGCCACAGCACCCAGTGCCCCTCCACAGGCTGTGCTCACAGCAGACCAGGAGATCAGCCCAATAGGAAGACTTTGCTTTCCTTGTGCGAAGAAGGAAGACCACACTATTCTCTGGGGAGCAATGCACACCTAGCTCCAGCCATCTTGGACTTCGTTATTCTCCTCGACCCACCCAGATCTTCCTGGACTTAAGGATATTTCACCTGCTGCTCCCTCTGCCTGGACATTTTCCTCACTCTTTGCGTTGCTTGCCGCTTCTCACCCTTAGTCCTACAAGAACACTACTGGCCACCTAGTTGCAAAAGAGCCCCCTCCCCATTCTCTTCCTGGATAGTCTTAATGGTCATGGTTGAAATCGAAAATACATGTGTGTCTCTCTCAGGTCAGGAACTATGGAGGCCAGGTCACCAGCACCCAGCACAGCAAATATCTGCAGGATGAACGAGTCTGAGAAATTGAACTGCAGAGTTTGGTGACACTGCTGAATAACGTGAAGAAGTAAGGGCCATAGGAAACAGCTCCCCCCATGGGGCTCTACTCCCACCATCTACTCCTTCACCTCAAGAAAATATGACTCCCATGCTCAGAAATGCTCAGAAGGAATTTCACCCTTCAGGGTCCAAGGAATGAGTATGGTAGAATCTTTGCAACTAAAACAAGTCTATCTATCTCTTGAGCCTTGATTCTCCAACTGCTGTATCTGTTCCTGAAAAACCCATTTCCAGAGGAGGTCCAGGCCAGGTGTCAAGAGCCCCAGTCCAAAGGGCACATGCAGCCCACATATCATAGGTTCAAGTTCCATTCAGAGGACCCAGCATCACCATCAACCAACCACATGACCTTGGGCAACCCTCTATTGATAAGCATCCCTGTCTCCATCCCACGGAAGAGCATTGGAAGGGTTAAATTAAATAATATCTTGTATTTTAAAGCCAAGACCAGCTATGTAATAAGCACTCAATAAATGCTAGCAGTTTATTTATAGGACTTGATCTTGGTTTCTTATTGCTCCCAAGAAGATGGGATCTTGCTTCTTACTATAACATCACCAGGATATTCCTAATTTTCTAAGGATGGCTGGCATTTTCCTTTTCTCATAGATTTGGGATCCCTCCCAGTGAAGGAAAGTCAGCCCAAATTCCACCTTTTCCCCTGAGGGAAAAAGAAAAGGAGTTATGTTCAACTCCCCACCTCTCTCGTGGGTGACTCATCTTGAATGCAATGGCAGCAAGTTCAATTCAATTGTATATTTCATGCTTAAGCATTAGGCTCCCTCGAAAGCAACATGTGATTATATGTCTGTATGCAAATAGGCAAGTCCCTATATAAATATATATACACATATATATATTTTAAAAATCTGGAACCTGGAACCTAAGAAATCATTATCACTGCCTTTACTTTCACTTTTCTCTTGATACAATAGCTCCAAAGTTGATTCTGCTCTTGTTCACAGCACCCATCTTGCCTAGGACACAGAATGCACTTAATTGATACTTTTTAAATGAATGAATGAATGAATGAATGAATAACAGCGCTTCCTTGGTGTCTTTGGCTTGAGTCCAGATGAAAAGCAAAGGCCACCACATTCCTACCAAGATCCCAGCAACTAGTAGGAGTGTGTGTGTGTGTGTGTGTGTGTGTGTGTGTGTGGCCTGGCAACAGGGTGCTAACATTTCATGGATTAGAGTGAGAATGTTTGTTTAGTGAAGACATAAACCTTACCCACACCCGGTACCCCTCCATGAACTCAGCTGA
The DNA here is from genome assembly GCA_028646485.1 of Cryptoprocta ferox. Lineage (NCBI taxonomy): Eukaryota > Metazoa > Chordata > Mammalia > Carnivora > Eupleridae > Cryptoprocta > Cryptoprocta ferox. The sequence continues at coordinate 19,823,628 of CM053563.1, forward strand.
CCCTTTAAAATGCATCTTCTGAAACATATAGGAAATCAATCAGCTGATACTTATTGATCCCGGGTAAATAACTCCAAAGGCCAGCCAGGGAAACAAAGGAGGAATGACATATCTCCACTAGGCTGTGCAAATGACTGATGCCCACAGTTTCTGGTGGGGTTTCCATTTCTAAAATATTTAACAAAATGTATAAAACAAGTACTAACAGTAGCTGGCCATTTGTTGAATAGCTGGTCTCTGGACTCATTAATTAATCATCTTCTCTCTTAATCCTGATGACTCAATTAAGAAGGATTATTCCAATTCTACTGATGAGAAAACTGAGGTTTAAAGATAGAAATCTCCTGCTCACAGAGAGCAGTAAGTGCTGGAGTGGGTGTCGAACCTGCTCCTATTGGACTGGCTCTGAGTTCTTTGTCACTGTGTCACACTGCTTAAAAACAAAACAAACAAAAAAAAGGCTTCCAGCTCTTCCTCATTTACAAACTTGATGTTTCCAGCTCAATGAAATAAACATCTTAATCATGGAATGAGGGTTGGGAGCATCTCTAAAAATTAAATTATGCAAAAAAACTAACCTATAGATATTGATATATGAAGCAATGCATGGACTACGTAACTCTTGCAAAAACATTTAATTAGCAAATAAAATGCACACAGAGAATTCCCTCTTTAGACTCTCCTCCTTCAGAAGCAATGATGGAGTACCTGGGAAAATGCACCAAGTTTCCTTGAGTTAATCAAAGGGTTAACCGTTGGCTGATGATAGAGATTGGCAAAAGGAGGGTGCCCTTGGCTCCCCAGTCCAGCAACAATTCAATTTGCCTGCCTTCAAGATGAAGATGGGCAAGCACAAATTATCATATTAGAATTTTGCATTGGATTCTGCTCGGCCCGCTGATTCCTAGAGAAATCAGCGCTCCACCCCCAGCCTCCCCAGGCCACCTGGCCCCTTCACAATGACCTCTGCAGGAGGCCAACCTCCACCAGAAATGAGTCACAGAGACAGATCCCGACTCGAAAGTCTGTCCTGAGGAATGAAGCAGCTGGAAACCACTCATTCTTTAGATCAATGAACAAATTATTTTATTGAAGGTGGTATTTGGAGATCACACACAAGAATTACATGATTTCTATCTCAGCAATATTATCATGCAAAGGGAGAAAAAGTTTTCTTAACAGCAAACCCCCGTCGTCCCCAAGATCCACCCGCGAGCCTGGTATTTTTCACCTGAGCAGCCAGGTCCTAATGCACGCAAAAGCAAGCAGTGCCTGCAAAAAACATCTCACACGGGTCTAGATCCTGTCAACCTTTTGAGATGTGAGGCAAAAGCGTGAGGTTCAAGTGGCTGGCATCGTTGAGATAAAAGGGCATTATGTCAAAATGCAGCCGGTTCTTCTGGGAAGGCTTTGAAAACGGTGCATACTCTAATATCTGGAATACATGACTGGACCTCACCAGACAGCCATTGCTAAAGAATAAACACGCCAGCAGGCACAACATACAAACCTCTCGAAAGGCAGGCCATATCACCACTTGCTACGTCACAGAAGCACTGTCATGGGAATGCCTATCAGATGACCAGACCCTGGAAGAGCCCATCATTTGTCACACACTTAGCAAGCCACTGTGTCTTCCTTGGAGTGGTGGCCGTTATTACAGAAGACATTGCTACCTTACAGCCTTAATCAACACATTTTCAGGTCATGTGAATGTTTGGATCATCTCGTCTGTGTTTCTTCTGCCTCCGAAATATGCTAGATGAGAATTTTAAATGGAACTAAATTCCTCGTGCACCCCCCCACCAGCAAACTTTAACAAAAGCTTTTTCAACATACTTCCAGAATGTGTGTGCAGAGGGTGACACAGCTGAAAAGAAATGGGGGGGGGGGGCTGAAACAAAACAAAACAAAAAAACACACAGAAAACAGATATTAAGTTGTCAAGTCAATGATCTCAGAAAAGAATTGCAGACAGAGTGTCTGGCGTTTTGCTTAAGAAATGGAGCATCCGAAGAAGTCCGTGAGAGCTTCAGGCTGGCCTGCGGCTTCTAAGGGCTCCGAGCTCCAAGTCCAAGTCCAGAGTGGCGCGCAGGGCTGAGCGAAAGGAGGGGCCTCTCGGACCAGCCCCGAGGCGGCCCTCCACCATCAGAGGCGGTTTCGCTGCGCAGATTAAATCCTTTCATGTCGGCATGTGGCGGCTTTGCTCCCTCCCCGCGTTCCCACACTACACTTTTCCACCTTTTGAACTCTTCCTGGGCTATTGGAGCTGGGTTGCCACCCACCAGCGCTGACCTTCTTTCGGGTGGAAACGTTTGTGCGTAAAGTTTCTCAGATACTGCAAGAATCCTGCACTGAGTTTAATTAGCACATCCAGCCATGTTTCATCAGTGAGATGCTCTCCGCTCGGTGCAGATTTAAGGCTGCTGAAATAGCCACTTGGCATCAACAGATTACAACCCCAAACTGGGAGCCCTGGCCGAGGAAGCACAATAATTAAAGCACTTTAGCTGTAATTTCAGTAAGATTTCCCACCCCCTTCAATAGGCTTCATAGAAACGACAGCCTTTCTGTAATAATTTGGAAGGCTTTGCCTGACTTGACTTTAATAGACTTTAAAAGAGAATGAATTTTTTTAAAGGACACAAAAAAAGTCTGTGCCACTTTTTTTCTCTATCCAATAAGAAATCAATGTTTTTAGATATTTTGAAAAGTAAAATTAAAAAATCAAGCCGTTCAAAGAGATTACGTTTTCTATAATATCTATGTGTTCCGTGCTCTGCTTGCTTCTCTATAGTTGATACAGTTTAGCTGATACAGTTTCCAAATATTTTCTTCCTCTTGAAAACAAATTTACAACAATGCGTCTGTTCTCCAAGTGGCAGGTTCCAGTGTACATTTTCAACTTCCACATGAAAGGTGAGTTTAATGGGACTGGGAAGGATGGTTTTGTCATAGTCCATGCTGAGCACCGTATGCATGAGCTGCCAGGCTAATCTTGCTGGCTTCAAATTCTCTCTTGACCTCGCTGGAGCCTTGTGGCTGCAACAAGTGTCACAAGGTTCAGTTTGCCCACTGGTAAGACTGCTGAGGGATGCCCTTCACAGGGTTGTTAAAAGAACTAGAGAAGATAACACAGCCAAGGTGCAGAACACAGGGCCAGGCATGAAGCAAGACCCACTGCAGGTGGTGGTGTCCTGGCCACCTCGCACACCTACACGGAAGCACTCCAGACCCTCCCTCCCCAAGTGCCCAGAAACTACAGGCATAAATCTTTACGGAATTCCTGAAAACCCCTGGGGGCCCTAAAATCTAGCCCTTCCATGAACCAAAATCCCATCCAAATCTATGGGAATTACGTGGGAACCTCAGATGTGCAGGTGAGACCATCATTATAATTAAGGCTGCATGGGCATTGCTGTGATTAATCTCAATTTTAGCGACTATATGGGTTGGTTTTTACAACCTAAATAGAGCTGCTTCATCCTGGGGGAGAGTACGAGTGCATGCGTAATTTGGTGACAAAACAACAAAAAGCTAAAAAATCACGAAGGAGGCTGATGGTCCCAGATGGATGGAAAAGGTGGAGCGAAGGATGGGGAGCGGGTAGATCAGCATCTGGGCTGAAGAATCAGCAGGGAGAGGGAGAGGCAAGAGACAAGCCACCTTGGTAATCAGAGACCCAGCCCAACACGGCTCGGCTCAGATAATCAAAGCTGCAATGCACTGATCGAAAACTTGCAGGTTAATGTCAGCTCAAGCCTACGGTGATCATTTTTCCTATGTCAAAATGGCACTTAATTTTCTCATTGTAAAGCTACAAAGTAAGAACAAGTAGAGGAGGGGGGATAAAAAACAGATTTTCCTCCCTGCGTCTCTCAAAGGCCTCGAGGCATCTGCATGACTTTCCTGCCACCACCCACCTGGAGGGCCCTGCCTCTCAAAGAGGGCTTGCTTTGGCAGTCCAGAACCTTCTCCACCTGCCCATGATGCCTCCAAGCCTGGTGTCCGGAAGGCTATGGCTGGCTTCTTGGGTCAGTATCGGAAATCACAAGGGTTTTGCAGTGAGGGCGCCCCAGGGCAGCTCACACCGGCCAGGGGAGATGCACTGCAGCAGAGGAGGGGTTAAGCATGCCAATTCTGGAGGCGGCCTGCCTGCGTAGGCTCTAATCCTAGACCACTGTCCATCCTTCTCAGTGCCTGAGGTTCCCTTCCTGAAATTTAGGACAAATATAGTACCTAATGACATAGACAGGTTGTAAGGATGAAATGAGTTAAACCATTTAGAACCCATGCCTACCATATGTTAAGTGGTCAAAAAAAAAAAATTCCCAGCATCCTCATCCGGCCTGCAGGGTGCCCAGCCTCAACTCTGAGACCAAGAACTGTTACTTTCCACTTCTTGGTTTGTATATCACAATCAGGGGGCCCAGAACCCAGCTCCCCACCACAGGGCCATTTTCAGGGTGCAGCTGATATAAACACAGTCAGAGCTGAGCACCACACCTTCGCTCCAGACACCCTCTGCCCACTATCCGTCCACTGTGGAAGTCTTCCCTCTTCCCAGACATGATAGGTCTGTGCCTGTTTGTGCAGGGCACTGGACATGACTGTCTCCCACCAGCCTGTGCTCTCCCAGTGGGTGAAACCTCCCTGTGCTCCCTAAGATGGCCAGCACAAGGCCTAGCACATGGAAGACATGGGAAATGAGCCTGATTTCCCCCTGGGGGACACATGGACTTGTCTGGAGACCTGTTTCATTGTCACAACTGGGAAGTGCTACTGGCATCTAGGTAAGAGGTCAGGGATGCCACTAAACATCCTACAATGCACAGGATGGACTCCCACAAGTGGGTAATGTCCAGAGGGCCACTGTTAAGAAACCCTGTCTAGAAAAACAATGCCCAGGTTAGTCTAACAAATCCCACCGAAGACTGCACCCTGAATCTTGTCTATTCAGCCAGAAAGACCTGACCTCCAACTGGCTCGGAAGCTGTGAAAAGCCAAGTACTCCATGTCCTTTGTAGTCGCAAAGATCCCAGGAGAAGAGAACCACCAAAGATCTACAATAATTTCTTAAAGTGAAAGTTGGGGGTGGTCAGGATCCTCAAGCAGCCAACAGAGCCAGCTAAAACCAGCCCCCATCTCTGCACAATGAAACCCCATGGCAGACAAGCAACAGAAGCCTGTTGATGGCATAAACTGGGCAAGAAGGCCTCCACCCCCATGCCCAGGCACCGCCAGGACCCAAGTCTGGTGGCTTGCGGAGTAGCCCACCTTCCTGAGGTGGCTTCCATCCATATCTGCCCTCATTTGGGGAGAAAAAAAGCCTGGGGTAGGGTAGGGAATCTAGAGAAGATCACCTGCACTCCCCTGGGTCCATATTCTCAGGATATATGTTCCTCCACTGCACAAGTATACTCACAAACTCGCTAATCTGCCCTGAGTAGTGTAGTTGTGGGCAAAAAGGAAATCATCTTGGGACAGGTGCTTCAAGCAGGCAACACCCTCCCCAGCACATACGCAAGTACACACATGCATGCACACACATGTACACACACCCACAACTAAGACCTCAGTCTGCTCATATGACTGCATGAATGACCCCCTAAGTTAGCTCAGCTGCTGACCCCTCTAAGGGCACTCAGTGCTACCAAGGGTGGCCCAGACAGTCCAGACCCGAGCAACCAATCCCTCACCTTGACAAAATGCCTCTGTCCCAACAACTCCTAATGGGGTACCACTCAACCAGGTAAAACACACAGTGAGCCTCACCAGCCAGGCAGAGCCTTCCACCCCCAACTTGCTCTGGGAATGCTTCTTTCCTTCTGTCCTCCTGACGCCCTGCCACGGCTTGTTCTGGAGGGAGCGTGCCAGTATGCAGGGCAGGTATGGTTTCACAGAGAAAGCCTCTGCTCATGAGTCCCTCTTAGCAGAGAGGAGTCTCTCCAACATCAATGAACTTCTGCCTTGCGTTTAGACTTCACAATCCAGCCTTCGCAACCTGAGAAGGCCACCTGACCACAAGTGTCCTTCCAGCTCAAATCTAAGGCCTGCCTGGAGACAGGATAAAGCAGGGCTGAACACTCACCTGCTCTAGGTTCTGGAAGAGATGTTTAGGGACTGCTGTCCTCAGCATGGACAAAAGTTGACCTGGAGAAAGCTCACTTCTGTTGTTAAACGTGCATCAGGTCTCACTTTAAATAATGCTAAGAACGAAATGCAAGCTGATATTTCAGCTTACTTAAAAGGCTTATTAAAAACACTAAATCCAAAGATGTTAAAAAGCTATAATTGTCCTCATTCAAACTGGCAAGATAAATCTATTTGCTTTCTTCTTTTATGATCCTCTTCTAAAAAAATAAGTTCATCTGTATTCTCATGAGCATCACTGCTGCCTTTCTTTCCCTCCATTCAAGGCACCTTAAAACACCTGTGCCATTCATAGCCAACTTTTGAGCAAAAGGCAACCATGTCTGGGGAAGGCTGTTTAACTCTGATTTCCTCATGTCAGAGATAAGCTTGCTCAAAAAGTAAGATGGAGTTCAGAGTTCATTTGAATGGGCTTGTGGATTTTATAGGTCCGAGCTGATGGAAATTTCTTTGGTTACCTAAGGCAGAGCAGACAGCCTAATCACTCAGCTCTTTGGGGCTGAGAAGGCAGTGATCCTTTAGGACCCAGTGGGCAGCTGTGGTTAGTAGGGCTGCACATCCTGGCCACCTCCCTGTCCTCTCCCATTATAGGGGTTACAGGCCTCGGGCTCGGACCAGAGCAGCGTGACTGTCCCTCCCTGCCTGCCCTAAGTCTTCCGTGAAGATAGCCCCAGCCAGCAGTTAACTTGCTGAGTTGTGAGGATCTCGAGCCTGCTCAGAAGTTAAGCACTCCAGGCACAGAACAAGATGGGTTTTCAGAGCAGTGGTCCAAGAGAATGCAAATTTATCGAAAGCGCTTTCTCCAGGTTTTCCATAATTAGCATTTATGTCTCCAGGAACTGTCTCCCCGAACCCAGTTTAGGGTGAAAGCATTTTAGAGACTTTCTCTGCAGATGACATATGAGGTACTAACCTTTTTTCATATGCCCAGATGTTAAGTTCATTTTCATCACATTTATGCAAATTTCATTTGAACAGTAAATCAAAAGAAATCTTAAATCATTGTACACTATTTAAAAATCCACACTAAATCCGGTTTACTTGCAGTGATATTAACATAAAGTCACAGTTAAGGGACTGAAGGTAGGAAGCAGATGTCACAATCTCTTCTTCCAAGCAATGGCCCCAGAGATACCTGGGGCCCTGGCCGTATATTAGATCTAAATGTCTCTGCCTGGTCACCACTGGATTCATGTTTGGCCAGATTAGAGGTGCTCTGGAAATGCAAGGCTTCTAAAAGTTTTGCAAACTATAGGACAACAGAGGTCTCTCAGTCCAGGGGCCTGTCATCCATGTCAGTGTCTGGCCTGAGACAGGACAAAGTTCAAAGGCAGGGGCCCAGTGGTGAGACTCCTGGCAGCTTGCTCCCTCCTCAGTGGGGGTTAAAGTTAATTCCTAGGGCTCTGCAGGCCTGCATTTGTCAAGGCGCTGGACGTCAATGCTATCATTACCAAGCAAATCAGCCAGGCGGTTAATGGTGGAATCAGGAGACATTTGCACTCTGGTATCAGAATGACATCATAACTAAAGCAGCCTTCAGCCAGAAGCTCTAGGCTTTCCACAAGCAGAGGCCAGAGGGCTGCTGGGGGCGCCCCCCTGTGACTCCCCAGGCAGGAAGCCGACTCCTTACCCCTTCCAGGCAAGGTGGTGGGCCCAGCCCCCAGCAAGTTCCTAGGCAAAAAGGAACTAGGGCTATAGTTCTCTCCCAAGCCAATCGACTTTCCCCCAGGTTCTAAACACTGTAAATAATACTAATAATATATTATGTATTTTTAATAAAATTTAAGATCCTATAAAAACCACTTTCTTCGACAGGCAAGGGTTGGTATTTTATTAAGGCAGCCACATTTTGGCTATAGCATTTATGGCATTTCCAACAGAATTGTCAATTTCTCGGTGACCCTGTCTAGCACAGAAGCTCTGTAGTCTCTCCTTTGAGCAACAGAAATAAATGATGCTGGGGAAATTGGGGGGAGATGGGGAGGCTAAGGAAGAAGCCCTTCCTGCTCTTGTTTTGGGTGCTTTTCTTTTTAAAGCCGATCACACACACACACACACACACACACACACACACACAGCCAGAGACACAAACCTTAGAATAATGGGGGATGCATTTGGCTAGCTGCATCCGCGGCGCGGCGCCCCGAGCAGCCGGCCCCGCTCGCTCGCTCGCAGTTCTGCTCTCCACGCCGGACCTACTGACTACTCGCCCGGGACCCGAGATGCCCAACTCCACCGCGCCCCAAAGGTCGCCTCCCGAGTCTCGCTACAGGTACACGCGTGGCCCAAACACCTCACCTGGCCCGGGAAGTCGGGAGACAGAGAAGAAAAAGTTCTGCGAGCTGCCAGCCGGGAGCCCAGGAGCCCGCGGCCGCAGTCCTCCAGCCAGCGAGCAGCCCGCAGCCGAGGCCCGCCGGCAGCGCGCGGCTCCCGGCTCCTCGCTGGCCGGCTTTGCGCGCTAACCTCTGGGCGCCCGAGGCCACGGCAGGGCACTTACTTGGCACTCGCTTTGGTGCGTGCAGGTCGTCGTTGTGTTCACTTGGGTTTTCAAACAAGTTTCAGGGAGGAAGAAGGAGGCAAAAAAAAAAAAAAATCCAATTATGCAAATGGGCTCCGGACTGGGAGGCGCGCGCTGGATCTGACGCGGCTACTGTACGAGTTCACGGAGCAGCCCCGGGCCGGGCAGATTTATGCGGGCGCGTCACGGCTACGCCAGGTCCCGCCGCCGGAGCATCTCGAAGTTAATTAAAGCGGTAATGTCCACTTTCCCGGCGACCCTCCGTGCGCGGGGTTACTGTTTCACGGTCCAGCCCGACCCGGGCGAGGGCGGGGGCGCTTTTCCCCACGCCTCTCGTCCTTCCCTCTTCTTGCTCCCCCTCTTTTTCCTTTTTCTCTCCCCCTTTTTTCCCTCTCTTTCGTCTCTTTAAGTCGCCTGCCTTCCACTCAGTGAACAATGAACAAAGATGTGAGTGATGGGAAAAGATCGCCCCCTCCCAACCCCAGCAGTGAGCAAAGCCGGTCTTAAAGTAAAAACCCACTTGCGAATATCAAACTGGGAAAGAAAACAGTGCGTTCCCACTCTGCCCCCACCATACCCACACACGCACGCACGCACGCTCACCCCACCCCAAGTTCACCTAAGCCCTGGCAGGGGGCGGGGGCGCCAAGGCCAGGGCTCCAGGGGCTCCCCAACTCGCCGGAGACACCCGAGACCAGGGAGACTGGGGGGTGGCGAGCTCTCAGGCCAAGCTCGCTTCCCGTGCCCCTCCCCGCCTGCCCGCCCCCCCCTCCCGGACCCCCTCCCCGCGTCTACACCGGCCAGCCTGCCGGGCGGCCCGCTCAGGCTGCCCGGCGGCCGGATGCGCTCAGCAAACGCGGCCCCTGTCGGATTTCTGCTAAACTGCACGGCGGCGACAGCGGCGGCTGCCGAGAGAAGGCGCAGGAGGAGCGGGAGGCCGGCACCGCGCGCGCACTCGCCCCGCCCGGCCCACTGCCCTCGGCCGGTGCCCGGCCGGCCGCCCGCTCCCACCCGCGCGCGCACCGGCGCCTCCACCCGCGCCCCGGCACGCACCCGGCGCCCGGACCCGCAGGCCAGGACGCCGCGCAGCCGCCGTATTTTCTGCTAAAGTGAAAACGAAGGCGGCTGACAAATCACGTCTCCTGTGAGGCACTCGTTAGACATAACAATATCCGGCAAACAAAACCCAGCCGCTGCGGAGACCGGCGCGCGGGGCTGGGACCCCGCCCTGCCCCTCCTCGGCCCCCAGCCCCTTGCCACTGCCCGGCGGTCCCTACCCAGCCCCCAATGATCAGGAGTTGTGGCCAGGTTGGCCAAGAAGGCGGACAGTAGGAACGCTCACAATACAGAAGTGAGGGGGGGGGGGCGGGCAGACAACTTTCCACCTGTCCCCAAAGAAAGCCCCGCTGGAGTTTCCTCAGAAGAGTTAAGAGGAGAGGGGGTGGGGACAGATCTCTCTCTGCCTCGCATCACCTTTCTTTTTTCTAACTTCTCGGCGCCTGCGTTTCCACCTTCCGCTTCACGTACATCCATCTATATAGAGATATCTATATTTTAAATTATTTGCAAAACTGCAACAGATGGGCGCGTCGAGATCTGGACACTTTCCTACTCATCATCAAAGAAAAGCTACCCCCCCCCTTTTTTTTTTTTGCCTAAAATACATCCTGGTCCCGCCTACGACTGTTTTCCTCAATTCTCGATCTTCAAAAAATAATGTCTTGAAGCAAACAGAAAGGTTTATCACAAAGATCATTCTCCCCCCAGTCATACATCTGGGCTAGTGGATCTGTTCCCCCAAACTGCACTCTTCCTAGACGCCCCCAACCCTCTATCTCCTCGCCTTCCAGAGGCCCCCACGCCCGCACCCCCTCACTCCCATTGGCCTCATTTCTCCAGCCCCGGGCTGGCCGGCTCACTTCCCTCCATAAACCTGTTACTTATTTCTTTCTTGATTTGTATCTTTGGCCCCAGGCTTGGCCCCAGGGCCTGGCCTGGGCTGGGGCAGGTGCTGCGGACGCCTGCCTGTGCTTGCAGGCGACGTGGCCTTTCCTGGGGTCGCGGGTTCGGACCCTGGCACCCCGACCTCGGCCTCGCTCGGCTCTCGGGCCACAGGAGGCCAATGAAAACACAAAATGGCAGGTCTCAGCGGCCCTTGGCGCCCGCAAGTTTGACACACTGTAAGCATCAGCTAACTTTGATTTAAAAAAAAAAAGAAGAAGAAGAAGAAGAAGAAGAAAGAAAGAAATGATTACAAATTAGCCTCTCTCCCCCCGGCGGCGGGGCCAGAATCCCGCAGCGAGCCGCGAAGGGAGAAAGGGAGCGAGGGGCGCCCGAGTCTCAGGCAGAAGGAGAAAATGGGGAAAGTCACTTGAGCAGAAGTTTCCGCGGCCCCAGCCTCCCTCTCCACATACGACTCCCCCCACCCCCCAGACCCTTTTGAAAGTTTCCCGGGGCCTGAGAGCGGCGCGCGGGCCGCGCGCGGGTGGGGGGCGCGGGCTGGGCCCGGAGCTGGGCGCCGGGTCCGGCTCGCGCGCCCGGCTCGCGGCCCGGCGACTCCTTTTCAAAGTAACGGTCCCGGGACCACGGGCGGGGGAGGCGGCGGCCCAGGCGCGGGTCCCGCTCGCCGCCGAAGTTCTCTAGCGCCATTCGATGCCCGGCCGCCGCCGCTTTCTCGGTTTCTTCCTTTTTTCCCCCCGCTGACAGCTTCTCTCGCCAACGTCACAGCCACGGATATTTAATTAGACCGTATTTTTTAATCGCTAAGGGGTGAGAAGGAGCCCGGCGGCAGGCCTCGCCGAGATGGGGAGGGGGAGGGGACGGGGGGCCACGCTAAGAGTCCAAACTCACTTTGCCACCTCCCGGACGTCGGCCCCCCCCCGCCGCCGCGCCCCCCCCCCACAGTCCCCACCCCCACCGCGCCGCGCCCCGCGATCCCCCCACCTTTGTTTTCCTTACCTTAAACATTGAAACGCGGGCGACGGGAGCAAACTCGGGCACGTAAACGGAGCGTTGTAAAAGATTGTGTTCAATGAATAATGAAACATGTCCACATGATTGACTTGATCATTTTCCGGGGCTGAGGGGGGACGGGCGCCCTGCTCGCGCGCCTCGCTCGCCCACTCGGCAGAGCCCTGTGAACTGTTCCCAGCCCAGCCGGGGCAGGGCGGGCTCGATTTTCATCTGCCTCTTTTCAGCATCGCCCCGTTCATTGATACTCATCACCCAGCCCCAGCAGACATCCCCATCCCCGGCTCGGCCTCCCCCTATCTGGTAGGTGAAATGCATTGTACCATTAAAAACGCTCTCCATTGTCGCCCTGGCATAATTCACAGCAACTAGATAGGTCTTGCGGCATTTAGCTTTGATGAGCCAGAGACTGAACCCTTGATATAATAATCTACAAAGAATGGTGTGTGATCGTCCATTTTTTCTCTCTGTCTAGCAACTAAGAAACCATTTAACACAGCGCAGCTTGCTTCTGACCTTGAGCTCATGTAAACACACTTATTAAAATCTATCTATTCTCCAAGAGCTACATTCTGATTGTCAGACTCGTTACTGAGACATATATCAGCCCCTTCGCTTGTCACTACTTTGCATTCCTGCCTTTGACTAAAGAATTTTTTATCCAGCCGAGAGGGAGAGAGAGATTGCCACAGAGGGAGAGGAGAGAGAGACGGAAAGGGGGAGAGGAAAAAGCTTAATTCTTACCTGCTCCTGAAACTATTTAAAGTCTGTTTCTTTTCTGGGGGAAAAAAAAAAAAAACTCCCGGGTGAATCTCGGTGGACAGCGGGACGCGGAGAATCAGTCACAGCCCGGGCGTTTAAGGGAGTCATCAGCGATCAAATGACGTTGATCCGCGCTGTAACCTTGTGGCGTATTTAATGTAAATAAGGCAGTTATGTTGCCAATCGCCGGGATACAAACACGAAGAGGTCCTCAGCCTCGCCTCCCGCGCCTGCCATTAGAGGCGACTTTATTTACAGACACTATTTAGGAGATCATGATAATTCTAAAACAATACTAGTGCCAAATGATTATGAAAATATGATTTTAATTAATCACGTAGTAGGCAAGGAAATTAGCATACGGTAATTAAACTTCGAGAAAAACGTCACGCAGGTTCTCTGCCTTATGGGTCCAGAATAATCATCACGCGGTGGGCTCCAGGACTTAATTATCAAACAAAATAACTTTTTTAAGGCAACTTTGCAAATGCTGGTCCTGAAGGCAAACGCTTTGGTAAATAATGTAAGGCGAGGTAACAAGGTAGAGATGTGAGTGATGCAGGAGGTTGGGTTTCTGTGAAGCAAGGAAGAGGGGGAAAGAAGGGGGAAAAAGCTGAATAATGCAATTATGGATTCTCTGTCCTAGAGTTGACAAAAGCTGGTGCCTCAAAAGCCTCTTTGTTATGGGATTATATAATGATCCTGGTGTCATTATGGGAAAAAAACGATTCAGTAATAATAATAAAAGAAGTATCCAGATACACCAATGAGGAGCTTGTTTTAAAGAAAAGATTCACATGTGACATTGGGGCATGTTAATAGCAGAAAGACAGGATCCAAAAGAGTTGACAAATAATGGAGGAGAGAGGGAGGGAGAGAGGGAGGGAGAGAGGGAGGGAGAGAGGGAGGGAGAGAGGGAGGGAGGGTGAAAGGAGAGAGAGAGAGGAGAGAGAGAGGCCTGTGTTGCGCATGATTAAGAAGGGTAGGAGACAGATTGATTATTCAAAACGCCAAGCCACAGGGACACTTAAAACATTGATTCAGGTAAGACTTGTTCTAGCCTGCCTGAACTCAGTTCCTCTAAGATGACTGGCAGGTTTTAAACCAGGGCACCACAATACATAAACAGCAAAGATAAAGAAGAAGCAGACACAGCCTCCGCACCCCCCACCCCATCCTGTGGAAGGAGCCACTCAGTGGCAAAGGACCGGTGCAAGAGTGGGGTTAGGTACAGAAAACTTCACGCCAAGAGGAGCAGCCGGGCAGCGGGCTGGACTAGGGGCTCAGGTATAGACAAAACCCAGCTGTCCCTGGCACCTGGCCTGGGCACCTCGCTGCCTATGGTCCACTTCCGGATGCGCCCCGAGGGTGGGCACGCCTGGTCACCCCTGCCTGCACCCTCGGACTCTTTCCTGAATACCCAGGGCGTTCTCAGTCTATATCTGTCCATCATCTATCTATCTGTCTGTCTCTCCCCAGGATTTCGCGGAGTGAGAAAAGAGTATTTCCCCCAACAGGCTAGTTCTATGAGATTCTTAAAGTCTGCTCAAATCTTTGCAGTGGTGTTAAAAAAAAAAACTCCCCTGCCTACCCAAAAAAGTTTAGGAATTCAGTTCGCATTTTCCAATCTGATGTGTCTGAAATTCTCTTTGAACAAATTCCAAAATACAAGTTTTTTTTCTTGTATAGAAATTAGCATCGCAATCACATCAATGATATCACTATCTCTATGGGAATGATAGCCAGAGCAGTGGGGTGTTCTTTATTTCAATTCTTCGTGGATCAACTGATTATACTCTGTCGTCTTTTGAACCTGTTATTGTAAGTCAAGTGATTCTTTATAAGTGACAGCTCGGACAAAGAGGCGAGCAGGGCCGAGCAGGTCGAAAGGAAGTGGCCATATGGACTTGGAGAAAAGGCACTTTCTCCCCAAGAGAATGGGGGTGGCGGTCGCCTTTTAACCCTCAAGCCGCCGGCCCCCGCCTGGGCCGAGGGAGGCAGGGAGCCGGATCGCGCGCCCTGGCACTGTCCAGGGGTCCTTCTCAGTGCCTATCTGGGTTGGTCCGGAGTGTTAGCCTCCTGGCCTGGGGCGCGTCTTCCAGGCCCGAGGTGGCCGCGGCCTTCGCAGGCCGCGCATCGCAGGAGGGCCTAGCCCCAAGCGACCTGGGGGACCTCGACTGGTGCGCACAGAGGCTCAGAGGCCGCAGAGATTTTGTGCGGCTCAGCTGGCCTGAGCTGACCGGGTCGAGCGACCGCCCACCACCTGGAGGCCGCGCCCCACTGCCTGAGCCCTGCGGAGGATTCGGGCAAGGGGAGGGGCGGGGCGGGGCCGGGGGGAGGGCGGGTTCGCTGGCGCCCCCTGTCGGCGCCCGTGAGCTCTGCGTTCCCAGAGGACGCGCTGGCTTCCTTGGGCGGCGCTGGGAGACCTCCCAGGGCAGCGAAGCTCCTTGCAGGTGGGAGTCAAGGTGAAAAGTGAGGGGCCCTGGACAATGACCAGAGGCCTGGCGTCCTCCAGAGACCGAAACTTGACGCCTACCTGCATTCCACTAAAGCACAGAAGAGTCTCCCTACCCCCATATGTTTGGTGGCCACCGCGCCCCCTCCCCCGCCCCATTTCTCCCTGTCCATAACTTCTGGGCCTTTCCACCCTTTTCCTCTAGCTCTGGCCCTTCCCCAAAGACCTTTCCTCACTGACTTCCTCTCCTCCTTCTGAGATCCTGGAGTACTTCTCAGCCTCCTGCTCCCCCTGGCGGGGCCTGAACCCCTGTGGCTGGAGTTTCAGCAGAGACTCCCAGAGCCTCAGTGTATCCCCGCATCGGGAGTCCTGCACTCACCAATCCTCACAGTCGTCTGGCTGGTAGGCCGCTCCTGCCACTCACCTGGGGACTCTGACCAGGGCTTTCTGCTCCCCTGATGTCTTCTTCAAGATGACATCAGACTTCTGACTTCTTGAAACAGAGGGAAGTCATTGGGAACCTGGGCTGGCAAGTTAGGTGGTCATGGGCAAAAATCGAGGTGGTAAGAGGAGTTCTCTGCTAACACCTGTACCATCTCAGAAGCAAGGGCCTGGGGAGTTGAACCATGTTGGAGTATTTGAGTATCTTGTAATGAGTGCTTGGCTTCTACTTCTCACACAGTCGATTGGTTCTGACCTCATGCCTTGGGTTACCAAAAGTGGCAGTGATTCATGAACTGTTACCCAACCAGTGCTTTAGACTTGCACTTCCAGTAACAACAGCACTCGTTTTTTATTTCTGTATTGCTTTACTTTCTTCCCACTCTGTTCTGCTCCTCATGACTCTGCTTCTCTCATGGTATCAACAGGTTAAAAACTAGCCATTGAAAGGGCCATGAGGGGGCCGCCTGAGTGGCTCAGCCAGTTAAGCATCCTACTTTTTTGGTTCAGGTCACGGTTTGTGAGTTCGAGCCCTGCCTGGGCCTCTGTGCTGTGCTGACAGCTCAGAGCCTGGAGCCTGCTTCAGATTCTGTGTGTGTCTCTCTCTCTGCCCCTCCCCTGCTCATGTTCTGTCTGTCTGTCTCTCTCTCTCTCTCAAAAATAAATAAACATTAAATATTTTTTTAATTAAGAAAAGAAAGGGCCATTACCTATGACCAAAAGAGGGAAGCACACAGGGGAAAGGGTCCAGCTAGGCTGCTTGAGCTTGGGAGGGGAGGGTAGACCAGAACCAAGTTCCCCCGCCCCAGACCCCAGTTTCCCCACTCTACAAAGATACCCTCCAATGATCTGTAAAGCTTTATGATCACAGAGAATCAGTGGGCCTAGAAGAACAGGAGCCTCCTTCAGGTCTACCTTCTCCAAACAGAAGAAAGAGGCTAAGAGATCTGTAGAGTCCCATAGAGTCCCATGTGTTTGCTGGGGAGTTGGTCTAGACACCTACAGGGTCCCATCTGGATTCTCACAGAGAGTCCCTGCTTCTCAATTTCAGGTAGCCCAGAAGGCCGTCACCTCTGACCAGGTGCTCTCCTTTACTGGGGGGGGGGGGGGGGAAGCCTGCCTGAGGCGTAACCTTGAGGTTTTCTTCCCCTCCCTGCACAGTTTTCTCTGCTGCAGAGGTCAGGCATCTCTCTCCGTGGAGGTGAAGAAGCAGCCTTCTCACCTCAGGGTGAATGAGCCTTCAAAGACTCCCCAGAGAGCAAGGTTCAGATGTGTGCCATTAGAGGTGAGAGAGGTGATCCCTGAATAAGGAGAAATTGGGAAGAATCTGACCTATATGGCGATTCTGGTCCTTGGCTACTGAATCCCTACCCCCAGCAGGGGCCAGTCAGGCCCATCTTTACCTCCTCCAGAACCCCCCCCCCTTTTTCTTAATATAGTTTATTGTCAAGTTGGTTTCCATATAACACCCAGTGCTCATCCCAACAAGTGCCTCCTCAATGCCTATCACCCACTTTCCCTTCTGCCCCACCCCCCATCAACCCTCAGTTTGTTCTCAGTATTTAAGAGTCTCTTATGGTTTGCCTCCCTCCCTCTCCTTAACTATTTATTCCCCTTCTCCTCCCCCATGGTCTTCTGTTATGTTTCTCCTGGTCCATATATGAGTGAAAACATATGGTATCTGTCTTTCTCTGCCTGACTTATTTCACTTAGCATAATACCCTCCAGTTCCATCCACGTTGCTACAAGTGGCCAGATTTCATTCTTTCTCATTGCCATGTAGCATTCCATTGTATAGATAAACCACATCTTCTTGACCCATTTGTCAGTTGATGGACATTTAGGCTCTTTCCATGATTTGGCTATTGTTGAAAGTGCCGCTACGAACATTGGGATACATGAAACACCCCCTTTTTAGCATACCCTTTAAAAACCTGGAATGTCACTCTCCCAAAAGTTCCCCCCAAAAGTTGTACACCTACCTTTCCTGATTTTTCCAACAGAGGGAAGAAGTCAACATGATAACATCTATTTGTCTTGGCAGAACAAGCCCCTTATCCCAGCAGGTACCCCTGCCTTTCCTTCGCAACCTAAGGGCATCTGGCTAGGGATCCTGCTTCAGGTCCTAGACCATCAGTACAGCATATCTCTATAAACACTGTAATTGGTTCAGGAATAGGCATGTAACCTAAGCTGGTCCAGTCAGAGTGAATCTTGTATTTTATTTTTAAATAGACACCAGTGGAGGGGTTGAGTTGCTAGAGAGTTGTGGTCCCCATCCCCATGTCAAGAGAGTTGAGCAGAGAACTTGCAGAGGCCACCAAGGAGGAGCCTGAGGATGGTGCCCACATAATGTCACAAAGCAGAAATGGAGAAATGGCCCTGCTTGTTTTAGGCCCTACGTCTAGCCACACCTGACACCAGTACCATCCCTGAATCTTTCTATTTTGTGAGCTGGCAAATTCCCATTGTTACCTTAATTCCATTAGCTTTGGGTGTTCTGTCACTTGCCACAGAATGAGGCCTTGATACCCTCCACACCCGATGAAAACAAGGAATACCCAGACCAGGGATCAGAAAACTCATAAACAAGATGGAAGCAAGGTGTGTGGGGCTGGGTGAGGGAGGGAGAAGCGGGGCTCCTGATGCTCTTCTCAGCAAAAGAGCAGCCAGAAAACTTGCCAGAATTCTCAAAGCTACAGGTGTGCCTTGCTTTGCATAATAGCTCTGTTCCAAAAAAGATGTTTGTAAATTGAACTTTTATAAATTGAATCTGATTTACTGTGTTGGGACAGCTAGTTATTTAAGACATCTCAACAGACGTCTTTCATAAAGTGAATGGTTGTGTTCTGAAATAACAAATTAATGGTAATTTATTTATAATTGTAATTTTTCTACCTTGGTCATATATTTTAAAGTGGGACTAACCTGAATGTCTTCATGGTGTCTTTGTATAAATTAGTCAAAGGCCAAGAAAATTTGCTGAGCTCTACTGGCTACAGTCACAACACTGCCTTCCTGCTCCTTTGCAAGGCTGTGGAGCTAGAATATCCTGGATAGACACCGGACATTCACTTTGGGCCCTGCCCTTATCTGTAACAGCCATCATCGACTTTGAGTTAGGTTTGGAAGGGTGGGGGACCATAAAGCTAGTGGACTTTCTGGCCAGAATGTGACTTGTGCTATGTTTAACTGCACAGGAGTCAATGAAATAGCCCATAATCTCTAAATTTGGGGGTCTTTCAAGACTGCAAATTAAAACAAGTTGTGAAATAAAACTACTGGTGGGAATTCAAGAGCTAATTTTCTTAAGATGTTAATATCTTTATTATTCTCCTTTCATGCTCTAAATGTATCTACCGTATAGCACACAGCCATGCCACGGTCCCTGCTTTGTCAAAGTTCCACTTTTAGGGCCAACCTTTACCTTGGGAAGAGCCATCACTTTTGTTTGCCACTAGAAACAAAAGGGACCAAATATTGGGAAAATGTAGTTTTCCAGACAATGTTATAGCTAGCTTTTGGCTCATAGAGGTGAGCTGGTCCACATACATCAGACAGAATTACCAAGAATGATCCCCAGAGGTTCCCTGGGTAAATACTGAGGTTTATCATGATCTGCAAGGAAACAACAGGGAATCAAATGAGAATGACCAAGTTAAGGCAAAAAATAAGTCCCTTGACTCTGGCCAACACCCAGAATCCTGAGGGAGCCTCCCCTGGTTTGCCCAGGGCACAGACCATGGAGGTCAGAGTGGACAGTGAGCCAGGGTGCTGGAAGGTTCATCCTGGGAAGTAATATCACTATATAGAGACTTCATTTTTAATCCCAATTCCACCAAAAAGCTAAGTTGAGTTGTATGGATCTTGAGGAATCGGAAAAGGAAGATGGGAGGAGGGAAATATGCTGAGGGTCAAATGTGTGTTGATGGTCCCAAGCTCCATGTGGGGGACAAAGTTGAGGCACCTGGGTGGCTCAGTCAGTTAAGCATCCAACTCTGGATTTTGGCTCAGGTCCTGATCTCATGATTCATAAGATCAAACCCCACATCAGGCTCAGGATTCTCTCTCTCTCTCTCTCCCCACCTCTCCCTCCCTTGCTCTCTCTCTATCTCTCCCTCTCTCTCTCAAAATAAATAAACTTAGCTAAATAAATAATTTTTTAAAAAAGATGGGGACAAAGTTGAATCAGATGGTATCATTCAGGGGAGATGGGAGTAGCTCAGAGGTGGTGTGCTTGAACCCTGGAGAATCTCTGGCAGGCTATCCCTGCACTTGCAGCCATGGTTCTTGAGTGCTTAATCTTGAGTGCTCTAGAATCCCATGAGGGTTCTAGAATCCTCTAAGGTATCCTGCGGTCTGTGCCTAGGCTAGGAGAGTGGAGATTGGGGACTGGCACCAAAGTGTATAGGAAGGCAAATATGAAACCACACTAGTGACTGAGGACAAATTTATTCATTTGAGTGAGCATCTGAGACATAGTTATACCCACCCAGCTTATCCAGTGCTCCTATGACTCTGAGAGTCCAATCTGGACCTGCCAAGGTTACAGCTGCCCCCTCAAGGAGTGTCATCTAAGGCTCTGCTTGTGGGACCCCCTCCCCTCCAAGGCTAGGGGTTTCTAGAAGACAGACGTCGAGCCCGCTTCATTGCTAGACCTCAGGCCTAGCCCAGCCCCTCGCACACAATGGAGTATGAGGGAATTTTGATGGAGCTAATCAAGAAATTCGTTTTAACACTTAAATAATTCATATGATATGTCAGGTACTTTTTAAAACCGTTATTGACTAATTGAATGAATGAATGAATGAATGAATACATAAACATCACTGCTTAAAAATGAGTTGCCAGCACTAGAAATTAGTTGCTACTTTTAAGAATTAATGGATATTTTCTGATAGAAAGTAACCCTTGATGCACATTAAAGGATAATTAGAAAGATAAGAATGTACAAAGAAAATGATGATATCTCCTTTAATGTCACCCTGTTAGCTTTTTGTGTATTTCCTTCCAAGAATTCATCTCTGCATATCATTTTTTCACAAACTTTGAATCATTCTCTATAAGCAATTCTATGTCTTGCTTTTTATTCTCTAACCTTTATTTTAAAAAAGACAACAGGCTTCAAATGGAGTCACTGTGCTAAGCCCCATGTCAGCAAACCAAGACCTAATACCTAACCTAACTGCAGTTTCAAACCTCCCCGAGGGATAAATCTTAAACCAATCAATGTGGAATTTCCTGGTCAGCAGTAGTGAGGTAATCTGCTGGATAGACCCTTTCCACTCTCCAAATAAAAATGAGGTTTTCACTCTTTCCTTGTCCCTGCTTCCTTCTGCCTATAAAAGTCTCTCATTTTGTTCAGCTCTTCAGAGCTCCTTTCCTAGATGGGATGCAGCCCGACTCATGAATCGTGAAGAAAGCCAATTAGATTTTCAATAATCAGTTGCATTTGTTTTTTAGTAGATTTGGTGGCAGCAGTGGGATTGAAGGAGACTTCCAATGGCTTCAGGGACAACACAGGCATGATACCTGTGAACTTTTTTGAGTGTTCTGTCCTCACCATTTCCAAGAGCTGTGGGTCAGTTCCCCTGGGTTCTGAGCTCTGCTCTCTTTGTGTTGAGTTTCCAATCTAATTGACTTTCCAGTATGTAACAATTCCCCTTTTGGAAACCCAGTCCAGTCCACAGTACTCACTTTTGGAGTCTCCTGGTTCAGCCCTTTCTCTAGTCCCAAGCTTCACAGGAATTGCTGGCGATACCCACAGAGCCTTCTCTTGCCAGGATGCAGTAACATCTCTTGGGTACTGCCAATGCCTTAAGGCGCACCTGGTTTATTTGTCTTGTTTTGTGTAGATAAAGGATGTTGCTAATGCAAATCTCAGAAGTAGCTGCAAAATTGGTGACTCGCCACCTAACCCAAAGACTCCCATGTTAGGATAAGTTGGTCATGGAATGGGTTAGATGGACACTAGGTCATCTGCCAAACTCAAGAAAATTCCCTCGCAATGAGGTACAACTGTAAAATGCCACACAATCCCCAATCACAGAGGCACATCCCTTTTGGGTGCTAGTTTGGCTCCAAGAGACCCAAAGCCTTTGCTGAAAAAAAAAGTGATAATAAAAATGGAATCTTTAAATTCCAAAGAGCTGAGCATATCACCTTCCAACACACCTGCCAATTTTATGTCTAAGAATTATGGTTCTGAAAGCTGTAAATCTCTACACAAAAATGGCCATATCTTACTAAAAACAACCTGTTGTTACAATGGCCATTATGGGGAGTATTCCAATTACGTAAGATCATTTAAGAACTGCACTTGAAAGCAAGGACTCCCAAATCAAACAAACAGAATGGGGTACCTATTTTAATTGCATGCAGAAGCCTCCAAAAGGCTTTAAAAATTCCAAAATAACTTCACTGAAAGACCTGTTGTAAAAAATTAAAGACACAAGAGGTACCGAAAACAAGACTGTAACATTGTCATAAGTCCTACGGCTCTACTCTATCTTCCTTTGAGCCCTCATTCTACTAATTTTCTGTCTAAACCATCTTCCCACTTAGAAGAGACCACAAGACCATAAATGGAGGTCCACCAAGTGTAGCCTTAAGCTAGACTTGAAGCTAGCACCAAATTGCAGACACCCCCGTATCTACCCTCAACGGGCTTCTCCCAGAGTTGACAGGACTCTGAGGGATTTTCTCATAGACTGCCACATAGTTCCCTTAAACAGACAAGAGAAACTAAAATGTAATTGATGAAAAATATTGTCAAATTCTGACAGATAGCAAAGCGTGCCGAGAGGATCCTGGGAAAACTGGCAGAAGCCAGTAGAGAGTGAGATTTCTTACCAGAGCCCTTTCTCCCAGATCTCTGCCTATTGCACCCAGGAGAGTAAAATATCTTTTGCATCCTCTTTGGGAACTTCTCTAGTCCATGGATTTTTCAATACTGCCAGAACTACTTACTGTTTCCAGCTAAAAACTGGCAAGACATTTAAAGGAGTTTTAAGGACCTCTATCATCAGAAATTGGACAGATTGAAAGGTGATATTCAGAGCCTGATAGAAATTATTTTAGGCTTTCTCTCCTAAGCTAAAATGTAACTATGTACCCTTCTTCCCTCTCTCCCTTCCTTTCCCTCTTCCCCACTTCCCTCTGGCTGACCCACCACTGCGCCCCCTCTCATCGCTGCCACCACCACCATCACCCGTCTCTACGCCAGCTGACGTGCCCTGTTGCCCCCTGCACAGCACCATCCCTGCATTCCACAGGGGACTTGGGCAAGGGTGC
>CM053563.1:19846719-19864313 GCA_028646485.1 Cryptoprocta ferox
AATTGAGTAGAAACAAGTAGAGAAGAAACTAGTACATTTCAAGTGAGTTGCTATTACCAAAAGAGTCGTCAGCCTGGACTTTTAATACAGACTCTACCTGTTTGAGACTTGCAGTTACCCTTGAGCACCCACCGTCTGTAGTGGAAAGTGGGTAATGATTCAGTCCTCCCCAACACACACTTCAAATAGAGGCAAAGAAGAACCTTATAAATGACACTGTCAAGGGCCAGAGAGGTACTACTATCAAACAGCATCAGAGACTAATTAGAGTAAAAACTTCCCAGATTTTGTGTCTGCTGGGGACTCTGGAACATGTGTAGGCTGGGGACTCCTCTTCTTCCCCTTCTGAATGGGAGTGTGCGCTGGCATTTTCCAGTCTCTGTTCCAAGGCTGTGTGCATGCTGGGAGGTGTCTAGGACCTTGTCTCTTAGTTATATGTCTCTCAAATAAGCGTGACCATCAACCTGAAGGGGAAACGTGTAATATGTGTGAGAAGGAGAGTGAAACAAAACATTTAATGACTCAGAGTGCAGTTTTTAGTAGCCCTCTGAACTGTGCATTTATAGGTATCTGCTTATCCTCCTTCTAGACACACTTCCTTACGCTGTGAGGGGAGGCATGGCCACATGACTGGCTTTGACCCATGAAAGTGAGAAGAAGTGGCATTATGGCTTGTGCGTGCAGGTATTTAATTAGCAATAGGAGCCTCTCCAGTGCTTTCTTCTCTGCCCCGGGGATCATAATGCTCCAGAAGGTGGCAGCTTCCTCAGCCTGGATACCAGAGTGATGATAACACAGAGCAGAGCCCTGGCCGACCTGAGACAGACTTGTAATTGGTGTGAGAAGTACAGCACTGGATGCTTCAAGTCTTTGTGATGGGGAGTGGTTTGTTAACAATAGTGTAACCCCGCCTGTCCTGACAGAACCCACTGGACAAAGCAAGAGTGGATGTCAGGCCTGGGGAAACCTAGTGTGTCTGTCCTCTGGCTGGGTACACTAGCCAGGTAGCAAGAGCTCAGGTACTTTGATGGCCGCCCCCTCTGCTGGACTGGGAGGGCTTGGCTTTGTACAGCCCAGGAGGAGAGGGATGGACGCCTGGGTCTGGGGAGGGTTGGCCAGGCCTTTTCTTCCACCAACATTTTGATTTTGAATTCTTTCTTTTGGTGTTGCCTGAATGGCCATAACGACTTTCTACTCTGTCAGGAACAGGAGAGTGCTGCCGAAAATCTGAGAAAACTTTTACATGTGTGGCTGGTCCAGGGGCCGGAAGGGGGTGCTCATAACCCTGGGAGTACCCCAACTTCACATGTGTGTCTATGGAGGAGCTATGGGCTCAGAACTTAGGCACCTGGTTCTGGGGCTTGCTGTCCAGAATCCCACGAAGAACGGACTGCTGCTGCTCTTGTGGCCTCATTCTCCTCCTGTGAATTGAGGAATGGGGGTCGATGGAGACAAGTAAGGTTGGTGTTATCTTGGTTGCTTTTGTCAAGAAGTTCTTTCACTCCAAATAAAAATCTAAAACAGAGTGGCTCTGAATCTGCTTTCCAACTGCTTTCCCTGTCCCCAAAAAGAGAGCTAGCCTTGCATTTTCTCCAAGGAAACCCCTAAGGTGCCTTGGGACACAGTTTAAAAAGCCCCGAGGGCTCATCTAGTTTGGCTAGGCTGTGGCCTTTTAGGATGGCAGGAACCTGTCAAGTCTCAGCTGTTCAGCTGGGGCTTTGCTGGCTCTTGGCCCCAAGCCCGCAGCAGCCAGGGCCCCTGTTCCTCGATGTTCAGCTGGCACCAGACAGAACTGCTCTCCTTAACTGGGGCAGGAGAATCAAAAGAGAGGGCGAGAGAATGATTTTCCCGGGACAAATTCAGGTTTTCATGCCCCATGTGTCAATATCCAGACCCCCAGTGGATGCCGTTGCACTTTGGGAAGAGCTGGTGCAGCACTTTCGCGTCAGTCTGCTCTGTGTTCCAGTTCCTCAATGAGCTGTGACCTTGGAGGAAACAGCTGTTTAAGTCCTACCTGTTTCAGATTTTACATCTGTAAAGCGGAGTTCCCGTAATAACAGCAACTGGTCTGCAGCAATGTGAGAGTTGGACCCAGGCACCTGGCAGAGAGAACCCATTTGTGCCCAGCGGCAGCATCTTCACCGACATTATCACTGCACCTGACCAGATGGGGTTATTTCACAGTGTTGTGTGAACATCTTTCTTCCACAAGGCATCTTTGAATAAGGTGTTCCTAGTCACACTCCTTTGCCTCCCGTATGCCTGCATCTCACGGTTCCCCGCACAGGACAAGCACAGGGAAATCAATAAGCATGCCATGGACTGAACAGATTTGGTTAAATTGGTGACCTCCATGGGGTTGCACCGATCAAGACTAACAATTCCCCAACATGACCTCATGCACCAACTGGCTGATTAGAGTAGGTGGCAATCGCACGGCAGTGATCATGAAATTCCAATATGAGTTAGTTCCACAGTGAAAAATGTAACACCACCACTGCCAAAAATAATGGCAGGTACCCACTTTAATCCTCATATGGTTTACACATCAATGAATAATCGAGTGGTGGGCTCTAGTCCCCATGGGTGATCGTTATTTGCGTCAGAGTGTAGACGTAATCCAAGATTGTGGTGTTTCAGTGTGGTCCTGAAAGAGTTAAGTGAAATAAAGAATATTATCAATATTGTATCAGTCACAGATGAGAAACTACATACCAGGATCAGTGTAATTCATTCATTGGTTTATGGACACCGAGTCCTCCGGGGACTGTCACAAATCCACTTGATGTTCCTGAGTGTGAGATTTAGCATTTGGATCTTTGATTTAGCTGAAAGATGTGTAAAAACTCATGCAGTCAGACAACTCCCTACAGGCGATTCATCTGTGTTGGCTTTTACGTAACAGTTATTCCAATCAAGTGCCAGCAGTAACTTAAGCTCCGTAACTTGCCTCCGAATTCACATTTCTGAGACGCTGGAACATTAGCAAGGGCAAGATCGTCCCTCTGGGAGAAGGGGAACTTCTTGCTCTCTTTTTTCTCTGGGAGGTCCAGGCACTGCCTGGGGAGCCCATGTTTTGAGGAAGGGTGCAGCTCTTGGCGTCCATGCCTCTAGTCCTGCATGAGGTCCCATGTTTCCTGATGCAGGGTGACAGGGGGAGGAGGGAGTGGGAGGACCACAAGCCCCTGGGAGCCAGGGACACTCAGGGCTCTCAGAGTTGCACTTGGGGGGTCCTGAAGGGGCTCAAGGATACACAGCTGCCTGGCTAGCTCAGCAGGGCGGGATGAGGAAGATCTGAAAACCTGAATCTGATCATTAAGTCAGGCGGGAGACATAACTCTGCAGTTAATGACTTGATGGATATCCGTTCTCACTTTTTCTCCTCCAGGATTTCTCCCTCACCACACCTGCCTTGGTCCAGCTCTAAGTCTCATTTTGATTTCTCACTACTTGTCCCAAAAGGCGGGGGGAGGGGGCCAGAGGGTTGCATCATCTTTATGCCTCCAGTGAGAATAAAAATGCAGGTGGAATATTCTAGGCACAATTTCAGAGAGATAATAAAGGGATGCAATGGCATAGCTAGATGAATGGGCTTCAAATATCATTATTATTATTAATAGATGATGTTTTTGATGGACTCAGTGAGCATTAGCAAGGGGCGGAGAAAGCTCTTCCAGAAACAAAGCATTTAAGTTTCACAGCAAACTCGTGAGAAGGCTCACTTAGATTCTTTGTTTTATAGAAGAGGAAACCAAGGCATGGAGGGGTTATTAAGTTGCCTGAGGTCATGGAGCTGGGTAAAATGCAGAGGTGGGCTTGAAAACTGGGTCCACTGATCCTGGAGGCAATACTCACAACCACTTTGCTAGCACATTTTTTTTATGTAGTGGCAAGTGACACCATTTTCCCATTGCCTGTCAGGGGTTTTGTCAGTTGGTGAAAGGGACAGCATCATCCCTGGCTTCCAGCATTTCACCAGCCTTCCAAGGAAGTGATTTACAGCCAGGCTAGCTCTGATCACAGAGGTGCACACAGACCTCCATTAGGAGGTCTCATATCTCTAGAAGTCTATAATACCTCCAGAAGCATAAGGTGGAGAGTCGGGAATAGAGGCAATTTCTGGAGAGATAATGGGTAATAACGTTCCAGCATTGATGAAAGACATGAATCCTTAGAGTCAAGAGTCACAAAGAGTCCCAAGCAGGATTAAAAACATAAATTCACAGTAGGATACACCACAGCCAAAAAGTATATGTAAATTAAAAAAAGAGAGTGAGAGAAAAAAAAGAATTAGTTCAGGTAAAGGGTATTTTTGAAGAAACACTGGGTTTCCTAGGGGTCCTGGAGCATTTACAGTTAGCTGCTGTCACCTCACTGGACCCTGTTACTAGTGGCTACTTTCTGCCCTGTGAAGAAACTTGAGGACTCACATCCCTCAAAAGACAAAGCCAAGAGGGGAAGGTGGGACTGAAAACCAACAGGAAGGGTTTACCCTCAACCCTGACAACGGTCTCATCAGCGTGTGCCCACACCTTTGAAGCTGCAGAAAGGGAGCGGGAAGGTGCAGGGACTTAGCCACAATGGCCCTGGGTGCACTTGTCACTCATGTCTTGGGGAGGAGAGCCATGGAGGGACTCAGGCAGGAAGCCTCCCCTTCATCATCAAGTGAGGGGAGATGTCCATGTAAGGCTTCTGGTACAAAGTGAGTGCTCAGTCAAGCTGAGTATTTGTTGAGCACATACTATGCACCAGGGCCCCATGTGTCAATCCTCCCAGGAGCTCATGAGGCGGGTATTCTCATCCTTGATTTACACAGGTCACAGAGCCACCAGAATGCAAACCCACGCAGTACAGTGCCAGCGGTTCGGGAAACCCATTTTCTTCTGAAGGAAATCCGGAGCTGTCAAAGGTGGGGGAAGAGCAAGTATAAAGTGTAAAGAAATTGGAAACCGAATGAGCACGTTTTAATGTGACTTCACGGAGTTCAGCTCAGCAATGGTTACAGAGCACCTATTGTGTATCCGTCCCCCTGCTTTATGTCTCCGGGGGTGCAGAGATCAGGACAGAGGAGAGACTGTTGTGTGCCATATGGGGAGCCCCAAAATAGCGAGTGCTGTGTCCCCGGCATGTGTCTGTCCTCTGCTAGCCCGGGAGCCACGGATGCTCAGATGCAGTGACTTCCTTAGGCTCTGGTTTTTAAAGAGTCTTGGCTTGAAACTGTTCCATTTGGGAGGGTTTCTCACTAGCATTTGGTATGGAATTATTACCAAATGCTAGAGGGGAGCCCTGCCAAATGCTGTATATCAGCTAAAACCCAAACTCCTAAACAATGAAATATTTATAATAAAAACAGACCCCAGAGAGGGGCACAGACTGGGGTGCCCAGCTGGTGAGGGGCTGCCGGCTGAGGTGGCCCAGTTTGTCTGGCCTGCTGGTGCAGGTGTGGCCATGGAGGCAGAGGGCACCGGGTACAGTGGTGTGGCTGTGCGACATCCCTCAGGAAGACAGGAGATGCAGGGGTGGGGGGTAGTCTTTCAGTCCTTCAGCTCGCTCAAATGCTCTTCCCCAGGTCCCTTAAGTCATAGCTCGGCCCTCTCCTCCCTGTGTCCCTCGCCCCTGTCACCTAGTTTAGCGATCAGCATTCAGCAGGCACTCAATAAATGCTGACTGACTGCAAACGTGGGTATTTCCAGTAACAGCAAAACCTCACCCATCTGGAACCCACAGGGAATAAGATCAAGACAGCTGAGTTTTCCAGAAAGAGCCATAAATTATTTTCATGTAGCATTTTCAGATGGAAATATCTCTAAGATGCGGTGCACATTTCCTTTTTTTCTTACTCGGAAAATGTGGAACACCATTAACCTTTCTGTAATGGCTCAGGGTTGCCGCAGTGAACCTCAGATTCTGAGCAGGAGGTGGTGCAGCCCTCGGGGCCTGAGAGGTGTGCTCGCGTTTGCCCTCTGCTAATGGCCTCGGATCCCGAAGCTTCCTCTAGTCCCACAGCCTCGGTCCTGGAGATTTCTGGGTTCTTCTTACACAACCAGTTTCCAGTTTCCACTCTCGTTGGTGTGGTCTCGCCAGAAGTCTTCTCTCCTCCTGAATTACTCTTTTTTTTTTTTTTTTTTTTTTTTTTTTTACTGATGGTGGGCCAGAAACCGAAACTCAAGGCTTCTTAAAATTATGTGTAAAGTGAGTGTTCGTCCTTAAGTCTCTTGAGGACATTAGAGTTTGTAAACCTTTTCAAAAGAACTGCATTTCCTATGGTTTCCTTTTTTTTTTTTTAAACAATAAGCAAAGCATGTTGGTTATTGCTTCATTTGGAAGATCAGGAAACTGAAGCCCAGAGAGAGAGATCATGGAGGCCAGATTGGACCTACCAGTAGGGGGGGGGGGTGATTCAGCGGGAGCCTGAAAAAGTCTAGATCCCAGGTGGGAAAAAAATGCACAGTCAAGGGGATACTGGAGGGAGTGTAATGGAGAGGGGATTTACAAGGATGTGCAGAGCTGAGAGAACCCACAGAGGATGGGAAGCACCCAGGGACCAGCAACTTGGGAAGCCATTGTGCTCCTCTTGTGTCCTTAGCAGTGAGCACAGAGCTGCCACACGACAGGGACTCCACAGGGGAGAGAACAGAGTCCCTGGAGACAGAGTCCTGGGAGTGGGGCAGCCCACCGCAGTGATGGCACAGCTAGAGGGGCCCAGAGACTACTGTACCCTGGCCTGCTGGGACATGGTGAGGGAGACACCCCAAATTCTCCTTTCTCCCACCTGCCAGTCTCCCACTGTTAATTGATCTCCAAGCCAGAGGATAAAGGAGTTTGGAGAGGGAGTCCAGAGTTCAGGCTCCCTGAGTGGGGGGCAGGGTGGAGAATGGGGGACAGTAGATTCTGAGTGGCAAATGGAAGAATCCAGTGCAGAGCCTGCTACACACAAGTTCGTCCCACGGCCTCATGGCTCTGAAGATGCTTCCCTGGGGCTCTCCATGTCCACCCCCCAACACGCATGGGCCCCACCAGGTGGGAGGGCCCGGTGCTGGTGAGCCTGCAGGTTGGGCAACACCTCCGAGGCCCTCGCCCTCTCTCTACCACTGAGAGGCAAACTGTCAGTAAGTCCTTGTGAGTCTTCTAGACCGAGTCAACTGCTCCTCAATCCACTCCCTCCATCGTGGCCTGCTCAGCTGGAGAGGCCGGGCAGGGTCAGGCAGTGCAGAGCAGTGGGGAGTGCAGGAGTCTGAAAAGCAGGCAGAAGGGCAACTTGGGGCTCTCCTCTTCCTTGCGTTATCTTCCCAGATCCTCAGTGTTGGCGTCAGTAGAGTGGTGATAATCCATTGGCGTCCCAGCTGTTGGGAGGTGGGAATGAGAAAGCAGATGGGGCTTCCCTTAACAAACTCTGTGATACTAGAGAAGTGAGAGATGCTTGAGTCAAGGTCTCTCCCGTTGGAGGTGGGATCAGAAGCCATTTAGCAATGAGCAAGACCCTTCCTCCCTTTGAGGGTAAGCCGTCCATGCCTGCAAGACCGTTGGGTGCTGGGCTGTACTTGGTGACCGGCAGGTGCTCAGCGCCCACAGTGTGGCCAAGACCGGGGCCCAGCCAGTGGGAGGCCTTCACAGCTTTGCCCAAACACACCTGGTGCAAGTGTCCCTCTACCCCCATGACCCTCCTTCCCAGCCTTCCCCAAATCTGAATCATGGGTGTTTTGTTCATGTAAACACTTTGTTGATGTGCCCATTATATGAAATTGAGAAAACACTGGAATCTGTCAATGAAAGTTAAATCATCCATAATCCCACCATCTTAGAATCACGATTGATGTGTTGATGATTTTCCTCCCATACATTTGTTATTGGCATAATATATATAATATAGGCAGAGCAGAGAGGCTGCAAGGAAATTCCTCACATGTTGACCGTGACTGTCCTCTGGTTAGCTCACAGTGCGTATCACAGATCATATGCTTGCTTCAAATCGGAAGACATTTATATGTGTGTGTATAAAATCAGGGTTGTCTTGTAAATAAAGTATTGTACCCCATCTTTTTGCTTTTCCTATGTGCTCTCCAGTTATTCATACAATTTTTATTAATGCAGATTTCCCCAAATTATGAAACTCTGTTGTTTCACCAAACACTGGCATTTTATGGAATGTGGAAATATGCACTCATTCAAGAACCAGGGAATGAATCTCTGGGAGGTGGCAGTCTGTGCTCACTGCTGAGGACACAGAAGGGACGGGTCCACTTGGTTTTGGGGAGCTCCTGATTCAATGCTGACAAGCAGGCTGAGGCCATGTACACTGGACACCAGCACTAAGGAGGAGGTACTCAGGGTCTGTGCCCCAATTCCACTGCCTTCCTTGTCCCCATAGGACCTGGCATGGAGCTGGGTTGTGTGTGTGGCCTTTTCCCTCCCCTGCCCCTGGGGAATTGTCCTGCAAACTCCACCTTACATCTTTCCCCATGGCCAGGTCCTGAGCCCCAACTTCTCACTCAAATGCTCCCCATGCATTCACCTGTCTGCCTCCCAAGCAGCCTCTCATCAGCCTGTGTCCACACTCACAATGTCAAAGACTTGTGTTGTAATTTCATCCTTAAATTCCTCAGCTGTGACTTATTTCAAGTCTCATAGTTGCACAGTTGATCCTTAAGAGATCATCTTTAAAGAGTATTTTTCCGATGTGTTGCATTTTGTAAAGACACAGCACATTCTGGAAGGTGGTGGGAAATCCAACCACAGTATCCATCTGGCAAACATTGTGTCCCTTCACGGGTCAGTCTGGGTGTGTGGCTCTGTAGCTGCCTCATGCTGCTGGGACATATTCTTCAGGAGGTGCACTGCGGGAAAGTCATCCCCTATCTTCTCATGGGGTGCTTCTTTTTGGGGCTGGCACTTCTTAGTGGTGGGAATACAAGTGTATTGTCTGGAAAACTCACTTTCTCATGGCACTCACCATTAAGGCCAGGCAGGCTGTAACAGAAACATCTCAGGGTGTTGACATGCTGGCCCTCAGCTCTAAGAGTTGGGTTTGATGATGCATAAGTTCTGGATAACTGCCCAGCATGGTGCTACCTAGCTGTTCTGTATGGTATAGTTAAAAGTTGCTAGAGGGGCGCCTGGGTAGTTCAGTTGGTTAAGCTTCCGACTTCAGCTCAGGTCATGATCTCGCAGTTTGTGAGTTCGAGCCCTGCGTTGGGCTCTGTGCTGACAGCTCAGAGCCTGGAGCCTGTCTTCAGATTCTGTGTCTCCCTCTGTCTCTCTCTCTCTCTCTGCCCCTCCCCTACTCATGCTTTGTCTCTCTCACTCTCAAAAATAAATAAACATTAAAAAAAAAGTTGCTATGAGAGTGGGGAGCTTGAATGTTCTCACCATAACAACCATAACAAAATGGTAAATCTATGAGGTGGGGGATGTGCTAACTCACCTTATTGTGGTAAGCATTTAGCAACATATACATGTGTACCAAACTATCACATTGCATGCTTTCAACCTGCACAAAGTTAAATGTCAATTATATCTCAGTAAAGCTGGAAAATAGTTGCATCTGGCTTCAGGGGTGTCTGGGTGGGCTTCACCCCAAATGATTCTTAGTGTGGTTATCACAGCCCTGGTGGCAGGCCATTGTTTGTTGAGGGCGGTATTGTGGGGATCAGGGCGCTCAGGGGGACGTAGCAGTAACCTGATAGTTCTGTTACCTTCTCATGATGTCACTGACTAGAGCTGTGAGAAAATTGGACTTTCTTAGATATGCAACTGTGTTTCCACCAGTCAACATCAGGAAGGCCAGCTTTGCTGCTACCCTTGTAAAAAGATGAATAAGTAATTCATAAAACATCCGCCCATGACCCGTCAAGCATTTCTCAGATATTAGAGAGGACGGCAAAGGGCAAGAGTGAACTCAGATTAAATGTAGCCACAAAATCAAGTTCCCTCTTTCAAAGTGTGACCTGCAAATGCCCACTGCAAGAAGGGAAAGAGTAGAGTCCTGTGGGTGTGAGTTCCCCGTGGAGCCAGCTTGGGAAAGGCATTTGTGCTCAAAGCTAGGTGGTTTCTGGAACTGGGGGAAAATACTGGCTTGGGAGTTTGAACTGCGGCCATTCTGGACCCACAGTCTCAGATCCGACATTCTAGGCATTTTATCCATAGGAAGAGTGCTGGTCATGGTGTCTGGGCTTCTGTCGTCATGTTAAAGGTGAGTGCCATCTGTAGAAAGGACTGCTCACAAGAGATTTGCAAATCCTGATAGACATTTCCCTCAGCGGGCAAGGGCTTGTGTGGTGGTGCACTGGAAACCAATGCCACCAAGATGTCTCCACGGCCCTGAGCCACTAAACAAAATAGTGTGGGATGTTAGGTCCTACTCTCATTCTTATTTAATGAAAAAGTACACATGAAATATTTAAATGTCACTGATGCGCATAAATGAGTGCTAAGCATTGCACTAAGTGCTAACTTACTGAGGTCTCTGAAGGAGCCCAAGAGGTAGGGTCCCATTTTTCAGATGTACAGTTTAAGGCACACAGGGATTAAGTAACTTGCCTAAGGTCATACGGCTCTAAAGTGGTGGAACTGGCCTTTGAATTCAGGTGGCCTGGCCCCAGAGCCTTGTTCTGCCACTCTAGGGGACTCCTTCTTACTTCTCCTTTGGAGCAATAGTAAAATCATCACCAATGGCATAAGTAACCCCTGAGTGAGCAAAGGAAGAGGGGTTGTGGGGGCAGAGTTTCTGAGTGGGTAGCTGGCAGGAGGGTTTGACCAGACTCCTGTGATGACTACATCTCACTAATAATGGCTGGATGTGTTCCTTCCCTGGACCCATGCCCACCCGAGGAGCTAAAGCAAAGAGATACAGTGTCTCCTTTGAAGGCAAGAAGGTCCAGTTTGTTCCCTGCTGGGGACTCAGGGACATATCTGGAGGTCCCTAGAGCTGAGAGGTGAGCCTGGGGGCAACAGGAACCATGATGAGAATTAGAAGGCCAACCTATCTGCAGCAGTTTAACTTGCATAAGTGTTAACATCCTCTTATGAGCCTGTGAAGCATGTCCTGAAGCCCTGCCCCCCCTTCCAGTCCCTGTGCACATGGACAAAGGGCAGGAGGAGACAGGAATGGGGGAAGTGCACATTGGGGCAGCCTTTTTGGAAAGAAAGTTGGCAATGCTTGTGAGGACTCTCCGCCTCCATTTCCAGAAACAAACAGAAATTTAACCATGGGAATGCTCTCTCCAATACTTTTGAGAGAAGAAAAAATTAGAAACAATTTAGATGTTCCAAAATAAGAGATTGTTTAAATAAATTATGTTGCATCCATTTGCTGGAACACTTTGTAGCCATTAAATCATGTTTTCAACGAATATTTAATGATGTGGGGAAATATCTCGTGCTACAAGGTGTTAAAAACCAAAATTCAACTGAGTACTGACGATCTAATTGGCTTTATTTGATGATTCATGAGTCAGGCAGCATCCCATCTAGGAAATAGAAAGGAGCTCTGAAGAGCTGAACAAAATGAGGGGCTTTCCTAGGCAGAAGGGGCACGAACAAGGAAAGAGCAGATTACCTATTCGTTCTTTGGGGAACAGAAGGGATCTACCAGGTGGATTGCCTCACTAATGCTGGCCAGGAAATTCCAGATTGATTGGCTTAAGATTTATTCCTGGGGGGAGGTTAGGTATTAGGTCTTGGTTTGCTGATGTGGGGATTAGGACAAGTAACTCCATTTTGGGCCTGTTGTCTCTTTTTACAGAATCCCCCCTTTTGATCAGACTCTCAGCTTAATTGAGAGATGTGATCAAAATGTAAGGCATAAGCACCACTCCCAGCCATGGATCCAACATTCTCACAGTTTTTCTGACCCTCTGTGTGGTGTTCGCAGGTCATGATGAAGTTTGCTGAATCTCTGTGGTATTCAGAGGTCATGACTTCAGGTTTGAAGTCAGGTTTGAAGGTCATGACTTCAGAATGAAGAGAATGAAGTCATTCTCTTCATTTGCTTTCTGATGTTCCAGTCTTAGGGAGATCACTTGTTTGGTGCTTAGCTGCTTGCAAACATGTATTTAAAGCTTTTGGGAGAAGACAACACACCTTGGGGACTACTAGATTATTATAAATAAGATAATTCCCATTATCTGTAGTGAATTTCAGAACCATGGTCCTCAAGACTAAACTGATCATAATCAAATAGTCTAAAGAAAGACTCCATTCAAAGAGTCATATTTTTAAGCCAAATAGCTTGCTCAGTGATCTTATGTAACTGAGTTTCAACTTCCCCAGAAGTATTAATTCAGGTGCAGCAAGTGGTATTGGCCACAGCACAGACACCTCTTTGCTCAGCTGAAAGATAATTAAGGGCAGTCATTATCAAGAACAACTTTGGCTAGAGAGTTTAAGGATTTTTATTGGGAAGCTATTGTTTTATTTTAAAAATATTTTTAATGTTTATTTATTTTTGAGAGAGAGAGAGACAGAGACAGAAGGCGAGCAGGGGTGGGGTAGAGAGAGAGGGAGACACAGAATCTGAAGCAGGCTCCAGGCTCTGAGCTGTCAGCACAGAGCCCGATGCGGGGCTCGAACTCACAAACTGCAAGATCATGACCTGAGCCCAAGTCGGATGCCCAACTGACTGAGCCACTGAGGTGCCCCAGGAAACTATTGTTTAACAGAAGATTTCACAGTACTTTGTAAGGTTAAGGAAAGGTTCTTTATTATAGCTTCAGAGGAGCAGTGATATACCAAAGGAAGCTAAGTTTTAATCATGAATGTCTCTTGCTAATTCCCACCTGAGTGTGTGACCCAGGACTGGAAAGGTGACAGCCATGGAGGTCAGCAAAATTTAGGGGTCTGCAGACCACATATGCAGTTTTATTCTAAAATGTCTTTTTTTTTTTTTTTTTAAGAGAGAGAGAGGTAGAGAGAGAATCCCAAGTGGGCTCCACGGTGTCAGCACAGGGCCCAACGCGGGACTCCATCTCACAAACCGTGAGATTATGACCTGAGCCAAAGTCAGATGCTTAACTGACTGAGCCACCCAGATGCTCCTAAGATGTTTTATTCTGATTACTCGTGGGTCCCTTTCTTTGTACAGTGCTTGCAAGATGCAAGATTCTCTGGATGCAAGATTCTCTGGATTTGGAGCTGTTAACCAGAGACAGGGAAATGGACTAGGTGTTTCTAGTGTCATGGATAAGAAATTGGGAGTTTTTGATGGCCTGAAAACTTTAGTGGTCTGAAAGTCCCTCTTAGTAATGTCCTGGGAAATATAAATGATGGTGTTATCTTTCCAGGCCAATGTCAAAGTAAAGGAAACAAAAAGAAGAGAAAAATGGGTTCATGTTTAAAGTATAAAGTCTTGATCAGACATCTTAGGTGGAAGCAGTCCACCTTGATGTCAGCTCCTCCTCTTCCTCATCAATTTGCTTGGGGGCCTCCATCATCTGTACAGGACCATGTATGAGGGGGAGCCTTCTTTAGCTGTGAGATGTATACCAATGGTTCTAGTCCCTGAAGTTTGGCTGCCATATGGGTAGTGAGGAGGACCTTTCCAAAATTTAAGGGATCTCTTTGTTCTTAGTGATTTCAAATTGGAGGGTGGGAGGACATTGGAAATATCAGTTTTCAGTGTCATAGCCAAATATTTATTTGAGGAAACTAAAAGAATTCAGGATAGAGTCCGGTTTACAGGTGTATAACAGAACATCATAGACAACTAACAGGACTAGACTCTAACATCTATAAAGGTGGAACATATTTTTCCCTCTACAATTACCCATTTTCCCCCCAAAGATAATCACGGTAAAACTAATTTGTATTAAACTTGGCCTAATTCTTTACATAAGTGCATCAAGAGTAGTGATTGATCATATAAGCTCTTTTTAAGACTGCTTTGCTGGAACATTTCATAAGGAATCTAAGATTGAACTATTAAAAGCCCCAGAGACCAAGAAGGCAAGCCAAGGACTCACCATCATATTTTACCTGCAAAACCATTCCAGTAAAAGCCTGGGTAATATAGGCAATGTTTCCAATTGTGCCCTGTTGTAAGAACAGATTCTTGTTGAACTTATGGAAACAACTAACTATATTTCCATGAAGAAATTTAAGGGTTTCCGTATTCTAGAGGGATCATGTAGGAAGAAAAAGTAAATGTTACATCTTTCTCTATAAAAATATACTGTAATTGCTGTAATTTATATATAGCTTAAGAGAAAAGGTTCTTTAAATCTGGAAAAAACAAAATGTTAGGTAACCAGTAATGTTTTCAAACAAAAAGTAATTAAAAATTATAATCATTCTCCTCAGTAGTCTGCTTGAATCCAGTTTTCCATTAGTTTTGGAAATTTTTACCCAATTCAGTTTGGGTAACTGAGAGAACTGAGAGAGAGAGAGAAAGAGAGAGAGAGAGAGAGAGAGAAAGAGAGAGAGAGAGAGAGAAAGAAAGAGCGAGCTGGGGAGAGGCAGAGGGGGACAGAGAGAATCTTAAGCAGGCTCCACACCCAGCGTGGAGTCCAGGGACTTGATCTCACAATCCTGAGATCATGACCTGAGCTGAAATCAAGAGTCAGATGCTTAACCACCTGAGCCACCCAGATACCCCTAGTTTTAAGACCTTAAAGTTATCAGAAACCCATACTTGGCAAAGTCCTTCCCTTGAATCTTACTGAAGATGAAACACTTTTGCAGGAACACATTTGCAAAAGCATCAGAGTAAAACAATAACTCTATGAATGACAAAAGATAAAATGTACCCATTGTTAAAGATTTGATGATTACAATGGAATTGACAAGGAAATTTAGTTATTTCTGTGACACTCAACATTGCAAAATGATAACTGGCTTTATGATGATAGCATTACTGCAGGTTATATTAGACTTTAGCAATTTCATACTATTTCTGAAACACTTAGAATATGTACCCATACAAATACAACATAAAGAAAGCTCAGTATTACTTCTTGTTTGACGATGCTGGCCATGTAATTTAGAATATCAAAGAAATCTAATTTAACATCTCCCTTTTTATAAGGAGAGAGAAAAAAATTTTTGAGATGTTCTAGGGACCCTCTGGAAAGTCCCAAAGTTATTTCAGGGCCAAAAAGACTTT
Organism: Cryptoprocta ferox; assembly: GCA_028646485.1. NCBI lineage: Eukaryota > Metazoa > Chordata > Mammalia > Carnivora > Eupleridae > Cryptoprocta > Cryptoprocta ferox. The sequence goes on from CM053563.1 coordinate 19,861,814, forward strand.
ATTTAGCATTTGATTTTGGGAAGTTGGTCAAAAATATCAAAAGGTTTAAAAACACTTGGTCAAAATAGCATCGTAGCCCACTGTGAGACAATACTTAGTTATTTATTGAACCACAGTGACAATTAAAGACTTCTAGGAAAATATAGAAAGTTAAATAGTTGTAAAATTAATAAAAAACCTTAGCTGTTTTAATAGAGAAAACTCAAGTAATCAAGGACCTTATGATAAAGTTAAAATAAAGCACACACATTATTTTGGTAAGACACAAAAATTTCTGCTCTTTAGGCAGATTACTTAACAGGTAAATAAATTTTCACAATCTGTTACCAAAAGGAGACCAAATGTCCAAGAAAACCTTGCCCTCTTAACAGAGAGAAAATCAATTCTAATTTTGCACCACTGTACTTTTTATATTAAAACCCATTTTTAAACATAAATTTATTTCATTCTTAACCAGCCTGACCACATATAGGTTTCTTTCCCCAGATGCTTTTTCCATTAAATAAATCTACAATTTTTTTTCTTATGTGTTTTACTTTTTCCCATTCTGAAATAACCAACCTCACTTTATTTTTTTAAAATTTTTAATGTTTATTTATTTTTGAGAGAGAGAGAGAGAGAGAAAGAGAGAGAGAGCACAATCAGAGGGGGGCAGAGAGACAGAGAGACACAGAATTCGAAGCAGGCTTCAGGCTCTGAGCTCTCAGAACAGAGCCAGACACAGGGCTTGAACCCACGAACTGGGAGATCATGACCTGAGCCAAAGTCAGACGCTTAACTGACTAAGCCACCCAGGCGCCCCACCAATCTCACTTTAGAACAAAAATCACTTTCTTTGTTTTTTTTATTTAAAAAAATGCATCTCCATTCCTCATGCCTTCTTTTACTGAAAACACACATCCTACTTTCCTTGTATATGAAGATGTTTCCTTTATTATTTCCAGTAGCTCTGATTATATATATTAGAATTTTAACCCTAAAAACTTTAATATTTAGTGAAAATAAAGAAGTAAACAATTGGGAACTGTCCTTTACATTAGCATTCTGTGACTTGATGTCATAAATTTTATAAGTAAATACTTTTTATAATTGTCAGAAATGTATGCTCTCTCATAGTAATTTTCTCAGCATGGCACAAAACGTGTTTACTAATAGATCCAAAATATCTTTAGTTCCTCTGTAAAGAATGTCAAATCTGGACAAGCCCGTTTTTAGTAATTAATATTTTTGTATGTTTTATCTTACTTGGAAATGATCTAGATATTTACTGACTATCCATTATTTAAATTAACTTAGCAAAACTTTAAGGTTTCAGGTTACCAAAAAGATTTGGGAAACTATTTTTAAAAATTACCTAAAAACTTTTATCTTTCTTACATCTATTTAATTTACTTGTTCTCAACAATTCTATTTAATTACTCATTAAGGTTTGATTATACCAAGTCGTTTTACTTGGTGACAAATTTTGTAACAGGGATAACATGAACTTATTTGAATATTAAACCCAGTAAGAATAAACGTTGTTTGTCTGCATTATATTAGATGTTGATAACTCTAAACACATGTCTATTTTAATTAAACCAACAAACTTAAGCAACAAACTTAAATTAACTTTCGTACCAAATATTTTCTCAGATTACATGAATCTGAAAAGAATTTGAGTTCGTTTCTATTACGTTTGAGAATTCTACAAATCCTTAGTTCATGTGAGTGCTTAATTCTCTTCAAGCCAATTAAATAGGTCTCTTTTACAAACTGATTTTAGTAGTGCTACCCAGAGACAGAAAATACCCCATATCCATAACATAGAAACACACACACACACACACACACACACATACACACATACACATATAGGCAGATACAGAAACCTTACAGCTTCCATTTTAAAATTACTGCTATGAATCAAATACTGCTATGAATCAAAGTCTAGTTATAAAAACTTTGACTCTAAATTGTTTCTCTGGTAGATGAAATAAGTTTAAGTTTACCTGCTCAAATGGCTTAAGCTTTTTACTAATATTTGTGGTGAAGACATTTCTTCACATTTTTTTTTGATTTTATAAGATAAAAGTACATTTTAATGAAGAAAAAATTCAACATTGAAGGCTCAGACATTCTTGGGGTACTGGGAAGGGGAATTCCCACTTCTTCCTCGCACCTTCCCAGCATCATTGTGGAGGTGGGGGTAACAAGTTTTTCTGAACTTGGAAGGAATGGGGGAGTGAGGGGGGGCAGGGAGACTTTCCTCTGTCTGTTTCTCCTCGGGGGCTGCCTGGCTGCCAGTTGGTTTGTCTCTGTGTGCCTCTCGCCTATGTTCAGCACCCTTGCCCAAGTCCCCTGTGGAATGCAGGGATGGTGCTGTGCAGGGGGCAACAGGGCACGTCAGCTGGCGTAGAGACGGGTGATGGTGGTGGTGGCAGCGATGAGAGGGGGCGCAGTGGTGGGTCAGCCAGAGGGAAGTGGGGAAGAGGGAAAGGAAGGGAGAGAGGGAAGAAGG
>CM053563.1:19864813-19897313 GCA_028646485.1 Cryptoprocta ferox
GGTTGGTTCTCTGTTTTTTCTGATTAGATTCAAGTTATACATTTTGGCAAGAAGCCCAGAGGAACATGTGCTTCTCTGTGCATCATATCTGAGGTTGCATGATGTCAACGTGTCTTGTCTTTTCTGGTGATGTTAATCTTTATCACTTCGTGTGAGTGCTGTCTACCAAATTACCCATTAGCAAGACCATGCAAATATTCTGTATCTGCTCAAACTTCTACACACCAATTTTAGCATCCATTACTGGATCTGGCCTGCAACAATTACTGCTGTGTTGTTCTAACATGACATTTGATTTCCTTCATTCCTTCTACATTTTGTTGAAGGATCGAGATTCTTCTGTAAGGAAGAAATATACTTCCCCATTCATTTATTTGTTTATTTATACCAATATGGACCCAAAGATATGTATTTTTTTGGGGGATAACTCAATGCTATCACTTTTTCTTGTGTTGCTCAAATGGTTCCAACTTTGGCCACTGGGAACTCTTCTAGTTGGTTCCTGTGCCTTTTCAACATGCTTCATTCTTTTTTTTTTTTTAAGTGGTTCCACGCCCAACATGGGGTTTAAACTCATGACCCTGAGATTACAAGTCACATTCTCTACCAACAGAGCCAGCCAGGTGCCCCACCTCATTTTTTTTTTCTAAGCAATTTCTTTCTGGCACTATAAGATGTTTCCGTCACATTTTTTTAAGTTTATTTATTTATTTTTAAAAGAGAGAGATTACAAGTCCAAGTGGGGGAGGGGCAGAGAGAGAGGGTGAGTGAGAATCCCAAGCAGGCTCCACACTGTCAGTGCAGAGTGCGACCTGGGGCTTGATCTCATGAACTATGAGATCATGACCTGAGCCAAGATCAAGAGTCGGATGCTTAACTGACTGAGCCCTCCCAGGCGCCCCTGTTTGAAGCTCAGTTTACATTGTTCCTGCCCCTGCACTGGAACCAATTGCTTCTAAGAGAAGCCCTGGTTCCTTTTATTGAAGAATGGTACTTAGAAACCAAGCTGGGGACATTCTGTGTGCCCATCGTTACTATGGTGTCATTGCTTCTAGGCCCTCCCAGCAAACAGAATTTGAAAATATATGACGTATGCATACACACATATTTGTATTTATGTCTCCCTTTATCCATCTGTGTGTGCATATATGACCTATGATTCCAATTATCACCACAAGCTTCATTCTACCATTTCCCCTCTTCTTATTTGTAACTTCTTTTTTTTTAATTTTTTTTATGTTTGTTTATTTTTGAGAGACAGAGAGAGACAGCTCGAGCAGGGGAGGGTCAGAGAGAGAGAGGGAGATACAGAATCCGAAACAGGATCCAGGCTCTGAGCTAGCTGTCAGCACAGAGCCCGACGCGGGGCTCGAACCCACAAACCGTGAGATCATGACCTGAGCCGAAGTCGGACTCTTAACAGACTGAGCCACCCAGGCGCCCCTTATTTGTAACTTCTTTTTCCAACAGTGAGAAATCTGTCTCATTATCTAAAATATATTCACCTGTTCGACTCTTCTGTACACATGAAGTAGTTTCAGAATTGCTACCCACACCCCCAGAAGAAACAAATTTACCAACTAGAGTAGACAGTTATTATTACTGCATTTGTATACAGTTATTTTTAACCTTTATCTTCACATAAAACAGCAAAATATTGAATATTTTACAAAGTGACTTGGGTTAGTTTTGTTTCTTCCCCTCTCCCTTCCTTGTACTTACGTCATACATTTGTAATACTATTGGATTCATTTGTTATAGTTTGTATTCTGTTTTTATTTCCCCCACAATCTGTTTTTTTCTTCCTTCCTTCCTTCCTTCCTTCCTTCCTTCCTTCCTAATTTCCATTCACTAATGTGGAGTTTCATGAATTTTGACAAATAACCAGTCAGGTATCCACCACCACAGTCATGATATTCCCTCATGCAGATTCCTTGTCATCAATCCCTTCCTCCAAGCCCTACTCATGACCCTATTCATACTGTTTTGCCTTTTGAAAATGTTGTACAAATGGCAAAATACACTATGAAACCTTTGGATTCTGGCTTCTTTTACTGAGCAAAATGCATTTAGGAGTCATCCTTGTTTTTTACTTGCAATAGTTTGTTCTATTTTATTGTTGAGTAGTGCTCCAATGCATGAAAGTAACATAGTTTATCTATTCACCAGTTGAAGATCATCTATGTTGTTTCCAGTTTAGACTATTATAAGTAAAGCTACTATAAAAATTTGTGTAAAGGTTTTTGTGTAAACATAAGTTTTTATTTACCCAGAATTACTGGGTATGGTTAACTTTATAAGAAACCTCCAAACTGTTTCCCACAAGGATTGTAACATTTGGCAGTCCTGTGAGCAATGTATTAGGGTACATTGGCATTGTCAGACTTTTTTTTTAAACACTCTGGTAGGACTGTAGTGATATCTCATTACAATTTGAATTTGCATTTCTCTAATGACTAATGATGTTGGAAATCTTTATATATGTTTATTTGCTATCTATAGATCTCCCTTGGCGAACTACCTATATAGATCTTTTGTTTACTTTTAAAATTGGATTATTTGTTGTCTTCCAGTTGAACTTTAGAAGTTTTTTATGGGGTACCTGGCTGGCTTAGTTGGTTAAGCATCAGATTTTGACTCAGGTCATGACTGCATGGGTCGTGAGTTGAAGCCCCACGTTGGACTCTGTGCTGACAGCTCAGAGCCTGAGCCTGCCTCCTATTCTGTGTCTCCCTCTCTCTCTGCCCCTCCCCTGCTCATGCTCTGTCTCTCTCTCTCTCTCCCTCTCCCTTTCTCTCAAAAATAAATAAATGTTAAAAAAGTTAAAAGTTATTTACATAAACTGGACACCAAACCCTTTGTCACAAATGTTATTTGCAAGATATTATCTCTCAGCCTGTGTTTTGTTTTTCATTCTCTTAACAGTGTCTTTTCCAGAGCAACAGTTTTCAATTTTGATGAAGTCCAATTTATCTTTGTTTTTCTTCTATGGATCATGCTTTCAATGTCATATCTAAAATTTCTTTGCCTAATTCAAGATCATAAATATATTCTCCTATGTTTTCTTATAGGATTTTTATAGTTTTACGTTTTACATTTAGGTCTATGATTCACTTTGAGTTATTTTTTTTTTTTTATAAAAGGTATGGTCTGGGCCAAGGTTCACTACTTTGCAAAAGGATATGCAAACACAGCATAATTTCTTGAAAAGATTCTCTTTTGTCCACTGATTTTCTGTTGTAACTTTGACAAAATAATTTATGTAAATATATTTCTGGACTCTATTTTATCCTACTCAGGTATATGACTATTATTTTTACCAATATCATGTTGTTTTGATTACTGTAGCTTTATAGTATGTCTTGACATCAGGTAGTGTGAGTCTTCCAGCTTTGTTCTTCTTTTCCAAATGATTTTGGCTTTTCTAATTACTTTGCTTTTCATATCATTTTAATTAGAAATTAGAAGCAGCTTGTCAACATCTATAGAAAACCCCTGCTGAAATTTTAAATACGATTGTGGTCTATCTTCAGATCAATTTGGGGAGATTTAACATCTTAAAAACATTGACTCTTCCAATCCATAATCATGGATATCTCCCCATTTATTTAGGTGTTTGCTGGTTTCCTTAGTACCTTATAACATTCAGTATACAGATCTGTACAGATCTTACTAGATTTGTACCTAAGTACTTCATTTTTTGTATTATGGTTAATGTACTCTTTTGTAAATTTTGAATTTCAATTCTACATTGTTAGTATATAGAAATATAATTGCTTTTGGCATACTGATTTTGTATTCTACAACCTTGCTAAAATTACTTATTTGTGCTGTTTTTGTAAATTCGCTGGACTTGTCTATATAACTGTGCTATGCAAATAGAAAATTTTTTCTCCTTTTCGAATCTGTATGGCTTTTATTTGTTTTTCATGCCTTATTACACTGGATAGAACCTCTGTTGTGAGATTGAACAGAAGTAGTGAGAGACAACATCTTTGCATTGTTCCTAATCTTAGGAAGAAAGCATTCAGTTTTTCACCATTTAGTATGATGTTAACTATAGGATTTTGTAAATAAGGTTAATAAGGTACTCTTCTTTGAGTTACATTTGTGTCATGAAAACATGTGGCTTCCTCCCCCATGAAGCTGATAATAATTATAAAAGAAAAACCCAACCATTTAAAGTCTCTGGAAATGGTCCTGAGGGCAAATGAAGAAACATTTACTCATGAAAATCTACCAGAACTCAGTAAGAACAGCAAAGTCAATGATATTTGAGATACAACACTCCTTCTCTTCCTCCTTTCAGCTCAGCAAGATGGGAACTCCACTCCAGACTGGTGCAGCCAAGAACACAGTTTCTTCTCCTCTCACCTCCTAGTCAGAAACCTAGTTTCTCCTGGGAGAAAGAAGACATCAGTAACCCTAGCTACCTGTAGCTGAGGCTAAGTTATAGGTAAGTGTAGCTGAGAGGCGGGGGCTTCCTTTTTCTTCCCAGTCCCCACGCATGGAATGGAGCTCTACCATGGGTGGAGTGTGCTCCAGATAACCCTTTCCCTGGCTCATTTGTAATTCATAAATCAGATGCTTAAAACCAGGAGAGGCAAGCTGAGAACACCTCAGAATATTGCCTCTCTCTTCACTGATCACTCAGCTCCTAGAGTGGGAATGTCACTCAAAGAGAAGTGTGTCATTGTTTCCACTCTCAACTCCACAGCTCAGAGATTTTGTCCCAAGAAAGAAGTGGACCTTAAAGCAGAGAGCTCTGAATCTCGTACTAAAGGAACAGATTTCATTTGTAACATGGTGCTAAAAAGTTGAAGCCTAAGGGTGTTTTCAAACCATGGAGGTTATGGTGAAAGGCAATTGGGAGGAGACTAATAGAGTCATTGGAGATATAGGCCAAACTATAGGCCAGTGAGTTTGGCAGAGATAATCAGGGAAAGAGACACCTGGAAGGAATTCCCTGGGGTCAGAACAAATCCCAAACCTTTACCAAATTGCTCAAACAAGAATGGATCAGTAGATGGATAAATTTTTGCTACAGGATTTTTTTTTTAATGGAACAGGGGCACCCGGGTCACTCAGTCAGTTAAGCTGGGTTTCAGCTCAAATCATGATCTCACAGTTCATGAGTTTGAGCCCTATGTCAGAGTCTGTGCTGACAGTGTAGAGCCTGCTTGGGATTCTCTCTCTCTCTCTCTCTCTCTGCCCCTCTGACTCTCTCAAAATAAATAAACTTAAAAATAAATAAATAATGGAGCAATTGGATGGCCATTAACAAAGATTGAAATCTGATGTGGCCGGGGAAAGAGACAAGGTAAGTCCTACCAGAGCCAGTGTCATCCCAGTGTGACCATGGTCACACCACCATGGTCATATTCAAGGTGGCACTCCATAAGAAGCAGCATCAGAAGCTTCAGACCAGGTTGGTGAGGGAAGAGTCTTCACTAGAATAATCCAGCCAGTTGTTAAACCACAAGGAAGGAAGGAAGGAAGGAAGGAAGGAAAGAAAGAAAGAAAGACCCCTAGAAGGGATAAAGGTGAGAATCCAGAGTTGCTATAATATATGCCTAAAATGTCTAGTTTCAAAAAAAATTACAATACGCAAAGACATAGTTAAATGCGACTGGGACAAAAGGCAAGCAACAGAAACTGCCGGTGAGAGCAACCAGATGGCAGATTTATCAGAAGATTTCAAAGTAACCATTATAAATATATTCACACAACTAAGGGGAACCATGACTTAACAAAGTAAAAGAAGTCATGATGACATGATCACATCAAATTAAGACTCTCAATAAAAGGATAGAAGTTATTTTTAAAAAATAACCAAATAAAAATTCTGCATTGAAAAATACAATAACTAAAATTAAAGTGTTTATTAGAGGGGCTCAATAGTAGATTTAAACTGTTAGGGAAAAAAATTAACAAACTTGAAGATAAATCAATGAAGATTACAAACTCTGAAGAACAGGAAAAAACAGGATAAAAGAAATGAACAGAACCTCAGAGAAATGTGGAACACCATTAAACACACCAACATACACAGAATAGAAATACAGAAAGAGAGGAAAGAGAAAGGAGTAGAAAAATATTCAAAGAAATTATGGCTGAAAATTTCTCAAATTTATAGAAATTAATTTACACATCCAGAAAGTTCAGTGGTTCAGTGTATTCCAAGTAAGATGAACACAAAGAGATTGACAGACACATAGTAAAAGTGCTAAAAGCCACAGATAAGGAGAAAATCTTGAAAGCAGCAAGAGAAAAATAACTCAGCACTTACAAGGAAACCCCAATAAGATTAAAAACTCACTTTTCAAAAGAAACAGTGGAGACAAGAAGGCAGTGTGATATCACATTAGAAATGCTTGAGGAGAAAAAAACTGTGAACCAAGAATCCTATATCCAGCAATGTTATCTTTCAAAAAAAAGGTGAATTAAAGATATTCCCAGATAAACAAAAACTGAAAGAATTTGCTGGTAGCAGACCCACCTTACAACAAATACTAATGGACATTCTTTAAGTTGAAAGCAAGTGACCCCAGGAAGTAACCCACAAGAAAAAACAAAAAGTACTAGTAAGGCAATAATATAATTACAAAAGACAGTATAAATGCATACTTTTCACCTTTCTTCTCTTAACTTATTTTAAGAATAACTGTATAGGACTGTATAAACAATATGTATGTAATGTACTATTGGGCCTAAAACGTATAGAAAGGTGATATATTTGTACAAAAGAGGTGAGTAAGAGTAAAGCTAGGTTGAGCTAAGGAAATGACTTCAAGTGGTAACTCAAATCCATGGGAGAAAATAAGAAGAACCAGAAATGAGAAATTAGAAGGTTAATATAACACTGTAAATATATACTTGTTTTCCTCCCTTCTCTATCTTTAAAAGATATAAAATTATATAAATAAATATATATTAAAAAAGATTAAAAATTCTATATCCTTAAAAGAAATAAAATTATATAAAGAATTGTAACAGTGTATTATGGTGGTATGAAACATTCATAGATATATTATGTATAACAAAAATTGGGGAAAGGAATAGAGACATATGGTCATAATGTTTCTACATGTCACTGGAATTAAGTTAGTATAAATCTGAAACAGATTCTGATAAATTAAGATATATAAGCCTTAGAGCAACGACTAAGGAAATAACTCAAGAAAATATAGTAAAAAAAAATCATTAAAGAAATAAAAATTCAAAGGGCACGTGGTGGCTTAACTGACTGAGCTATTTCAGCTTAACTCATCAGACTATTTCAGCTCAGGTCATGATTTCAGTTTCATGGGATCGAGCCCCAAGTCGGGTTCTGTGATGACATCAAGGACCCTGCTTGGGGTTCTCTTATTTCCTTTCTCTCTGCCCATCCCACACTCACACTCTTTCTCACAAAATAAATAAATAAACTTAAAAAACAAAATAAAAATTTTACATTAAAATATTTGTAAAAGAAAGAAGCAACAAAGCAATAGTGTAACAAAAAAGACAGAAAATATATAGAAAACAGAAAGATGGCAGTTGTAAATCCAACTATATCAATAATAACATTAGATGTGTGTGGATTAAACAATCCAGTCAAAAATCAGGGATTCCTAGGTTGGAAGAAGAAACAAAATCCAACTATATGTTTTCTACAAGAGACATAGTTTAGATTCAAAGATACAAACAGATGGAAAGTGAAAGGATGGAAAAATATATAGCATGCAAACATTGACCACAATGAAGTTGAAATTTTAGCTATATTAATATCATACAAATAGCCTTTTACACATTACTAGCAATAAAGGATATTTTATAATAATAAGAGTCAATCAATTAAGAAAATATAACAATTATAAACATATATGTACCTAACAACAGAGAACCAAGGTACATGAAGCAGAAATAAAGGGAGTAATACAATTGATAATTGAAGAGTAATAGTTGAAAACTTTAATACCCATCTTTAATAATGGGCAGAACAACTAGGCAGATCAAAAGGAAATTGAATATTTGAACAACTTTACAAACCACTTAGACCTAACACATCTACAAAACATTCTATATAACAATTGGTGAATATACATTCTTCTCAAATGCATATAAACATTTTTCAGGGTAGATCATATGCTAGGACACAAAACAATCCTCACATAAATTTAAAAGGATTGAATAAGACATAGAGTGTTCCCTAACCACATGGAATACAAGTATAAATCAGTAACAAAAGAGAGCCTGGGAAACTCACAAATATGTGGAAATTAGATAACACACTCCTATTTAACCTATGAGTCAATGAATAAATCAAAAGATAAATTATAAAATACTTTGAGATGTAGAAAAATGAGGATACAGAATTCCAAAACTTATGGGATGCAGGTAACACAGTGCTTAGGGGGAAATTTATAGTTGTAAATTCTTATCTTAAAAAAAAAGAAATATCTCCAATAAATAACCTAATCTCTGACCTTAAAACACTGGAAAAAAAGGAGTAAACTAAACCCAAAGAAAGGAAGGAAACAATTAAAATTATAATGGAAATAAGTGAAATAGAGGATGAAAAACAATAGAAAAAATCACTGAACAAAAAGCTAGTTATTTGAAAAATATCAATGAAATTAATAAACCTTTAACTATATCTACAACTTAAAAAGGGAGAAGACTCAACTTATGAGAATCAATGAAAGAGGGGACACTACTCACAAAAATAAAAAGGGTTATAAAGGAAAACTGTGAACAATTGTATGTTAATTAATTAGATAATTTAGGTGAAATGAACAATGCTTATAAAAATGCAATCTATAAAAATTGACTCAAGGATAGACAATCTGAATAGATGTATAGTCAATAGAGAATGAATGTGTAGTTTAAAAAACTACTTACAAAATCTCAGACGCAGGTGGCTTCACTGCTGAATTCTACAAATCATTTAAAAGAGAATTAGGACCTGTTCTGCAGGTATCACCTCTGCACTTGGAAGAGTTCATCACAAATTCTTCCCAACAATAGAACAGGAAAGATCACTTCCAAACTCATTTTATAAGGCCAGCATTATCCTGATATTAAAAGCAGACAAAGACATGACAAGGAACAAAAACTACAAATCTCTTATAAACATGGATGTAAAAGTCCTCAACAGAAGAATAGCCAACTAAATCCAGCAACACTTTAAAAGAATTCTACCCCATGAATAAGTGCCATCTACCCCTGGAATGCAAGGTTGGTTCAATATCCAAACATCAATTAATGCGATACCCCATATTACTAGAATAAAAAAAGAAAATCACATGATTATCTCAATCAACACGGAAAAAAGTATTTGACAAGATTTGACAGACTTGCATGATAAAAACACTCAACTAAGAACAGAAGGGAACTTCCTCAGCCTGATAAAGGACATCTATAAAAAAAAAAAACAGTTAACATCATACTCAGTGGTGAAAGATCAGTACTTTCCACTTAGAAACAAAACATGGATATCCACTATAACTACTTCTATTGAACCCTGCATTAGAGGCTTTATTCAAGGCAATTAGTCAAAGAAAAGAAATAAAAGGCATCCACTTTGGAAGGGGAGAAGTAAAACTATCTCTAGTCACAGATGATATGATCTTGTATATAGAAAATCCTAAGGAACCCACTAACATACTATTGGAACTAAAAAAAACAAATTCAGTGAGGCTTCAGGTTGCGTAATCAATATATAAAAATTAATTGGATTTCTAAATACTTGCAATGAACAATCACAGACAATTTAAGTAAATAATTCCATTTTTAAACAAGTTATTTTATTTTATCATTCAAATTTAATTTAATTTAATTTAAGCTTTATTTTAGCTATAGGCAGTGTTTAAAGAACACTTAATTTTTATTAAAGTATATTTGACACACAGTGTTGCATTAGTTTTAGGCATACAGCATAGTGATTCAACAAGTCTCTATGTTACATTATGCTTCCTGCAAGAGTAGCTAACCATCTGTCCCCATACAGTGCTATTATAATATTACTGACTGTATTCTCTATTCTGTACCTTTCATCCTCATGAATTATTTATTCCATAACTAGAAGCCTATATCTCCCACTTTCTTTCACCCATTTTGCCCATCCCCCGATCCCTTCCCCTCTGGCAACCATCAGTTTATTCTCTGTATTAATTCCATTTTATAATAGCATCAAAAAGAATCATATATTTTGGAATAAGTTTAACAAGAGAATTGCAAATTTTATACCCTTAACTACAAAGTATTATTGAAAGGAATTAAAGATCTAAATAAATGGGAAAATATCCTATTTTGATGGATTGAAAGACTAAATACTGCTAAGATAGCAATAGTCCTCAAATTGATCTATGGATTCAACACAATCCTTATCCTAATCTCAGCTTGCTTCTTTGTAGAAATTGACAAGCTTATTCTAAAATTCATATGAAGTTGCAAGTGACCCAGAATAGCCAAATCAATCTCAGAAAAAAACAAAGTTGGAGGACTTATATTTCTCAATTTCAAAATTTACTACAAAGCAACTATAATCAAAACATTGTAATGCTGGCATAAGGACAGACATATACATCAGTGGAATAGATCTGAGAGTCTAGAAATTAATTCATGTGTCTATAGTCAACTGATATTTGACATAAGTGTCAAGACCTTTCAGTCTGGAGAAAGTCTTTCCAACAAATTGAGCCATGATAACTGGATATCTCCAGATTTAATAATGAAATTGAACCCTTCCCTCACACCAAACTCATGTGAAATGAACCAAAGGCCTAAATTTAAGAGATAAAACTCATAAGAAAACATAGAGGTAGATCTTCATGAGCTTGAATTTGGAAATAGATTCTTAGACATGCCATCAAAAGCACGAACAACAAAGGAGAAAATAAACTGTATAAAAATTTAAAATGTTAGTGCCTCAAAGGATACTATTAAGAAAGTGAAAAGACAACCTACAAAATGAGAAAAAAAAGTTTTACAAATCATATCTGAAGAGGGATTTATATCTAGAATATATAAACAATACTTATAATAATGAAAAGACAACCCAATTTGAAAATGGGCAAATATGAGTAGACATTTCTCTGAAGATGTACAAATGACCAATAAGAACATAAAAAGATGCTCAACATTAGGGAAATACAAATCAAAACCACAAAGAGATGCAACTTCACACTGACCAGAATGAGCATGATGACGAAGTCAGATAGGAGCAAGTGTTAGAATAACCGCTATGGAAAACAGAATGGAAGTTCCTCAGAAAAGTAAAAATGGAACTACCATATGATCCAATCCACTTCTGGGATTATACGTGAAGGAAACAAAAGCAATATGTTGGGAAGATATCTGTACCCCCGTGTTCATAGCAGCATAATTTACAATAGCCAAGACATGGAAACAGCCTAAATGTCTATGAATGGACGAATGGATAAAGAAGTTGTGGTACCTATATACAATGAAACACTACTTTGCCATAAAAAATGAAGGAGATCTTGCCACTTGGGATAACATGGATGGACTTTGAGGGCATTATGCTAAGTGAAATAAATCAGACAGAGAAAGACAAATACTGTATAATCTCACTTATATGTGGAGTCTTAAAAAAGAGAGAGAAAAAAAAAAAACCCAAACTCAGATAAGATTTATGGCTACCAGAAATGGGGGAGGTGAAGTAAAGGGGGATTAGATGGAAGTGGTCCAAAGGTGCAAACTTCCATTATAAGTTATAAGATAAATAAGTGCTAGGAAGTAACATACAACATGATGACTATAGTTACTGCTTATATGATTATATATACCATACTGCTGTATATATACCATACTGATTATATATACACCATACTGCTGTATGGTACATATAAAAGTGAAGAGATTGAATCCTGAGAGTCCTCATCACAAGGAAAAAAGGCTTTTTTTTCTTTTCCTTTTCTTTTTTATTCATAATGATGTGAAATGATGGATGTTAACTAAACTTACTGTGGTAATCATTTCACAATATATGTAACTCAAATCATGCTATACACCTTGAACTTTATCCAGTGGTTTATGTCAATTATATTTCAATAAAACTGGGAGGGAAGAATAAGTATTGGGGATGATATAGAGAAACCAGAACTCTCATACACTGCCAGTAAGAATATAAAATGGTACAGCCACTTTGGAAAGCATTTTGGCAATTAGTTCCTCAGTAAAATAGTTATCATATGACCTAGCAATTCTACTCCTAGGCATATGCCCCACAGAAATTAAATCAGTGTTTGCATGATATATCATCCTTAATCGTTTTACTTTTAACTAGTTTTGCCTAGTTTCTTACAGAGGTATATTGTACATAGCATATTGCAAGTTTCTTGTACATAGTATATTGTAGAGAGCATGCTGACTTTTTATCAAGCCTGTGAGTCTCCTTTTTTAATTAAGGTTTTTATTTTAATTCTAGCGTAGTTAACATGCAGTGTTATATTCATCTCAGCTGTACAATATAGTGATTCAATGATTATACACATTACTTAGTGCTCATCATACTAAGTGCACCCCATCACCTATTTCCCCCATCTCCCCACCAATCTCCCCTACAGTAACCATCATTTTGTTCTCCATAGGTAAGCGTATGTTACTTGGTTTGCCTCTCTCTCTCTCTCTCTCTCTCTCTCTCTCTTTTTCCTTTGCTCATTTGTTTTGTTTCTTAAATTCCCCATATGAGTGAAATCATATGGTATTTGTATTTGATTATAAGTCTCTGTCTTTTAATTGATGTATTTAAACATAAACATTTAGTGTAATTAATGATGTATTTGGATTAAAATACACTATTTTACTAGTTTTTTTTCTATTTATTTAATTTGTTTTTTTTCTATTTGTCTCCTGCCCATTGAATTAATTGAATATTTTTTATGATTTTTCTCTACTATTGACCAATTATTTATACTTCTTATTATTTTATTAGTGGTTGCCGTAAGTTTTACAATATATATCTTTAATTAATTAGAGTCTACTTCCAAGTAATATTATACAGCTTTACACATGTGTAAGGACCTTACAATAATATACCTCCCAACTCTTCTCTCATATCCTGTGTACCATTTTTTTATAGGCAGTTTCATTTTTCTTTAAGCACTTTAAACATGTCACTTCACTGTCTTTTGGCTTCCATGGTTTCTGACAAGTAACTTTGTTCCTCTGTATATAATATGTTTTTTCTCTTTCTGGTCACCTTCAGGATTTTCTCTTTGTCTTTTGTTTTCTGCAGATGGAATAGGACATGCCTATATGTTTGTTTGGTGTTGATCTTTGCTTCTTGAGGGTAGTGTGTTAATCCTGCTTGGTTGTTTTCTGAGCTTCTCAGATCTGTTGTTTGGTATCTGTCATTGATTTTGAAATATTCTTGGCTGTTATTTCTTCATATATTTTTTCTACCCTATTCTTTCTCTCTTCTAGTGGGATTCCAATAATGCCTTTTTGTGCCATCTGATATTTCCCCACAGTTTTTGGATGCTCTACTCTCTTCTGAAGTTACCCATCTGATCTTGCTTGCTGTGCATTTTTCCATTGGTGCACACATAGTAAGCATTATAACTAAGTCCTCTGTCATATGATTTCAACATCTATGTCATACCTGTGTCTGGTTCTGTTGATTTCTTTGTCTCTCAAAGGTATGTTGATTTTTCTTGCCTTTTCCTATGCCTCATTTCTGTTGAACTGTACATCTTGTGAAGGACACTATAGTCTGAGGTAAATTATTCTTTATGTTTGGAAATGGACACACATTTCCTTTTACTGGCCTCCAATGTGAGGCCAAGATGTTCATCTTGTCAGGAGTTAGTCTGCGTTGGAGATTTATTGTTGTTACAGTTACTCTTAGTGTATCACAGGTTTCAAACTCCTCTGGTTACAACTAGAACAATCCTAGGTTCTATAGCCCTAGTTACGGTCTCTGGGTCCAGTACCTTTCCCGGCTCCTTTCCCAGAGCTCACAGGTTTTATCCTGTTCTCTTGCCCAAGCAGTGATGGATTTTCACCAGTGCCCTAACTGCAGAGGTTTTTGATGCCTTTCTTTGTGCCAATTAAGACTTTTGTTCCAAAGGAGAGAGAGAGAGGAGAATGAAGGTTTTTCTTTTCAAAAATTTTACTAAATCCAGTTAATATCCAGTGCAGTATTGGCTTCGGGAGTAGAATTTAGTGATTCATCACTTACATACAACACCCAGTGCTCATCCCAACAGTGTGCCATCTTTAATACCCATCACCTATCTACCCCAACCCCCACCCTCCTCCCTTCTAGCAACCCTCAGTTTGTTCTCTATCCTTGAGTCTCTCATGGTTTGTTTCCCTCTCTCTTTTTTTTCTCCGCTGCCCATATGTTTATCTGTTTTGTTTCTTAAATTTCACATAAGAGTGAAATCCTATGGTACCTGTCTTTCTCTGACTGACTTATTTCGCTTAGCATAATACACTCTAGTTCCATCCACGTCATTGCAAATGGCAAGATTTCATTCTTTTTGTTGGCTGAGTAATATTCCACTGTGTGTATATACCATATCTTCTTTATCTGAGAATGGAGTTTTGTTCCCCTCTTGTGATGATTATTTTTTCCCTCCCTCAGGCATGCATGAAAGAAGCTATCTCAAGATTCTCCCTATTCTTGCCTTTGAGCATCTGCTGGGAATTGTGGAGAAAAATCTGGCAAGAGGATACACACATGCTCCCATATCTGTGGCCCCATGGACTTCACATTGTCCCACCAGCCTACACTCAACCTCCACCAATTTATCTACTATCCTGGCTGGATTCTTCTTGCTGGTGTCTGGTGGCCTTTGCCCTAAGTAAGCAAACATCAAGGATATCCCTCCTCTCCCTGATGGCTCCTGTCTCTCTCCAGATTTTGAGTTAGTTCATTCTCTGAGATTGTTCCAGAGAGGTGGTGAACCTGTGGGTTATCTCTTTTCTTAATATAAGGGAGGGAGCGAGGGATACTTTTTCCAGCTCCCCATATCTGTCCTTAAGTTTTATAATAGATAACCTTGAACGTGTCAAGCTTTGGGGAGAAGCTTTCATCTTAATTTTCTTTTCCCTCCAAATACTTTCCCTCCACCTGAAAGTATTCAAGGAGCCCCGCCCCCATCCTCTACTGTGTTTTTACTCTGAAACATTTGTATCCATTCAGAAGTTTTAATGATGGCGTGACAGCTACACTCTTATTTTTAGATTTGTTTAAAGATGAGTTTTAATCAGCTTTTTCACTGAAAGTATTTCTTAGTTCTTTCTCTACAGTCAAGTCCTGGAAACATTCCCTTCTATTCCTGCTCACAAACTGGACAATTCTTTTCAAATTCTTTTTCTTCCTTTGTATTACCTTGCCAAATGCACCCAGCAGCAACTAATGCACACAGTGAATACTGTGTCTTCCAAACTCTTCCCAAGAGCCGTGAGTTTATTTCCTGTCTCGTACCTTACTTCAGGTGACAGCTCTGCCAAATATCCCACCACATGGTAACACAGTTTGCCATCTTCCGGGCCTCTGACAACTGCTTCCCCATGGCTCACCTCCCCCTGCAAGGTGGGCCTCTGACAACTGCTTCCCCATGGCTCACCTCCCCCTGCAAGGTGGGCCTCTGACAACTGCTTCCCCATGGCTCACCTCCCCCTGCAAGGTCAATGCCATGTGTTTCACGTTTTGGTTTTGGTAGGGCCTCATTTCTAATACTGATTTCCACATCATTGAGGACAGCCTAGGTGATGCTGTGTCAATAACATTCCCCAAATGTTTATGGTTTCTCGTAACCCATGTTTATTTCCTTTTCTGTGTCCATCATGGGTTGGCTGGCTGCTGTGGGCTGAATTTTTGTGTCCTCCCCAGATTCACAGGTGGAAGCCTTAACCCCACTGTGATTTGAGAGATAATTGGGTTTGGATGAGGTCGTGGGGATGGAGCCCCTTTATGAAATTGGTGCCCTTTCAAGGGGATGAAGAGACCCAAGACCTCTATCTCTGCCACATAAGGGCATGTAAGGAAACCAGAAAGTGGACTGTCACCAGATCTCGACCACATGAGCATGCTGATTTCAGACTTCCCAGCCTCTAGAACTGTGATAAATA
Organism: Cryptoprocta ferox; assembly: GCA_028646485.1. Classification (NCBI taxonomy): domain Eukaryota; kingdom Metazoa; phylum Chordata; class Mammalia; order Carnivora; family Eupleridae; genus Cryptoprocta; species Cryptoprocta ferox. The sequence continues at coordinate 19,880,903 of CM053563.1, forward strand.
AATGTGTGCTGTTTACAAGCCACCCAGTCTACGGTATTGTTACAACAACCTCAACTGACTAAGACACTAACTCAGGACTCTGCTCCTATGTCTCCTCCTGAGTCTCAAGCTGCAGGGACATCCACTGCCTGCAGCTCCTAAGTTTCCACCCTGAGGGGACAGGTGGAACTTCCTCTCGCATTTCACTGGCCAAGGCAAATCACGTGGCACATCTAATTTCAGAGGTGACTGTAACCTACAATTGCGCACAACAGAAACATTTGGAGGACAGGCAGGATCCCCATGCCTCATAAAAGGATTCATATTTACCTCTTGTCCACTCCCAATTCCAAAGCACTACTCAGTGCTTTTCAAGAGTGGCTAGATTAGGCCAGTCAGAACCTTGAACTCCCCTGACCAGAGGGACAGGCTCAGAATTGGGCCTGTGACCCAAATTGATCCAATGAGACTCGATGCAAGGCCTCTTTTGGAATGCTGCTAAGGGAGATGTTCTTTCTCACAGACTTGGAAGTGTGAGATAGGAGCCTGGGCAGGTCAGGGACTCCAAGGGCAGAGAGCCTTTCCTGATGATATTACTGAAAAGCCGAGCTGGAGGGGGAGGGGAGCGAAGAACGAGGTGGGGCGTGAAAGAGGGCGAAGGAGAAGGAGTGAGAGAAAGAGCTAAGAGAGAGTGCAGCAAGCATGAGAGGCAAGAGGGAGAAAGAGAGACGAGAAAGCCCCTGGATCCAGCCATTCCTGATCCACTCCAGGACTTCTCAGTTGTGAGAGCTAGTGAATCTTTCTTTGGCTTGAACTGGATGTTGTCACTTACAACCACTAGTCTTGAACAACATGCTGCCCCTCTGCCTGGTGGCCAGTCAGCCCATGTCCCGGAAGACCCAGTGCAAGCCAGAACTTGCTTCTGCTCAGTAGGCTATGTTGGCAAGAGGGGAAAAATAACCAACGTTCACTGTAAAGAGTGAGTCAGCCAAAGATACATGTGATAGATATGCAAGACCAACCTTAGGCCATCAGGTTTAAAAGGCACCAAATCAATAGAAAGTCATTAAAAATCAATCCCGTGACAATGGATGCTCGGGTTTGCTTGCCCTCACTCACCACTTCCAACCTCTAATGCTTGAATCATTTCCCATTGATATGCGTAGCATATGCCAATTTAAATTTATTGGAGCACTTCACATTTTTAAGTGCTTAAATTTGGAAAAGATGAGCTTTATGGGCCCGGCATAGTGTGGAATGATCAGAAATGTTAAGAATGTGTTGCACTTTTTGTCATTTACAAAAGGTTAAAGAGTTGGGTTTATGAAATTCAAAATGATTTAAAATCATAGAACTGCTTTAGTCCGGTGGCAGTGTTTGAATTTAGGAATTTGCAGGAAGCCTGGTTTACCTTTCCTACTTCTCCACAGTGACCCTCCACATTTCCAGAAATGAAGCCTTGCCCCGGGATGGGAGTCACCCACCAGATAATTCAAAAATGAATACTGTGATCATTTTTAATTTGTTATTTAATTTCCAAGCAACTTGGGCTCCAGATAAGCATGATATATAATGATTTCAAATATTTAGCAAAACTCATATTCTTGAAAGAATTCCACTCTCCCAAATTAAAACTCATTTAAGAATTTGAAGTGATTTTAATTGGTCGTCTCTCCAGGCTGGAAAAATCTTATTTCACTTTAAAAAACATTAATTTTTTGTTTTGCCCTGCTTGTTAAAGACACATATGCAATCAGCACTGTGATTTCAGGAATCGAATCTTCGCCTCGTACAGTAAACACTGATAAATCTGCAGAATTTCAATCTGCAGCCATAAGACAGGTGATCACTTTGTAGTGTTTCCTCATTACTCTGATGCCACGGCACGCTACCCACTTCTTCTGACACGAGTACTGGGAATATTAAAAGTCAATTAGAAAGGAAGAGGGAACCAGAAGTGGGAAGGGCTCGCAGGCGCTGAGGGGACGCTGTCCCTTGGTTGAGCATTCTCTATAAACATTCCCTCCAGACTTTTGACTCAGGTTAGCCCGAAATAGTTAATCACAACAATGATCCTTTGCTTTAACATATTTAGCGTGGGTGCCGGGGTCCAAATTTGCTAATCTTGTCCTTAAAAAATATGTTCACTGTAAAGTAGATGAACATTTCATAACTTTAAATCACTAGTTTAAAAGGCTCACATTTTATGAGGGTGATCAAAAATGAAACACACATGAAATGAGAATGTATAAATCTAAATGCAGAGTTTGTCAAACACAAGGTGCTTGACAATCCGGCAGACTTTTCCTGCTCCGGGAATGGGCCCCATTTTCTGACTGAATTACAAATTCCCAGGGATCCCTCCAGGCCTGGCCTTGCCTGGTCTGTCCTCAGCATCTCCCAGACGGTCAGCCCTGCCTTGGGTCAGGTCAGTTCAGCAGAGCAGTCTTCCTGCTGTGGCCCAACCCTGTTGGATGGGACTTCACAAAACTGCAGCGCGGCCGATGCCAGCCCGGCTGTCCCTTGGCGCACGGAGGGTATGGCATTTAGCTGTCCTCCGGGATCCCATGGCCCATGCTGGGGAGGAGGAGAGCCACCAGCTTCCCACCTCTTGCATCTCCCACTGACATGCACAAAACTGGGGCAGAAAAGGGGGAAAAAACAACTTTCATCCGGTGAGGCACTTCATCAAGAAAATTCCACAAGAAATTGGTTGTTACCTGCAGATAACAACTGGTTTGTTAGCTAATAGCTGGGGGCAAAGCCAAGGCCAGTTACAGCTCCAGCTGTCCAGTCATTAACTGCAGTAAAGACTGATTTTGAGGAGGTTATTGCCGTGATAAAATATCCTCAAAAGATTATAACAGCAATAGTGTATGGGAAAAAAAAGTCTGAGTGGCTATAGTATGACTGAATGGCTGCATTTGAAAAATTGGCCGCTCCCTGGCGGTTCATAACCGATTTTCCACCAGTCAAAAGCAAGTTGTGCTCTGTTAGGTTTATTGTACAAGGCAATAAAAATATTGGCCAGGTTAAATTGTCGGCGTGTTATGGCATTAACCATTCTTTTACTGTGTTTAATTTAAGCGTTACGATGATTCATTATGGAAGAACGTGTCCCATGCAAATGAACAGACATTGAGTGTCAAAAATATGCAGCATGGGTTTTTTTTAAAGCAAAATTAATTTTTATTTGACGGCTTCTGTAGGCGGAAGGACATCTAAGATGTGGCAAAAAGTGTACGTATACTTTTTTTAAATTGCTATGGCATTCTGAGAGACTGAGTCGTGACAGCGTGGGCCTTAAATAAAGTGTCCCTGCCGGGCACATGGAGCGCAGCAGATGACTTCTGGAGGGACGTGGCCTCATGGTGCCTGTGCCAGGTAAGCTCTTGGTCCTCACGGCCCTGCCCATGGCCTTCAGTACATCTGGCTCCAAATAGCTCTCAAAGCCACTTTAGTGATTCCTGAATAAGTCCTGTCATGGGGCTGGGGTCTGACCTGTCTGTCTGGGCTGCCAGGGACATTTCCAAGAACAGATGTGGCCTTCCAGGAAGGGTCCTGTGCCAGGCAACAAATGACCAGAACTCCGCCTGTCCCTAAGGAAGACCCCAGACCACCCTGTGATTGAGGCCCTGCGTCGCTCAGGCAAACACACAAGGCCAGGGTCATGCTATCGAAGCCCATTAATGCCACTGGCTCACCATTCTTCATATAAATCAAGGATGTAGGTGACTCAGGCCAAGGGAACACACAGTAGGAACTTCACACAGCAGCTGACACAGACCAGGAGGGTAAATTTCACAAGCTCTCCTTCCCCTCAATCCTCGCACCTTTTCTGTGCCCCTTTTGGGGCACAAAGCAGTTTCCACCTTGTGTGGAGACAGCTGTTGACGGATCCTGTCATCATTCCCTCCTGCCCCCACCCTGCCTCCACCGTTCAAGAACCACGCGCTCCTTAAAGACAAAAAGCTGGGCCTAGCCTATCCCCCACCCGCCCAGAAGACTAATTTCTCCAGGTTTGGGGAGGGGCGTGCCGGTTGTCATATGTGTGCCCTTCCTGAGAATGCAGGACGCCCCCGTCCTGCCACGTCCCCACCACCTGCACACAGTTTGTTTCCAGGGGCGCCTGGAGACTGTCTGAGGAGCCCTACAGGCCACGCCCACCTGCTGCAGCTGCTCTTGGCATTGGCCACTCCCCCTTCTGCTCCAGCCTCTCCGCTGGGCCGCATCGCCTCTTCCATGGGCTACATCCCCTGCCAGACATCTTGCAGCTGATGCACGAGCACCTTCCAGCTGCCCCAAGACCAGTGCTCTGTGGCATCCTTGGGGTCCACTCCGTCCTCAGAGCCAGCAGGGGTATGAACAGGGTGCCTGCTTCCTTGCTCCCCTAAAGCTCCCATCCTAATGCAGGTTCTAGAGTAGACTCAGAACAGCCCCTCCGGCCTGCCTCCCAGGCATTTCTCCCTGGGGAATGCCCAGGGCAGGCTGGGCAGCCGGTAGGTCTTCCTTCCATGTGAGGACCCAGCCCAGTGACTGGAACCCCGAGGCTTTCAGGAATGGCTAAGTGGAAGCACAGCTGTCTCCCCAACTACCTCATCAAGGCCTCTGTTGTCCCTACAGGTCCGCAGACACACCTGGACCCCAGCGATGGCCACCACAGTCTGCGGTCTGTGCCCAGCAGGAGCGGCCACCTGGGTGACCTGGGAAGGAGCTCCATGGGCTGGTGTGAAGCCAGCAATAGGCCAGGGTGAACAGCTTCTGGTTGGAGCACTGAGGATGGAAACTCTGTGGGCAGCCCTGGCCACATGCCCGGGAACATGCTCAGGGCGGTGTTCAGAGACCCAGGGGAACTCCATGGAGGAGTGCTGGGAGCGCTGAGGGTCCTGGCCCAGACCCCACAACACCTAGGATCTGGGAGCACTCAGCAAGCTCACACCTGCCCACACTTTCACATCTGCCACATACGGATGCACTATCTGAGCTCAGGCTGCTGCGACAAAACACCACACACACAGTTATCTCTCATGGTTCTGGAGATTGGGAAGACCAAGGTCAAGGTGCTGCTGACTTGCTACCTGGTGAGAGCCTGCTTCCTGGCTTGTGTTTTCTCAAATACAGAGAGAGGAAGCTCTGGTATCTCTCTCTCTCTCTCTCTCTCTCCTTATAAGGTCACTAACCCCATCATGGGGGCTCCACCCTCATGAGCTCTTTTATTTTATTTATTTATTTTTAATGTTTATTTATTTAAAGTGCAAGCAGGGGAGGGGCAGAGAGAGGAGGACAGAGGATCTGAAGCGGGCTCTGCACTGACAGCAAGGAGCCTGATGTGGGGCTTGAACTCACAAACCGTGAGATCATGACCTGAGCCAAAGTCGGATGCTCAACCTACTGAGTCACCCAGGTGCCCTACCTCGGACCTCTTTTAAACATGGTTGAGGCCCCCCACAGGCCCCACCTGCCAATACCATCATATTGTGGGTTAATAATGGACACATTCAGTCCACAATACGTGCACCCACACACAGACGATACCCACATGTGCGCCTGTGTGAGTGCATTCCCACATGCACACATATGTACTGTACACACATGCACACACACAGCACACACACGCACTGTGCCCACACAAACTCACATCTATCTGTATACAAACGTGCACCTGTGCTCACGTGCTCACTCACACACTTATGTGCACAATCAGACACCCACACGCACACCTTTCTCATATTCATTCAGCAATCAGTAATTTTCAATGAGTGCATGTGGTAAGCCCGGCCCAGTGCTGAGCTGACCCAATCAGCAAGGCTCTGCTCCTGACAAGCCCCTAGTCTTGTCAAACAACCACCCAACGAACATGTGATGGCCAAACGCATCTTGTGCTCTGAACGTCAGCCTGAGGACCCCGCAGGTGTGGGCAGGTCGGGGCTGGTTTGGGGAAGGCCGCCGGCGGGGGCGGCCCGTAGAGCTCAGGGTGCTGTTTGTGCACAGCTCTCCAGGCTGGAGACCACAAGAAGACTGGGCGCTGTCCCCTTCCTAAGGCCACCAAAGTCACGGATGCAGGAGTGAGAGGGGTGAGAGTGGAGGCCACTCGGGTCAGCGCCCTGCAGGCCAGCATGCGGGGCAGCCCCCACCCCTACCTCGGCTCTGCCCACAGCACAGGGGTCCCTTCTGGGCTGTGCCGACATGGACGGGGCACCATCTGCTGATGCACAGAGTAGAAGCAAAGGGCATCCTGATGCTCTGCCGCCTGGTGCCTCTCCCAGGGCCACCAGCAGCCTGGGATACTGTGCCCTCCTGGCCTTCTGGTCTTCTGCCCCTCCCGGCCTTCTGGTCTTCTGCCCCTCCCGGCTGCAGAAAAGTCTCCACTCCACATCTGCTTTCTGTCAAAGGCAACCACTGTCCCTCCCTCCCTGCCTCTGAACAACCAGAGAGGTGGACCTCCTGCTGGGAGGGTCACCTGTGAGGGCCATCCCCCGTCCGCCACCACTCCCCTACACCCCTTCTCCCCACAGCCTCCCATTCGGTCAGGAGCCCAGCGCCCCCAGATCTCAAGGCTTCTTTTCTCCAGGGGCGTCAGGTCTTAGTGATTGACCTGGAAACTTCTTTCGAGTGTTTTAGGAAGACCCTCAGAGGCTGCCCCCAAAGAAGTATGAGGTCAGAGGCCAACCTGGAGTCAGGACACCAGGGTTCTTGTCCAAGTCACTCTCAGGGCGGTGACCTCCCAGGGGTTCAGTGACCTCCACCGTAAAAAGTGAGCGCCTCTCTTGTCCTCCTGAGGGTCAGGTGGGGCAGCCAGGTGCTTTGGGCTCACTTCTCTGTCCATTCAGGAGTAACTACTGAACAGCAGCCATGATGCAAGGATGGCAGAGAGAAAGCCAGACCTGCCCGTGCCCCTCACAGAGCTGGGATACGGAGCTGGGAGTCTGGAGGAGGGACAGACGTCATCTCCAGGTGGCCATAGAGCTCACTGGGACGATGCTCAGAAGGAGAGCAGGTAGCTGCTGCTGAGTAAAGGGAGTTATGTGAGGGGGGGGGAGGTTGGCAATGCCAAGAACCACAGGGGCTCCGGGCAGCAGCACCCATAACACCCCTCAGGGAGCATGGTGTTCATAAGGACGACAGGATGCAGATCCAGACACTGGTCTCTGAGCAGTCACAGAGAGGCCAGCGCACCACTGAGTAGGGAACAGGAGGGGAACAGAGGAAATGGGATGCGAGAGGTCAGGGGTCATGCCAGGCGGGCTTCACAGGAGCTGCAGAGGTGAGGTGAGAGGGGGGTGGTTGCCAGAGCAAGGGGGATCCATGGAGGGGCTTGGTAAGGAGGAATGCCTGGGGAACAGGGAGCCAGAGCTGGTGACATGCGAGGGCCAGGCTGTCGGGGGCTGCACGGGGATCCCGACTGCTCTGGCGGGGACTGGGGAGATGTCCCACCTGGGGGATCCCTAGGAATGGAATGGGATGGGTCATCTGTGTGTGTGTATGTGTGTGTGTGTGTGTGTGTGTGTGTGTCTCCATGTGTGCACACACGCGTGGGCATCATGTGCATGCCTCTGCATGTATGATCATACACACCCACAAGTATGTGAACTCATTTGTGTGCGCGTCCATGTGGCGTACACATGTGCCTGCGTGAGCGTGCACTTGGGGATAACAGACGCTGAGAAGGATGACAGGAAGATGCCAAAGCCAGACATCCAAGTTTTGGTTCGGGGGCCTGTCCCTGTACTCCCGCCCAGACTAGGAGACTGGGATTTCCTAAGGAAATCCTCCTTGAACCTCCACCTCAGGATTTCCCAAGGACAGCTGGGGTGCTTCCCATCCCTAGCAGGTCTGAGCCCAGAAACTAGCAGGTGAATGGCTCAGTATGTTTGCTGCAGGGACTTTAGGAAAACTTGAGGATCCCAGGGCCAGTGTCCCCCTTTGTCTACCTTTCACTTAGGCATTCCAGCTCAGGGCTGCAACATAAACAAAGTGAGCCTACAACAAACACCTGTCCTTTTTGGCTTGCCCCCACCCCCACTCCTAGTGCCCAGGAGGCAGGAATGCTCTGGATGTCTCTCTCCCCAACAGAGTCCAGCCCACAGGTGCTGGGCCTCAAGCTAGTCGCCAGGAGCACCCATGGATAGAAAGGGCCCAAGTGGTGAGTGTTCCAGCCTGCCCAGGGGGGTCAGCAGCCCCTCACACACCATCCACAGGCAGGGCCAGCTCCTCTGGCAGCCCTGGGAGGGGCCCCTTCTCCCCATCAGAGGGCACCACGGACCTGTTCTGGCCTCCACCAGCCCACAGAGGAAGGACAAGGACACGAGCCTGGGTCCAGCACCTGGCCGGGAAGTACCCTCAAATCACCCACTGCCCCTCTGCTTCCTGCTTGAATGCACCCACATACATCAGTCTGCATCAAGGATTAATTTTATCATTGTATTTTCTAAAACTATATTGCAACACGTTGTGTTATATCCTTATGCATTTTGCAAGTGTAATGCAAAAAATGAATGAAATGATATATAATTCTTATTTATTTTTATTACTAGCCAACTCAATGCTGTACTCGGAAAAGCACAGCCCCAGACAAGTCAATATAATGTATTTCAGCACGGTGGTTTAGCACAATGTACTTTAAGAATATGTCACCCACAAACATAACTATTTTTCTGCTCAGAGAGGTGAGGGTTGGAGCCACGCTCCTAAATTAAAACCCATCCAATTTCAGACTTAACACAGCGCCATTTCCCCCGATCTTGCAGCAGCCAGCTTGTATTTGCGGCATCTCTGCAAAGCCCACCCAGCCCCTATTCGACTTTGTTCTCAAAGCCCGCCTTTGACTAATTCTGTACTCCAATAATTGCTAAATCAAAAGAATTTATTATCCCTGAAACTTTAAATGGGAAGGAAATAAGGGGAGGAGGTTAGCACTGAACCTTAATAATGATAAAATTCAACCATGGTCAGTGACTTGCAAACCATAATACCAGTCCGGGAGAGCGTGGGGGGTGCAGGACGGGGCGGGAGAAGGGCCATTGGGAACCGAGGCAGCCATGTTGCCCAGCCTTTTGGCAAAAAACAGCTGACACGGGCTTGTTGCTGGGAAAGGGGAAAGACTGCTCTGTTTTCTGTTACCTGTTTAAATTAAGCCTAATTCCTCTTATTGGGCTGGAATTAATTTGGCTTAATTCTCTCTCCCCTTGTGAGAGGCCTCTTGCCATATTCTGGAATTTTTTTTCAAATCACACCAATGAGGAGAGGGAGGCAAAGGTGGGGGCGGGGGCGGGGAAAGAGGCGAGAATCGAGGACTCAAGAAGAGATCAGTTAAACAGTGCTGCCGTCACAAATCAGAAACGCACACCTTTCGGTTTGGAACACGCAGGCTTCTCTTGATGGTGATCCAGCTAGCAAGCCCTGGCCGGCGCTGAGTGGGGCCGCCTCTGTAACCACCCGAGCAGATGCTCACAGGAGAAAAATACCTGTACAAAATACCACTTTAATTTTCTTTTCTGTCTCCAAGTAGAATTTCGGTTTCAAAGAATGTAGGGAAACAGGCTGGATGTGTGGCCTACATGTAAAACACAGCGCAGAACCCTGCTGGGGACTCCTGAACCAAGTCTGTGGCTCCAAGTTTAGCTATGCTTCCACACTCAGCCCCACCTTCCCCACTTGACCACTCCTCCCATGCTTGGCCACGCCTCCCACACTTGGCCACGCCTCCCACACCCAGCCCCACCTTCTACACTTGGCCAAGTCCTCCATGCTTGACCACACCCCTCTCATTCAGCCACACCCGCCCACTCTGTCCCACCCCTCCAAGCTCTGCCCCTATTTTCCCAGCCAAACTCTTTCCTCCTCACCTTGGTCCCCTGCCCCCTCCCCTGCCTCCTGGTCCTCTGCTTTCACTCTGTTCCCCTCCACCCTCCTAGATACCTCTTCAAACCCAAGTCAGGTGGTGCGGGTACCTGTTGGACACCTTTCAAAGGTCTCTGCTTGAAATGCCGGGGATGTGGTGTGACATTGCCCACTTGTCACACCCCTAATCTCAGCCACCTTCCACCTTGCCCTCTACCTAAGCCCACTCTCCTGCCAGGGCCTCTGCTCACTGTTCCCTACACAAGCTCCTCAGGGACACCCCCTCACATGGTCTCTGGAGGCTGCATGCATGACTCCTTGACACTTAAGGCAGTGGTATCTGTCCCTTATTTGTGTGATTCATTAGCTACTATTTCTTTTTCCCTTCGGAGGCAGGAGCACAAAAAGTATGTTTACTCTTGGCTCATCATTTTATCTCAGAGCCTAGAGCAGAGCCACGCATGAAGAGAAGTTACTCAATAAAATTAACTTTAAAAATGTCCATTAGCAAAACTAAAATTGCGGAATAGGAAAATATTTACCAGATCAAATGTCTGATATTGGGTTAATGTCAGATATTGGGTTAACACCCTCAGTATATAAAGACATCTTACAAGTGGATTTTGAAGAGGCAGTAAATGAATTGGCTCCGTAGGTCTGACCCCACCTGCTAATGGGAGGCCCACCCAACCTCTCACTTCCTCTCCAGAAGCCAACTCGCCACTCACTCTTCTCCCAGGATCCTTGCCCCCCCGGGGGGGGGGTAGGGTAGGCGGGAGGCCATCATGCTCTGATCTTCTGTTTCCCTGTCCTCCCTGGGCACCTCCTTCAGGCCAGGATACCTGGAAAGAACTCTATAACACCCACTCCCTGACTCACTTAGAAAGATCCAGGAGAAGAAAGGCTGCTCCCCAGGAGGCACACGGCATCTAGGCACGGACATGGGGGAGTCAGAGCTGTGGGCACGAACTGGCCTCTCTTTACATAGAAGCTGCGTCTTACAGGCTCTGTGTGACGGGCGTTGTCAGAGACCATACCACATGCACTTGAGGAGACTTCTTTAAAAATACCTCTGACAAAATCCTTTTGAAAGCAAAGCACTATGTTTGTAATGAGACAGCTCTTCCTATTTTACAGAAAATCCAGACTTTTGTATTTGAGTTTACTTAACGGAGCCCCCTCTGCACGCCCCCCCCCCCCAACCCTACACCTTCTAAAGCACAAGTTTTTACTTTGATGAAAAGTAGACTGGCCTTAGCTGACTGTTCGCTCCTTACTTTCCCTCTGGCTTGATCTCTTTTCTATTTTAGTACTATTGTGCTGTATGTATTTTTGTTATCCACATTAAACGCTTTTGGAACCAGGTGGGTGTAGAGCAGTAAATAAGCAAACGAGCAGGCACAAGGACGTCCTGTCTCCCCATCTCAGCCCCAGGCCGCGCAGTTCCCGGTGCCAAGCAATCCTCAGAAGGCAGTTGGGATGCATGCAAAAGGCCATGCTCAGGGCTTGGAAGAAACTGGAATACGAGGTCATGCGTGGTCCGGAGAAAAGGAGAGGATCTTTGTTCACGTCAGTGGCTCTGTGAAGGCAGAGTAAGAAGTGGAGAAGTGGATGCCCCTTTCTGGCCAAGACTTGGCTGCTAGGATGTCCAGAAATGGGGTGTGGCCCCACGTCAGGCTGACTGGGGGGAGGGGCCCAGGAATGTGAGTGAGGCTGAGGAAGAGCTGCTGGCTCCACACAGAGGTAGCTGCACCCCTGGAAAGTCCACGTAGGTGGAGAGGCCACCTGTCCAGTGTCTGTCCATCTGTCTGACTGACCATCGATCTCCCAGCACATGAGATTAAGCTGAAAGAGAAAGATAATGAAGCTGATTCACGATCAGAAGAAGCAGCTATGGGCACAGGGCCAAAGAGTATTCTTGGATGGGACTTTTTGTTTCCAGTGCCCTATTCGAAACCAGCTGCAATTCTTTTTTTAAATACCATTCCAGCCGACCTTTTGAAACGAAGGATTTGTATTTCAATGCGAAATCTGCATTTTGACTCCAAGATGAGGCTCAATTTTCTGTCCTTGGTTGTTCTCCTCAGACAAACCAATTCTTTGGGGGCCTGTACATTTACTCAAGATCAAGACAGGGCCACATACATCCAGAGAAGGACAGCCCAGAGGCGGTCACCCACAGTAACTGGGGAAAGGGAAAGCTGTGCCGTCACCACCACAAAAAGGATGACTGTCAGGCCATTTCTGACCTACCAGGTCTGTCCAGGAGGCCCATGAAATGGCAGGTAAAAGTGCACAGTAAAGAAGGGCTGGGGAGAAGAGACCCCAGGAATCAAGCACTCTTTGCTGTCATGGGGCGGTGACTGCAATAAATACTGATTAAAAGAAAAAATGGAAGGCAGGATGGATGGGGTGGATGGTCAGATAGATGCATAACCACTGAATTTGTGACACAAAGGAATATCTCAATTTTGCAGTCACAAGGATAATATTAAGGAAAGGAGGGAAGAAAGGAAAGAAGGGAAAGAGGGAGGGAAGGAGGAAGACACGGGTATATTGCGACTCCCGGGCTTATACGAGTGCGGCGAGCGGAACTGACAATAGCAGCGAGCGGACGGGAGCCATTCTGGGGATGCTGACCCGGAAGCAAGCCCATTTTCAGCACAGAAAGGAGAATAATGGATGATGCTCTGTCATCTCAGAGGATGTCATCAGCATGAAGTCCAGACCCTGGCCAACATGTCCCGGATTTGGCTGCAGGTGCTCAGAGTCAGACATCTCTCTTGGAAAAAGAAAAGCATCCAACCAACGCATCTGATATAGTGGCCAGCTCCCTGGATTTGCTCAGAGTTAAAAATAAATTGTCACCCCCAGCGTGGCACATAGGGGAAGGGGGAAGGAACCCCAGGCTCGTCCTGGGTGTGCTGAAAGCACACGAGGGCTGGAGTCCTGGTCTAGAAGAGGTCAGTGTTCTTGCCTAGCGGGCACAGGGCTAAAGGACAGGAGGCTGGGAGCCAGGTGACTGGGGTCCAAGCCTCACCCAGCCACCCACTGCCTAGGAAGTCTTGACGGCTGTAGACTCTTGGAGGGACTTGTGAACAGGAGTGTGATGTGTGGTTTTACTGGTCGGCTTGACCGGGCCACAAGCTGCCTCGATGTCTAGTTAAACACTATTTCAGGGTGTGTCTGTGAGGCTGTCTCTGGAAGAGGTCAGGAGTGAATGCATAGACTGGGTAAAGCAGGGTGCCCTTCCAGTGCAGCTGGGCCTTCATCCGGTCCACTGAGATCCTGAGGAGCACAAAAGGATGGTGGAGGAGCGAATTCTCTGTTGGGACATTGGTTCCTCCTGCCCTTGAACTGGGACCTACACCGCGACCTCCTCTGGTTCTCAGGCCTTCCGCCTGGGACTAGAATTGACAACATTGCTGTCCAAAGCTATATCCTACTGGTTCTGTTTCTCCAGAGGACCCTGACCAGGATAGGGAGTTAGTGCCACCCCTGGTCCTCAGGCAGCAGCCCAGCGCCTGGCTCAGAGTCAGTGTTCGTTGCTGGTAAGAATGATGAAGGAGAAGCCAGAGGAGCAGAAACAGACAGTGGGGCTCGTCTGCAGGGATGGTCTTAGGGACGAGCACATGGCCCCGGCAAGTCATATTTCAGGGACACCTGCTCCGTATCCGCCCGTTGCCATGGCGACCTGCAAAGGCAGGATCCTGATGAATACTGGAAAGGCCCTGCTCGTCCCATTCTCCGGAAACATACCCTCAAATTCTATTTTCGGAAGACCTTCCTTTTCCTCTCAGAAAGAAAACAATTTATGAAGCATAGAACTCCTTGCGTTAGTGAGTGTTGGTTACCACCTCTCACTCTGGCCTTTCCTAAAGAAGAGGGGCTCGACAGGACTAGGGGTGAGCGCTCTCCAACTCACTGGGACAGGATTTCTCCGGGCTTCCCCGCCTCCACCACGGGGGCCCAGGGCCATCCATCCAGGCTGCAAGGACGGAGGCTGGCATGGGCAGGAGCCTTTGGGGGCTGCTCTGTCCCACCCCAGTCTCAGGGATGTAGCACTGCATCTCCACCAAGGCAGTGATAGCACAGACAGAGGAGGGCATGGGAGATGAGGCAGGTCCAGTGTGCACCAGGAGAGGTGAGTGTGGGAAGAGGGAAGCACCTGGGGAAAAGGAACCAGCCTGTAGGGGTGTTTCAGAGACCCCAGAGAGGTGAACCTGGGCTCCGGTCCCAACTCTGCACTGGCCTGCTGGGCAGCCCTGGCGAATTCCTTAATCTCTCTGGGCCTTGGCTTCCTCACTTATAAGTTGGGGGGGGGGGCAGTTGAGCTTCAAGGCCACCAGCTTCAGAGCCTCAAGCTCTGCTACTTTCCTGAGGGGCAGTGGGGGCCAAAGAGCCATTTGAACAGCTGTGAGTCAGGAGCACCTTGCAACTGCCTTGCTGGTTTTTCCAAAGGAGGAGCTGTCCCTCTTCCCTCACAGACTTCCCTAGGCCCCCAAACCTCCGGGTCCAGCAGGCGTAATACCTTTCCTTTCACTCAACAGGGTCTGGGAACGTTCTGAGAGGACAGAGCCTGGGAACTTTCTGGACAGTGTGGAGACGGGCCCCTCATCAGGCTTTGGACACAGCTCCGGAAGAGGCAGATGCCACAGGCATGGAGAAGGGGGATGTGGTAGTCAGACAAGCATCGTCCCATCTGCAGCTACCCAGGGGCAAGATCAAAGTCACAGCAGCATCTCGCCAGAGCTCTTGAGGACCCACCGAAGAAGGGCTGAGGTAGGGAGGGGTGAAGGGCTTGCCTGGCTCAGTGGCTGAGACCCGTTCCTGGCTGTCGCCATATCTCCGGATTGTCCCAGTAGGAGGTCTCTCCTCCTCACAGCCCAGGCTGGCCCCTCTCCCCACTCCGCTCTCCGCCAGGACAGGACGTGGAGCCTAGACCACCGCCCAGGCACAGCAACTGGCCCAGTGGCAGCATGTGGCCAAGCCTCGCCAGTGAGATGCCAGGACCTCTCTTGGCACCAGTGGAAAGCAGATTTTCTGCTGAGGCCACTGAGCTGGAGGGTGTAAGTGTGTGGCACCATCTTTGCTGCCTGAGAAAGAAGCCAGGGTGGAGGAAGGCTGAGCTGAAAGGTTGGGGGGAGACTTAACACTGGGGACACCTCTGCTCCAACCACTCCTGCAGTTAGATCTGGACCTGGCTTCCTGGTGCCACGGCTGGTCATGCCCCCTTCTCTTCATCCCACTTTACTCTGGTTCCTGCCACAACTTAGGGGTCTGGTGAATCACAGGGTCCCACAGCTTGGAAGAGCCACCTTGCCGACTCCGTGCAGGGCTCTCCAGATCCAGGGCAGGGGCTGAAGGGTCACAGAAGGAGGGCCCCCCACCCCCTGTCAACTTTCTGGTCCCCGGGCCACATGCATATCGCACATTGTTACTGGACAGACACAGGCCTCCCTCCCAAAGGGACACAGGCCCAGTCGGTGCCCTGCTCCTGGACCCACCGCAGGGAGGAGAGGGAAGGAGGCTTACATGGGGCAAGAAGAGGGTCGGGAGGGCTCACGTCCCCAGAGAACGCATAAATCCAGAGCGCCCCAGCGCCGGGGTCCCTGGATACGCGAGGAGAAACGAGAACACTGTTTAGCTGGCACAGCAGAAACCATTTGGGTAAAAATTAGAGACAATAAAAGGCAGTAATGTGATTCTTAACTGTTGCTCTAGGCCTTCAGGGCAGTTAGGGGAAGTAAATTAGGGGCTGTTTGCAGAGCCGAGCGGCTTTCCCTTGGGACTGGGAGGGTCTCCTGGGAGGGAGAGCTGTCCAGGGGGCATCCGGCCTCACCCTAGGTACCCCTCAGTATCCAAGAGTAAAGTGCTTCCAATGGCTAAGGCCTGATGCCTCTGTCCTGTCCCCTGCCCCAAATCACAGCAGGCTGCACCTTTCCGTGGGTGGAGAGAGAGGAAAATGAAGAACGGAGGTTGCCTGCACAGCAGAGCTCCCACTGACAGAGCGGGGACCTCGGGCAGAGTCTTTAGGCTCCGTGCGCTGCCCCTACCCCTCTCGGGAGGGTGAGTCTCCGGACATGCAGAGTTGGCATCATCCCTCCAAGAAGCACTTCCTACTGCTGGGAGCTCCTACCTGGACCCCAGCAAGGAAGGAAGTTTTCAAAGGGCACCAAGGGCCCCTCATGATGGGAAGGTGAGGGCGAGGCCCTGGAGAGAATATGCGGGTCCTTCTTCTGCCCCAAATCTCTCCCATGTCCCTCCTCTTTGCCAGCAGGCCCACCCACACCCTCCTCTCCAAGAGCCTAAAGTATTGACCCTGTGATCTCCCAGGCATGCCCCCACCACCACCACACTCACATACACAAGGCCTCTTCCTCTGCAGACTCTGGGCCTGCCCAGAGGCCACCGGCCCCAGGCCACACCAGGCCAGAGCGACAGGCAAGAAACTGGTCCCATCTCAACTTAAGGATAACCAGGGGCCCTTCCCACCTCTAGGGCCCACATGCTCCTGCTCCACAGTGGGGCTCTCCCTGCTCTGCAGCAGGGCTCCTGGGGAGAGCTCCAGCAGCTGTGCAGAGATGCTCTC